>JAGDYQ010000023.1:2256420-2356420 GCA_021962125.1 Bulinus truncatus | reverse complement strand
GAGACAAGACATGTATACATGTGGGTCAGTGCTTAATGAGACAAGACATGTATACATGTGGGTCAGTGCTTAATGAGACAAGACATGTATACATGTGGGTCAATGCTTAATGAGACAAGACATGTATATATGCAATGTATGTAAGGGCTTAATGCAATTATGACAATTTTAGAGAACTCAGCTAATTTATAAACTGATTTAGTATACCATTATAAAGAATATAATAGAAACCACTTAACGCTGTTCCATTTAGCGCAATGAATCCTGAATTTAAATTTTTTATATGGAAAAAACATTATCAATTAAAATTGCTTTAATTCCAATAAAGATTTCTAACTATGCGTTACTTTCGATGAGAAAATTAACCGAAATATAGATCTATTTTTTATACATATCAAAACGAGCATTTATGTGAAAATTACTTTGGTTCTATTCATTTGTAGTGCCCTTTTATTGCGCATAGTAAAGTACATTTGGCTGAATACTCAAAACTCTGCATCCAAAACTTCAAAATAGTTGAGAAATGTTTGTCACAAAAATGAAAAAAACTTTCTTACCACTTATTTGAATTGCACAATTAAATATTTGTAAAAGATATTTAATAAATGTTTTTATTTATCATGTTATTATTTAAGTTGTATAATTTCTTCGATCGAATGTCCAAAAACAATGATTAGCTTACAAACAGATTGCAGATTTTGTTATACTGTTCTGTCCTATTTGTACAAAAATTAATAGTTATTGCTAGTACTAAATTGTAATTTTTAACTCGCTGTTTAGAGGTCGTAATAGAAGATATCCATGCAAGTAAAAGCATGATAACAGATATATATGCTTGTAATAGCATGATAACAGATATTCGTGCTAGTATTAATATGATAATAAATATCCATGCTAGTATTAACATGATAACAAATATCCATGCTAGCAAAGGTTGGAATCTAGGGAGGTGTTTAGTTTTTAATGTAGGCATACTCTTGACTCCAATTTAAAGTATTGCCATCGTGTGTAACACACAGTGGTAGTATCACTGAGTGATACATTTATTAAATTATAATTTGTTGTCCTTTTCAATATTTTTCTTTTGAGAAGTGTAGAGCTGTAGAACAAAGAATCTGACACAATTAACATTACCGTAAATATCTTTCTTGTCGCGTTGTAATTGTGTTTGCTGGATTGAGTAAATAATTATCTTTTTTTAAACAACTGACCGTTAAAAGTGCCCCTCCCCACCCCTTTTTACTCAACATATTGTCTGACTGGCTTCTATCATAATGAACTGTGGGCTTAATATTTACTCAACATATTGTCTGACTGGCTTCTATCATAATGAACTGTGGGCTTAATATTTACTCAACATATTGTCTGACTGGCTTCTATCATAATGAACTGTGGGCTTAATATTGACTCAACATATTGTCTGACTGGCTTCTATCATAATGAACTGTGGGCTTAATATTGACTCAACATATTGTCTGACTGGCTTCTATCATAATGAACTGTGGGCTTAATATTGACTCAACATATTGTCTGACTGGCTTCTATCATAATGAACTGTGGGCTTAATATTGACTCAACATATTGTCTGACTGGCTTATATCATAATGAACTGTGGGCTTAATATTTACTCAACATATTGTCTGACTGGCTTCTATCATAATGAACTGTGGGCTTAATATTGACTTAACATATTGTCTGACTGGCTTCTATCATAATGAACTGTGGGCTTAATATTTACTCAACATATTGTCTGACTTGCTTCTATCATAATGAACTGTGGGCTTAATATTTACTCAACATATTGTCTGACTGGCTTCTATCATAATGAACTGTGGGCTTAATATTGACTCAACATATTGTCTGACTGGCTTCTATCATAATGAACTGTGGGCGTAATATTGACTCAACATATTGTCTGACTGGCTTCTATCATAATGAACTGTGGGCTTAATATTGACTCAACATATTGTCTGACTGGCTTCTATCATAATGAACTGTGGGCTTAATATTTACTCAACATATTGTCTGACTGGCTTCTATCATAATGAACTCTGGGCTTAATATTGACTCAACATATTGTCTGACTGGCTTCTATCATAATGAACTGTGGGCTTAATATTGACTCAACATATTGTTTGACTGGCTTCTATCATAATGAACTGTGGGCTTAATATTTACTCAACATATTGTCTGACTGGCTTCTATCATAATGAACTGTGGGCTTAATAATTACTCAACATATTGTCTGACTGGCTTCTATCATAATGAACTGTGGGCTTAATATTTACTCAACATATTGTCTGACTGGCTTCTATCATAATGAACTGTGGGCTTAATATTTACTCAACATATTGTCTGACTGGCTTCTATCATAATGAACTGTGGGCTTAATATTGACTCAACATATTGTCTGACTGGCTTCTATCATAATGAACTGTGGGCTTAATATTTACTCAACATATTGTCTGACTGGCTTCTATCATAATGAACTGTGGGCTTAATATTGACTCAACATATTGTCTGACTGGCTTCTATCATAATGAACTGTGGGCTTAATATTTACTCAACATATTGTCTGACTGGCTTCTATCATAATGAACTGTGGGCTTAATATTGACTCAACATATTGTCTGACTGGCTTCTATCATAATGAACTGTGGGCTTAATATTGACTCAACATATTGTCTGACTGGCTTCTATCATAATGAACTGTGGGCTTAATATTTACTCAACATATTGTCTGACTGGCTTCTATCATAATGAACTGTGGGCTTAATATTGACTCAACATATTGTCTGACTGGCTTCTATCATAATGAACTGTGGGCTTAATATTGACTCAACATATTGTCTGACTGGCTTCTATCATAATGAACTGTGGGCTTAGTATTTACTCAACATATTGTCTGACTGGCTTCTTTCATAATGAACTGTGGGCTTAATATTTACTCAACATATTGTCTGCCTGGCTTCTATCATAATGAACTGTGGGCTTAATATTTACTCAACATATTGTCTGACTGGCTTCTATCATAATGAACTGTGGGCTTAATATTTACTCAACATATTGTCTGACTGGCTTCTTTCAAAATGGACTGAGAGCCAAATATTTATCCAAATATCTAATTTGGGAATGTTAGCATTTGTGGCCTTAATTTTCTTACTCAACCTATTGATATAGATGTAGCGTACGTACCTAAAAATCCTATTACAAATGTACCAATGTAGAGAACAAATAGAAAGATACTGAAAGGGTTGTCATGCTGAATCACCAACGAATCTTGAAACTTTTTGATAATCTACAAAAAAATTGATTTATTAAAAATTATCACTAGCGGCAGAAAATCAAAAGACAGTCAAAAATTAGAATTCAATAGAATGGCTGAAAATACAAGACATTTTACAGTGAGTTCCCAGTGCAGCTAATTAGTGTAGGGTGTCTAGTAGAGCGTCTAGTTCAGGTTGTTGTCTAGTTCAGGTAGTTGTTTAGTGCAGGGTGTTGTCTAGTGTAGGGTGTCTAGTTCAGGTTGTTGTCTAGAGCAGGGTGTTTTCGAGTGTAGGTAGTTGCCTAGTGTAGGATGTTGTCTAAGGTTATCGTCTGGTATAGGGTGTTGTCTGGTTTAGGTTATTGTGTAGAGTGTTGTCTAGTGCAGGGTGTTGTCTAGTGTAGGGTGTTGTCTAGTGTAGGATGTTGTCTAGTGTAGGTAGTTGTCTAGTGTAGGATGTTGTCTAAGGTTATTGTCTGGTATAGGGTGTTGTCTGGTTTAGGTTATTGTGTAGAGTGTTGTCTATTGTAGCGTGTTGTCTAGTGTAGAGTGTTGTCTAGTGCAGGGTGTTGTCTAGTGTAGGTTGTTGTCTAGTGCAGGGTTTTGCCTATTGTAGCGTGTTGTCTAGAGCAGAGTGTTGTATATTGTAGCGTGTTGTCTAGTGTAGGGTGTTTTCTAGTGCAGGGTGTTGTCTATTGTAGCGTGTTGTCTAGAGCAGGGTGTTGTCTATTGTAGCGTGTTGTCTAGTGTAAGGTGCTATCTAGTGCAGGATGTTGTCTAAGGTTATCGTCTGGTATAGGGTGTTGTCTGGTTTAAGTTATTGTGTAGAGTGTTGTCTATTGTATGTTGTCTAGTGTAGGTTGTTGTCTAGAGCAGAGTGTTGTCTATTGTAGAGTGTTGTCTAGTGTAGGGTGTTGTCTAGTGTAGGGTGTTGTCTAGAGCAGAGTGTTGTCTATTGTAGCGTGTTGTCTAGAGCAGGGTGTTGTCTATTGTAGCGTGTTGTCTAGAGCAGGGTGTTGTCTATTGTAGCGTGTTGTCTAGAGCAGGGTGTTGTCTATTGTAGCGTGTTGTCTAGTGTAGGTTATTGTGTAGAGTCTTGTCTAGTGTAGGGTGTTGTCTAGTGCAGGGTGTTGTCTAGTGTAGGTTGTTGTCTAGTACAGGGTGTTGTCTATTGTAGCGTGTTGTCTAGAGCAGAGTGTTGTCTATTGTAGCGTGTTGTCTAGTGTAGGGTGTTGTCTAGTGCAGGGTGTTGTCTATTGTAGCGTGTTGTCTAGAGCAGGGTGTTGTCTATTGTAGCGTGTTGTCTAGTGTAAGGTGCTGTCTAGTGTAGGATGTTGTCTAAGTTAGGTTTTGTCTAGTATAGAATGTTGTCTAGTATAGGGTATTGTCTGGTTTAGGTTATTGTCTGGTATAAGGTGTTTCTGATGTAGGCTGTTGTATAGTGTTGGTTTTTTCTGGTTTAGGTTATTGTCTGATGTAATGAGCTGTCTGATGTATGGTGTTGCCTGTAAGTCCAATATATAAACTGGTATTTAAATTGATTTATTTAATGTTGTAATAGAATAAACATACTCACTATTTCATATCTTTACTTGGGAATTAGTACTCAATATTCTACTTGGGAATTAGAACTCAATATTTCACTTGTTAATTAGTACACAATATTTCACTTGGGAATTAGTACTCAATATTTCACTTGGGAATTAGTACTCAATATTTCACTTGGGAATTAGTACTCAATATTTCACTTGGGAATTAGTACTCAATATTTCACTCGGGAATTAGAACTCAATATTTCACTTTTTCTTAAACAAAATAAAAAATATGTCTAATTACCTCATACATGTTGTCGTTAGTTGTAGACATATTGTCGTAACCATGGTGACTGTTGTGATTACCGGTAATACTGCTTCTGTTATAATAGACTACAAGAGAATATTCATTGGATGCCATCTTGATAACCACTTATTTATGCAGTTATTTATGAAGTAATATTTCTTTATCTTTTGTCTGAGGATAAAAATAATTAATAGTCATAGAAAAAGAAGATGATGAGTTTTTCAAACAACCTGTTAAAAATTTCAAATATGTAAAAATTATGTATCGCAATCTTTCGAGTCAGGGATTGTGGTGATAGAACAATGTGATGAACGATTTCATAGGTTCCCACCTATTGTTATCAAAGATTGTTATCAAATATAACATAAATGAATTCAGTGAAAAAATTGGTGTCATCTTTTTTTGTTGAGTTCTTACAACTTTAACACGTTCCATGTGCTCCGGTCTCAGAGATACTGCATATATGTAAACATCAATAGTTCACACATCAATAATAAAACAATATGTTTATTTCAGTAGTCATAAATCATGCTTACATAAATAGTAACACAATGTATACTTTATAAATCACATGTAGTATAGTCACACATCGTGCAGAATAATGTCATAAACCAACATCGCTAGCCACATACATCGTTAGTCACATACATCTCTAGTCACATACACCGCTAGTCACATACATCACTAGCCACATACATCGCTAGTCACATAATCTCTAGCCACATACATCGCTAGTCACATACACCACTAGTCACATACATCGATAGTCACATACATCGTTAGGTACACACATCGTTAGTTACATACGTCGCTATACACATACATCGCTAGGCACATAATACTAGTCACGTACATCGCTAGTCACATACATCGCTATTCACATACATCGCTAGTCACATACATTTCTAACACATACACCACTAGTCACATACATCGCTAGTCACATACATGCTAGTCACATACATCGTTAGTCACATACATCACTATTCACATACATCGATAGTCACATACACCGCTAGCCACATACATCGCTAGTCACATACATCGCTAGTCACATACATCGCTAGTCACATACATCGTTAGTCACATACACCACTATTCACATACATCGCTAGTCACATACATCTCTAGTCACATACATCGCTAGTCACATACATCGCTAGTCATACACCATAGTCACATACACCGCTAGACATACACCGCTAGTCACATACATCGCTAGTCAAATACACCGCTAGTCACATACACCACTAGTCATACATTGCTAGTCAAATATCATAGCCACATACATCTCTAGCCACATACATCGCTAGTCACATACATCGCTAGTCACATACACCACTAGTCACATACATTTCTAGTCAAATACACCACTAGTCACATACACCGCTAGTCACATACACCACTAGTCACATACACATTGCTAGTCACATACACCTCTAGTCACATACACCTCTAGTCACATACACCGCTAGTCACATACACAGTTAGTCACATACACCACTAGTCACATACATTGCTAGTCAAATACACCACTAGTCACATACACCGCTAGTCACATACACCGTTAGTCACATACACCACTAGTCACATACATTGCTAGTCAAATACACCACTAGTCACATACATCGTAGTCAGTACATCGTTAGTCACAATACATCGTTAGTTACATACGTATATACACATACATCGATAGTCACATACACCGCTAGCCACATACATCGCTAGTCACATACATCGCTAGTCACATACATCGCTAGTCACATACATCGTTAGTCCATACATCGCTATTCAAATACATCGCTAGTCACTTTATCTCTAGCCACATACATCGCTAGTCACATACATCGCTAGTCACATACACCGCTAGTCACATACACCGCTAGACACATACAGAGCTAGTCACATACATGCTAGTCAAATACACCGCTGGTCACATACATCATTAGTCACTACATTGCTAGTCAAATACATCGCTCACCACATACATCTCTAGCCACATACATCGCTAGTCACATACATCGCTGGTCACATACACCACTAGTCACATACATTGCTAGTCAAATACACCACTAGTCACATACACCGCTAGTCACATACACCACTAGTCACATACATTGCTAGTCAAATACACCTCTAGTCACATACACCTCTAAGTGTATACCGCTAGTCACTACACCGTTAGTCACATACACCACTAGTCACATACATTGCTAGTCAAATACACCACTAGTCACATACACCGCTAGTCACATACACCGTTAGTCACATACACCACTAGTCACATACATTGCTAGTCAAATACACCACTAGTCACATACATCGCTAGTCACGTACATCGTTAGTCACATACATCGTTAGTTACATACGTCGCTATACACATACATCGCTAATGACATACATCGCTAGTCACATACATAGCTAGTCACATACATCGCTAGTCACATACATCGCTAGTCACATACATCGTTTGTTGCATACGTCGTTAGTTACATACGTCGCTAGTCACGTACATCGCTAGTCACATACACCGCTAGTCACATACATAGCTAGTCACATACATCGCTGGTCCCATACAGATTGTCACATACATCAACTAGTCACATACCGCTAGTCACATACATTGCTAGTCAAATACCGTACATCTGCTAATATAAAGCAAAATGTCTTTGATTAGATAGTAATATTGGAGGTCTTTGAAAAACATCCAACATTTTAATATCAAGTTTCAATAGAAACTGACTTAAAATATGAACTGCATAAAACATTTCTGTCCAGAAGTAAAATATAATCAATAATAAAAGTCTAGCTGCATATATTTACACTAGAAACATGTTGTGCATATAAATATTTAATGTCTTGTAGAGATGAACTCATGTTTCGCCAATGGCTGTTGTGAGATAAAGGAGGAAATTACAAACCAAAGCTGAAAAAAAAACCATTTATTTTGAAGATGATCGCATCTAAATCATGTAATGCGCTTGAGTGTCCCGAAGCATTTAATCAGCCCAGCTGTAGCTGATTTTGTTTAATGTCAGTCAAATTTTAATGTAAAAATTATTTAGTGAAATGATGTAACTGAGTACAGAGGTGTCTGATGATGACATTGAACTAGATCAGCTGGCGGTAGCTGGCCATCAATTGCGCCAACTAACTGAGCTGGCCAGCAGCATCCAGATCAGCTGCCGAATCAGCTCGTTGATCCAGGCAATAGGCCCAACTCCCTCTAAACCGCCCCCTTATATCCAAAACAGGCGAGGTCATCAAGGACCAGGAAAAACAGATGCAAAGATGGACCAACCACTACCTGGAGCTGTACGCAACACAGAACACCATAACTGATGCCGCTCTTGGCGCTATCCCTGATCTGCCGGTCATGGAGGAGCTAGACCCCACACCCACTGTGGATGAGCTAAGCAAAGCCATCGGCTGCCTTGCCAACGGGAAGGCACCCGTAGCGATGGAATCCCATCAGAAGTCCCGAAGAGCGGGAAACCAACACTGCTAAAACCATTGCACGACGTCCTATATCGCTGCTGGGAACAGGGCTATATCTTCCAAGACATGAGGGATGCCAAAATTATCACGCTATACAAGAACAAAGGGGACCGGAGCGACTGTAATATCTACCGGGGTATCTCCCTCCTCAGCATCGTCTGCAAAGCAATCGCCCGCGTCGCTCTAACTCGCCTGCAGGCCCTCGCCTCCTGAGTCTATCCAGAGTCACAGTGTGGCTTCAGGGCTGGCCGATCAACAGTGGACATGATTTTCTCACAACGCCCACTTCAAGAGAAGTGTCAAGAACAGCAGGTGCCACTCTACATCGCCTTCGTCGACCTCACAAAGGCATTTGATCTGGTGAGTCTAAGCGGAATCTTCAGCTTGCTGTAAAAGATTGGCTGCCCCCACGCCTGCTTGCAGTGGTCATGTCCTTCCACGATAACATACATATAACGGTTTGCTACAACGGCGCAATTTCCAAGGCCTTCCCAGTCAGCAGCGGAGTAAAACAGGACTGCGTCCTTGCACCTTCACTCTTCGGCACCTTTTCCATGCTCCTCCAATACGCCTTCAAGGATTGCAGCGAGGGTGTTTACATCCATACAAGGTCCGATGGCAAACTCAATAACATTACCCGCCTCCGTGCAAAGACCAAAGTCACAAAAGTACTAATTAGCGAGCTGCTCTTTGCTGATTACGCAGCCTTGACAGCACACACCGAAAACGGACTGCAGCAGCTGGTCACCCGACTCTCCCACGCGTGTAAGGAGTTTGGACTGACCATCAAGACAAATGTCATGGCACAGGGTACACATACCACCCCCCAAACATTGACATCGATGGGTACACCCTAGGTCGTCGATAACTTCACCTACCTCGAGTCCACCATCTCCAGCTCGCTCCATAGACCCGGAGATCAACTGCAAAATCGCTAAGGCAGCCACAGTCATGGCGAGACTAAATCAACGAGTTTGGAGTAACCCCAGCCTCACTGAGAATACCAGACTGCTCGTCTACCAGGCCTGCATACTCAGCACACTTCTCTATGGATGCGAGACGTGGACCGCTTACGCAAGGCACGAAAGAAAACTAAACAACTTCCACATGAGGTGCCTGCAGGATGTACTGCAGATCAAGTGGCAGGACAAGATTTCCAACACTGGGGTGCTGAAGAGGGCCAACATGAGCAGCTTGTTCGCAGTTCTTAGCGAGAGACGCCTCACTTGGCTCGGCTATGTCAAGAGAATGATCGCAGACGCATCCTAAAGGACCTACTCTATGGCGAGCTAGTTACAGGCCAGAGGACAACAGGGCGCCCTAAAATGCGCTTCAAAGATACCTGCAAGAAGGACATGAAACAGTGCTCCATAAACCCCCAACTCCTGGAAGTGTCAAGCAGCTGACCGCTAGTCCTGGAGGCTCGCAGTCCGACAGGGTTCATCGCGAGAGGCTGAGCGACACGAAAATGCCGCCATGAAAAGATCAAGGCGGAAGCAGCTAAAACAACAGCTACAAAAACCATCCAATTTCAAATGTGTCAAGTGCGGCAGGGATTGCCACTCCAGTCGGACTGCACAGCCACTCTCTAAGGTGCATGTAGACTCACCAATTAGCTACATCATCGTCTCGGCTCACATATAGAAAAAAGACAGTTTGACAGTCTTTTTAGTAACTTTGTATAGTGAAATATGTATTGATGATTTGGTCGGGGGGGGCCCAAGCCCACCTGCCCCCCCTGGTTGCGCCACTGTATATATATATATATATATATATATATATATATATATAGAGAGAGAGAGAGAGAGATTAAACGTAACAATATAATTTTGAAATCGACTCGTATGTTGCACTACTCAAAAATAAAAATGATATAGTACGATACATTAAAAACTTTCTGTCAAATATTTTAATACCCATTTAAATCTAAATTATTTTTTACTATAGAGTTAGGCCATAACACAGTTATCTAGTCAAATACAATTGTTTGTTTTCTATTTTGATTGTAGACCTGCATACGCAAAATATATTATTAGATGGTAGGTACAAATTTATTACATGAGTACGTTTACTGGTGGTAAATACAAATTTATTACATGTGTACGTTTACTGATGGTAGATACAAATTTATTACATGCGTACGTTTACTGATGGTAGATACAAATTTATTACATGTGTACGTTTACTGGTGGTAACCCAAATTTATTACATGGACACTGGTAAATACAAATTTAAACATGTGTACGTTCTGATGGTTACATTTAGTGTACGTTTACTGATGGTTTCACAAATTTTTATATAACTAACTTTACTGATAGAACTAGAATTATTGACATGCGTACCTTACTGATGAACATACAAATTTGTATACATGTCAGATGAAATAACATTGTAGTACACAATTATAGATCTCCAGGTGCTACAACATTAAATAGACTACGTGGAAACATTGCTTGTGCTCCAGGTGCTACAACCTTAAATAGACTACTGGAAACATTGCTAGTGCTCCAGGTACTACAACATTAAATAGACTACGTGGAAACATTGCTAGTGCTCCAGGTGCTACAACATTAAATAGACTACGTGGAAACATTGCTAGTGCTCCAGGTGCTACAACATTAAATAGACTACGTGGAAACATTGCTAGTGCTCCAGGTACTACAACATTAAATAGACTACGTGGAAACATTGCTTGTGCTCCAGGTGCTACAACATTAACTAGACTACGTGGAAACATTGCTTGTGCTCCAGGTGCTACAACATTAACTAGACTACGTGAAAACATTGTTTGTGCTCAGGTGCTACAACATTAAATAGACTACGTGGAAACATTGCTTGTGCTCCAGGTGCTACAACATTAACTAGACTACGTGGAAACATTGCTTGTGCTCCAGGTACTACAACATTAAATAGAGTGACGTAGAGCCATTGCTAGTGCTCCAGGTGCTACAACATTAACTAGACTACGTGGAAACATTGCTAGTGCTCCTGGTACCACAACATTAACTAGACCAGTGGTGGCAACCAGGGCTCCGTGAGAACAGTTGGAGGCCTGCTGAAAGAGACAGGGAAATGAGAAAATTCGAGCCTGACTGTACTTGAAAAAAAGTTAAACATTGAAAAATAGAAATATTTTAAAGCAACTACAACAATGTTTGTGGCATGAGACAGGAAATGAGTAATCGTAACGAGCCTGGCTGTACTTGAGACAGGGAAATGAGTGAATCGTAGCGAGCCTGGCTGTACTTGAGACAGGGAAATGAGTGAATCGTAGCGAGCCTGACTGTACTTGAGACAGGGAAATGAGTGAATAGTAGCGAGCCTTGACTGTACTTGAGACAGAGAAATGAGTGAATCGTAGCAAGCCTGACTGTACTTGAGACATTGAAATGAGTGAATGTGAATCGTAGCGAGCCTGACTGCACTTGAGACAGGGAAATGAGTGAATCGTAGCGAGCCTGACTGCACTTGAGACAGGGAAATGAGTGAATCGTAGCGAGCCTGATGTACTTGAGACAGGGAAATGAGTGAATCGTAGCGAGCCTGATTGTACTTGAGACAGGGAAATGAGTGAATTGTAACGAGCCTGACTGTACTTGAGACAGGGAAATGAGTGAATCGTAGCGAGCCTGACTGTACTTAAGACAGGGAAATGAGTGAATCGTAGCGAGCCTGAATGTACTTGAGACAGGGAAATGAGTGAATCGTAGCGAGCCTGACTGTACTTGAGACAGGGAAATGAGTGAATCGTAGCGAGTCTGACTGCACTTGAGACAGTGAAATGAGTGAATCGTAGCAAGCCTGATTGTACTTGAGACAGTGAAAAGAGTGAATCGTAGCGAGCCTGATGTACTTGAGACAGGGAAATGAGTGAATCGTAGCGAGCCTGAGGTACTTAGACCCAGGGTTGTTATGAAGTAAAGCCTATGTACTTGAGAAAATACATAATGTGAATCTCAGAGATGTACACTATTTGAAAAATCTTTTTTCTTTTTGTTGTTGTCATGTACTAGCAGGGAAATGAGTGAATCGTAGCGAGCCTGACTGTACTTAATATTTAAATGAATATTTGAGCCTTTTACTAGATAGTGTTGTTAATAGTAATCTTGCGAGCCTGATTACTTGAGACAGTCTCTTTGGAGCATTTTGTTACTTTCGACAGGGATCATAGTGAATGTTAAATGTTTACTATAGTTAAAATATACACTCAGTTTAACTTTGCTCCAAACAAATTAGTATAATATGATATTTAATAGAATTGTCTATTTGATATAAAATAAACTACTGTTGAAAAAAAAACCGCCTTTCTTTCTAAATAAAATTATTCCGTCTTATGGTAAATCTACATTTCCCTGGTGTACCGTTTTGTTCTATTCTCCGTTTAAAATATTTCCTGCAGTGGTCAGATGTCAGATATCAATTGTAATTATATCAATCATACAAATTAAATCATGAAACTAGACCTGCAGTGGTAAGGTGTCAGATATCAATCATATAAATTAAATCATGAAACTTGTCGAGATATGAGAAAATATTTTTCCCACTTTTAATTTTTTATTTATCCGATTCTTTATAATTTAAATTCCTCTGTAATTATGTATTTAAATACATATGTAATTATGTAACTAAATACCTCTGTAATTATGTATTTAAATACATATGTAATTATGTATTTAAATACATATGTAATTATGTATAAACAATCACTAGATGACATAACTTTTGTTTACACCAACCATAGTGACGCAAGTAATTTATAATTTTATCAGTAACATTGTATTTATGAAATGGACAAAATCATTTCATGTAGTTTATTAGACATAATACTTCAAGTCTTTCATCCCTTTATTTAGTGTGAATATATCTTTCATCGTACTCATCATATTTATTAGACATAATAGTTCAAGTCTTTCATCCCTTTATTTAGTGTGAATATATTTCTCTCTACTCTTTACATGTTAACCTATATTGACTTATACAAAAAATCATCAGGTAGAACTCTTCTGGCATGCACATTTTTTTATGGACATCAAGTTATTTCAATAAAATGTATAGTTTTTGTACAATCTTGTCACTTGTGCATATTTCAACAACAATTGTTCAATTACAAGCTCAATAAATAGACAAGAACTATGTCAGCCATGCTTGTTACTAGCCATTGGAAGGACTGGGGGGGGTGTGTTCATAACGTGAACAATGTTTGGCAAAAAACAAAAATGTCGCCAGAATTTCATGAATTAATATTAAAAATAATTGAAATTATTAAAAGTAAGTGAAATTAAAAACAGAAATTTAATTCAAACCAATTGATCCTCAAAAGAAATGGGATCACAGTATACTTACATACTTCCTTACATCAAGTGGGGGGGGGGATGTTGAGGGACACAATTTAGTTATTATGTTTGCCTTGATGCAAGAAGTCGATTTATTTTCGAGCACAAAAAAAATTCTATATTCAATGTATGTTTTGTCCAACAAAAAGGTGAATAGATGTACACCTGATAAATGTATTGTCACTTTGTAATATTTAGATTATCTTTACAAGTGAATTAATGTGTAACTGATGTATGTCAATTTGTAACATTTAGATTATCTTTACAAGTGAATTAATGTGTAACTGATGAATGTATTGCCACTTTTATAATATTTAGATTATCTTTACAAGTGAATTAATGTGTACCTGATGAATGTATTGTCACTTTGTAATATTTAGATTATCTTTACAAGGAAGTTTAATTCAAACACTCAGGGAAGTATTATTGAAAATAATTGCATAAAAGTCTATATAAAACGAAAAGAATATCACATATTATTTGCTTCACAAAGCCAGAGTAATATTATTAATTAAATTTCCACAAACTTGTTTAGACGAAGAGAATTGTGAAAACGAAATTGCAAAAACTCATGGAACAAAAAATCGCTTTAATTTCATTTTAAATGAAAAAAAAATTTAATATAGAAAAATAAATAAACGTGTTGAAGAATATTAAAGAGATTCACTAAATTGAATATGTAAAAATGTCCACAATATATTTCAGTTATAAAGCGATATAGAAATATCACAAACATGCTCAGAACTGTATAGAAACTCTGAATACCTGACAAATAAAGTACATTCACAATGTATTCTCAAATTATACAGTACAGTGGGGTGCATACACTGGTCCCATTGGTGTTTTCTGGCCAAGGAAAAACATTTTTGTGTCATTAGGGAGTTCAGCTGATACCCTGATATTCACAGTTAGCAGTGTTGACGGGTGTTGACGGGTGTTGACGGGTGTTGACTGGTGTGACGAGTGTTGACGGGTGTTGACTGGTGTGACGAGTGTTGACTGGTGTGACGAGTGTTGACTGGTGTGACGAGTGTTGACTGGTGTGACGAGTGACTGATGTGACTGGTGTGACGAGTGTTGACTGGTGTGACTGGTGTGACGGGTGTTGACGAGTGTTGACTGGTGTGACGAGTGTTGACTGGTGTGACTGGTGTAAGGGTGTTGACTGGTGTGACGAGTGTTGACTGATGTGACTGGTGTGACGAGGTATTGACTGGTGTGACGAGTGTTGACTGGTGTGACTGGTGTGACGAGTGTTGACTGGTGTGACTGGTGTGACGGGTGTGACGAGTGTTGACTGGTGTGACTGGTGTTGACTGGTGTGACTGGTGTTGACTGGTGTGACGAGTATTGACGGGTGTTGACTGGTGTGACGAGTGTTAACGGGTGTTGACTGGTGTGACGAGTGTTGACGGGTGTTGACGGGTGTTGACTGGTGTGACTGGTGTTGACTGGTGTGACGAGTGTTGACGGCTGTTGACTGGTGTGACGAGTATTGACGGGTGTTGACTGGTGTGACGAGTGTTGACTGGTGTGACGAGTGTTGGCTGGTGTGACTGGTGTGACGAGTGTTGACTGGTGTGACTGGTGTGACGAGTGTTGACTGGTGTGACGAGTGTTGACTGGTGTGACTGGTGTGACGAGTGTTGACTGGAGTGACTGGTGTGACGAGCGTTGACTGGTGTGACTGGTGTGACGGGTGTTGACTGGTGTGACGAGTGTTGACTGGTGTGACGGGTGTTGACTGGTGTGACGAGTGTTGACTGGTGTGACGAGTGTTGACTGGTGTAACGAGTGTTGACTGATGCGACTGGTGTGACGATGTTGACTGGTGTGACTGGTGTGACGGGTGTTGACGAGTGTTGACTGGTGTGACGGTGTTGACTGGTGTGACTGGTGTGAAGGGTGTTGACTGGTGTGACGAGTGTTGACTGATGTGACTGGTGTGACGAGTGTGGACTGGTGTGACGAGTGTTGACTGGTGTGACTGGTGTGACGAGTGTTGACTGGTGTGACTGGTGTGACGGTGTTGACGGCTGTTAACTGGTGTGACAGTATTGACGGGTGTTGACTGGTGTGACGAGTGTTGACTGGTGTGACGAGTGTTGACTGGTGTGACTGGTGTGACGAGTGTTGACTGGTGTGACTGGTGTGACGAGTGTTGACTGGTGTGACGAGTGTTGACTGGTGTGACTGGTGTGACGAGTGACTGAGTGACTGGTGTGACGAGCGTTGACTGGTGTGACTGGTGTGACGGGTGTTGACTGGTGTGACGAGTGTTGACTGGTGTAACGGGTGTTGACTGGTGTGACGAGTGTTGACTGGTGTGACGAGTGTTGACTGGTGTGACGAGTGTTTACTGGTGTGACTGGTGTGACGAGTGTTGACTGGTGTGACGAGTGTTGACTGGTGTGATGAGTGTTGACTGGTGTGACTGGTGTGACGAGTGTTGACTGGTGTGACGAGTGTTGACTGGTGTGACTGGTGTGACGGGTGTTGACGAGTGTTGACTGGTGTGACGAGTGTTGACTGGTGTGACTGGTGTGAAGGGTGTTGACTGGTGTGACGAGTGTTGACTGATGTGACTGGTGTGACAGTGTTGACTGGTGTGACGAGTGTTGACTGGTGTGACTGGTGTGACGAGTGTTGACTGATGTGACTGGTGTGACTGGTGTGACTGGTGTGACGAGTGTTGACTGGTGTGACTGGTGTGACGAGTGTTGACTGGTGTGACGAGTGTTGACTGGTGTGACGAGTGTTGACTGGTGTGACTGGTGTGACGAGTGTTGACTGGTGTGACGAGTGTTGACTGGTGTGACTGGTGTGACGAGTGTTGACTGGTGTGACTGGTGTGACGAGTGTTGACTGGTGTGACTGGTGTGACGAGTGTTGACTGGTGTGACTGGTGTGACGGGTTTTGACTGGTGTGACGAGTGTTGACTGGTGTGACGAGTGTTGATTGATGTGACGAGTGTTGACTGCTGGTGTGACGAGTGTTGACTGGTGTGACTGGTGACGAGTGTTGACTGGTGTGACTGGTGTGACGGGTGTTGACGAGTGTTGACTGGTGTGACGAGTGTTGACTGGTGTGACTGGTGTGACGGGTGTTGACTGGTGTGACGAGTGTTGTTGGTGTGACGAGTGTTGAATGGTGTGACGAGTGTTGACTGGTGTGACGAGTGTTGACTGGTGTGACGAGTGTTGACTGGTGTGACGAGTGTTGAATGGTGTGACGAGTGTTGACTGGTGTGACGAGTGTTGACTGGTGTGACTGGTGTGACGAGTGTTGACTGGTGTGACGAGTGTTGACTGGTGTGATGAGTGTTGACTGGTGTGACTGGTGTGATGAGTGTTGACTGGTGTTACGAGTGTTGACTGGTGTGACTGGTGTGACGAGTGTTGACTGGTGTGACGAGTGTTGACTGGTGTGACTGGTGTGACTGGTGTGACGAGTGTTGACTGGTGTGACGGGTGTTGACTGGTGTGACGAGTGTTGACTGGTGTGACGGGTGTTGACTGGTGTGACGAGTGTTGACTGGTGTGACGGGTGTGGTCTACACACGACAACCTTCACACTCAAGAACACTTTCACAGCCTGTCATTGCTGGCAGAAACGCCCCGCTCTGTCCGTGGTGGCAGGAAAACATTTGCCTTGACATTCTGGCAGGACACCCTGCAGGTCTGGCTAGTATGACAAAGTAACAAAATCATTTTTGTCGTAGCAAGAACACTCACCTCGCTGATGTGTAGGCAAGGCAAGTAAACAAAAACAAAAAAAAAAAAAAAGATAAGTGTGGGCTATAGACTGTCACGTAGTTTGTCTATCGGTAAGAACGGGTGTGGATGTGATACATTGAATAGTGGACATGAGATAGTAACACTGTCAATTCAGTACGTCAGAAAATCTGTCTGCACCATCACGTATGGCACAATAGCATACATAAATATTTGTTTATAATTTCAGATGAAATGTAGATTGTTTCTACACATTAGTTGGCATGACTTAGCTCCAATTACTTTGTCCTAACTAGGTGTGGGGTATAATCATTAGAAATATTTTAATACTCTGTTTTTCTGCACATTGCTAGTTCTTTCATATTTGATGAGGATAGAGATAAAATATTTATAACTTGTTTCTAAAAAGCAATTAATTTTTTAATCCATCCAAAAAAAATTTCAACTGAAAAAACTCCTTCATATACAAATAATAAAAAACAAAAAGCGCCAGTTTTTTGGGAAAATGATATAAAGAAAATAAAACGTTTCTTAGCTTTTAAAACATAAGTTCTTTATGAGTGTCATCTAGCTGGTGACATTACAACATAAGTTCTTTATGAGTGTCATCTAGCGGGGACATTACACCATAAGTTCTTTATGAGTGTCATCTAGCGGGTGACATTACCATAAGTTCTTTATGAGTGTCATCTAGCGGGTGACATTACACCATAAGTTCTTTATGAGTGTCATCTAGCGGGTGACATTACACCATAAGTTCTTTATGAGTGTCATCTAGCGGGTGACATTACACCATAAGTTTTTCATGGAGTGGTTTATTTGATAAAATGTACGTTATGTGTCAGTCATTATCCTTCTTAATTGCCAAGTTTATTGCAATCCAAATGAGCAAACTATAAAATTATTCACACATTTCTCTCTTTGAAACAACAGCATATCTCTCAGCCACATATTGAACTTATAGGACGTCTAATGGCATCGTATTTTGTCATTATCATGTCATAATAAATATAACCTAATCAGCAGATATTGAATCGTGAAAAGAATGACAACATCTTAGTAGGGAATACGAGAGTTTCAATCGAGTTGATCAATTTGAAACTTTAAATTTGTTTTATTTTACATTTCCCTTGCTCAACATAGTTCGAGACAATAATTTGCATGTTGATGTCTTGGGGATCGACCTGGAACTAACTTTTAATTGGATTTTTCCTATCTGGCAATGTGCCATTTCCCTGGCCAGATTTTACAAATCAAATAAAAAAAATATTTGCTTGTTGAAACGAGATTTATAAAATAATAATAATTTTTCACTTGGTCAACCGAGCAAATCGTTGAATACCGGGATCTAAAAATTTCCATTGAAAAATAAAATAAAAAACAGACTACATTTTTATACGCCAGACATAAAAATAAAGATCGAAACTAAAAATAATAATAACATTTTTTCCATAAAATGCTCTAAAAAGCAATAATAATAATTATAAGAGGAACTCTCTGACCAAAATAGCCACTAAAAGAGTCAATATTTACCTGTTTACGTTGTTTTCAAGACGACTACAAATGTCAATTGAACTTTTGTAGGATTAGTATATTTTGTAAACTTTCTTTGGTGAATTTATAAGATTTTCTTGACGATGTTTGGCCGTACCGATTATATCTGAATGTCATTTAGCAACATTTAGTCCGTGGGTCGAGAGTCTGCTATATCTTTGCAATAAAATAATCCGTTTATATAAGGACAGCGTGAAAGTAATCATTATTGCAATGCTTTTTTTTTTTTTTAACATTTAGAGAATTAATTACTATTTAAACACATAATCCTAATTTATTAGCGTTGTCGGGTAAAACGTAATTTGTGACGTATGAAATGTAGGTCCTTTCTGCACATTAGGTAGGTGGCATATTAGGTAGGTGGCATAAATTAGTACCCATATCTTTAACTAATGGAGTTTGGTTTGGTTTGGTTTGGTTTGTTGGTTTGGTTTGTTTGATTGGTTGGTTCGGTTGGTTTGTTTGATTGGTGTTGGTTGGTTTGGTTAGCTGATTTGGTTGGTTGGTTTGGTTAGCTGATTTGGTTGGTTGGTTTGGTTGGTGGTTTGGTTTGATTTGGTTCGTTTGGTTTGGTTTGATTTATTTGATTAGGTTTGGTTTGGTTGGTTTGGTTGGTTTAGCCTTGACGGGTAAAATGTAATTTGTGATTATGAAATGTAGGTCATTTCTGCACATTAGGTAGTTAGCATAAATAAGCACCCATATATTTACTTAACATTATCACTTAGTGGTGTGTTAGAAAAGTTTCAAGTCTCACTTTGAACTCCCGGCTTACCGGGCAACGCCGAGTACACTGATAGTTTTATATATTGTTAGATTTAGAAATGTATTATAGCCTTTTAGCAAAAGTAAAATTAATTAATGAAATTGTCTAGGGTTTTTAAAATAAATTGTTTTGCGGGATCATATCAAGCCTTTCAAAGTCCACAATAAACGGTTGTGATATTTCAAATTTTAAACATATGTACTTATTCAGAATTGCTGAAATAGACAGAAATATCTGAAACAACGCCCAGACTGATACACATTTCAGGCAACTTCTAAATTCTATCTGTTCTTGTTTCAAAATTGTAATGGCTAAAAATAGTTTCAAGGGATTTAATTGATAAATACTAGTACACTGTATACTAAAATTCTTATAAAATACACTATATCAATGTCTAAGACACCAGATAATTTTCTGATTAATCAGAAAATATAACTTGCTTTAAGTTTATTTTTCATTAGGAAAAACATTCACTGTATTTTCTCGCACAAATCATTATGTTCTTTATCCAAAAGAATGATATTAACAACACACCCTCCCAATGTCAACACCCCCATGTCCACACCCTCCCACATGTCAACACACCCTCCACCATGTCAACACCCCCATGTCCACACCCTCCCCCATGTCAACACAACCTACCCCATGTCAACATAACCTTCCCCATGTCAACACCCCCATGTCCACACCCTCCCACATGTCAACACACCCTCCCCCATGTCAACACAACCTACCCCATGTCAACATAACCTGCCCCATGTCAACACCCCCATGTCCACACCCTCCCACATGTCAACACACCCTCCCCCATGTCAACACCCCCATGTCCACACCCTCCCCCATGTCAACACAACCTACACCATGTCCACACCCTCCCACATGTCAACACAACCTCCCCCATGTCCACACCCTCCCACATGCCAACACAACCTACCCCATGTTCACACTCCCCCATGTCAACACAACCTACCCAATGTCAACATAACCTCCCCAATGTCAACACAATCTCCCCCATGTCCACACCCTCCCACATGTCAACACAACCTCCCCCATGTCAACATAACCTCCCCCATGTCAACACAACCTCCCACATGTCAACAAACCTCCCCCATGTCAACACAATCTCCCCCATGTCAACGCAACCTCCCCATGTCAACATAACCTCCCCCATGTCAACACACCCTCTCCCATGTCTGCACAACCTCCCCATGTCAACACAATCTCCCCCATGTGAACGCAACCTCCCCATGTCAACATAACCTCCCCAATGTCAACACAGCCTCCCCCATGTCAACATAACCTCCCCCATGTCAACACAACCTCCCAAATGTCAACACAACCTACCCCATGTCAACACCCCCATGTCAAAACAACCCCCATGCAAACTTCCCTCAAACATGTCCACACCCTCCCACATGTCAACACTTCCTCCCCATGTCAACACAACCTACCCCATGTCAACACAACCTCCACCATGTAAATCCAAACTCCCCACACCAACACAACCTACCCCATGTCAACACCCCTATGCCAACCCTACCTCCTCCGTGTCAACACAACCTCCCCATGTCAACACAATCTCCCCCATGTCCACACCCTCACATATGTAAATTCTTCCTCCATGTCAACACACCCTCTCCCATGTCAACACAACCTCCCCCATGCCAACACAACCTCCCCCATGTCAACATTTCCTCCCCCATGTCAACACACCCTCTCCCATGTCAACACTTCCTCCCCCATGTGAACGCAACCTCCCCATGTCTGCACAACCTCCCCATGTTAACACAACCTCCCCATGTCAACATAACCTCCCCCATGTCAACACAACCTCCCCCATGTCAACACAACCTACCCCATGTCAACACCCCCATGTCAAAACAACCCCCATGCCAACTTCTCTTAAACATGTCCACACCCTCCCACATGTCAACACTTCCTCCCCCATGTCAACACAACCTACCCCATGTCAACACAACCTCCACCATGTAAATCAAACTCCCCACACCAACACAACCTACCCCATGTCAACACCCCCATGCCAACCCAACCTCCTCCGTGTCAACACAACCTCCCCCATGTCAACACAATCTCCCCCATGTCCAACCCTCACATATGTAAATACTTCCTCCCCCATGTCAACACACCCTCACATATGTCAACACTTCTTCCTCCATGTCAACACACCCTCCCCATGTCAACACAACCTCCCTCATGCCAACACACCTCCCCCTTGTCAACACTTCCTCCCCCATGTCAACACACCCTCTCCCATGTCAACACTTCCTCTCCCATGTCAACACACCCTCTCCTATGTCAACACAACCTCCCCATGTCAACACACTCTCCCCCATGTCAACGCAATCTTCCCAATTTCACCCCAGCCCCCCCATGTTAACCCAACATCTGCCATTTTAACCCATGTCAATCCAACTTCCCCCAGACAAGTGATCCTTACTATGTGTAAACTTCATGACAGATGAATACACATATTGTTTATCTAACATATGCAAAAACTCACATTATATCAGGAAAGTTCTACATATGTGGTATTTATCCTTCCAGAAGTTATTCACAAATATCAAGGATTTTTAATGCTTAAAAACAAATGAAGACAAAAAGCAAGAAACCAATTCGAAAGAGATTGTCACTGGCTTACATTTCTAGAATACATTGATCCAAAACTAGCTCGTTCCCACCTCTCAGCTTGATTGATAGAATCCAAAGAATATATCTGGCTGGCAGTTGGAGCAGACGTTAGAACTTCTTTGACCTCTGTACTTGACCGACTGACAGGGAGGGGTAACACAAAGTGTCAACCTAAAGCTCTGTTCTAACATCTTCTTGTGTGTGTCTGTTCTAACATCTTCTTGTGTGTGTCTGTTGTAACATCTTCTTGTGTGTGTCTGTTCTAACATCTTCTTGTGTGTGTCTGTTCTAACATCTTCTTGTGTGTATCTGTTCTAACATCTTCTTGTGTGTGTCTGTTCTAACATCTTCTTGTGTGTGTCTGTTCTAACATCTTCTTGTGTGTGTCTGTTCTAACATCTTCTTGTGTGTGTCTGCTCTAACATCTTCTTGCGTGTGTCTGTTCTAACATCTTCTTTATTTAATTAATTTTAATTTTCTCGTAAAATAGAGCCAATCTAGCAAAAGCACTTACATATTCTAAATCAGCATAGTTGACTTTGTATAAAATGATTCAAATATCACTGGCAATGAAATCACTGTTTGCCAGTGTTATCAGTCAATGTTACTGTCATTCTGACATTAAGGCATGAACAGCAGACTTTTTGCTGATTTGTGTTGGAACAGTCTTGCGGTTTGCTTCCATTAATTCCAATAAAAGTTGTTTTTCTTCTTCTTCATTAGTAAGCAGTGTGTTGTATTCTTTAAAAAGCTACACCGCTCGCCCTGTAGTGTCTTTCACAACACGTAATGACTTGAATCGTGTCTAGCCATATTGATACTGTTCACTTGCTGGCCACTCTTGTGGTGCCAAATCAAGAAAGGCTCTGTCATTATTTTAATAGCAAAGAAGGTTCCCTTCTGGTAGTTGCAAAGTCACCTAAAAATACATCCGATATCATTAGAATTGATGAATCTTCACGCACTTTGTGTTTGCCAGCCTCACTGCACAATTCCCATCTTTGCAGCTGCTGTCACATGATCCGAGAACAGGGATAATCCAACAAGCTCGTCTGAAATATACCAGAGATGAATTTCTAGGACATTTCTTGCATCTGTACTGATGTCAGGATCGATGATCTGGTTGCTGCTGAGATCAGTCCACAGCTATAAATCACTGGATGGAGCTTCAGTTGCACGAGGAGCAGTTACTCAATGCTTTGGTGTAAATTAGGCACAAAACTTAACACAGCGCTCAACTTGGGCTTCTTCTTTCTTTGTAAGCTTGAATACATCTGTTTGGTTGTGGAAGAGATATATTTTCATGGCATACATTAATTTTGCCATCCAGTGAGCACGATGTACTGGTCCTGGAGCCCTCCAGTGGACATTTCTCGGTGGATGTCTCAAAACAATCAGAGTCAACTCAATAAGCTCCATGTACTCATCTCTGACATTCCTTTAGGTGCTCTTTGGTCAGGACTTCAATGGATGCATCTGATAAACTGGAAGCTTCAGGTGTCACCTGGAATTCTGAAAAATTCTACATGGTTATGACACTCTAACAGCCTTTGAATCGTTTGAAAAGCGGGATATCTGGGGAGTTTATAGATCCACAGCAGATGGTGAAACCTTTGACAAGATTATCTCCATTACATGATGACGACAGACTAACCAAAGAAGTTCCCGACCTAGCGTGTTTTCAAGGCCAACAAATACACCATTTATTCTGCCGGTATTTACTGAACCTTTTCAACCAGCTGCCACTCAACTAAAAATTTGCTTCATTCTCTCCTGTCCAGAGCTCACCTTTGGTACACCTAACAGTTTGTCCATCCCATCACCTGAAACTAAAACTGGTAGCCTGTCAACTGAGCCCTTCCCAAATGTTGCTGGAAGTATCTTTCCATCCCAATGGATTACTAATGGGCAAGTTGGCTCAAACTTATCTTTCATTACTTTAGAAATTTCATGCCTAGCACTTGGCTCGTTGAAGTGAAATAGAAAGTGCATTTGGATCGTGACCAGGGCTACAGCAATAGGAATAAGTAGTCGAACAGTTTTCACGATCAGATATTTTATTCCTTTTAAAGACAATTGTTACACTTGGATAGAACTGTTGGTCTCGAGAGGTTTTCATTACTTGAGTTATCTTGTCTTGCTATTTACCTGATTTGCTAATTTTGGTAGGTATGTACTCATCGTCATATTCAGTTTCATCATCAAGAACACTGCTTGCAAACGCAGTCATCATCAACAGGAAGTTATGACATAAAATAGTTAAACAGTCAGCCCTAAGTAAGTAAAATATAACACAAAGAACATGATACAGTAAGTAAATATGTAAAATGTAAATTACATGAAAGTTCGACAATTTTCGATGAATTTTTGAAAATCCATGGTCGTTGAGCATCACCTTGTAGTTGGCACAAGAGGCTGAAACTCTGCCCTAATTAAAGGTTTGATATAAGGAAAAACGTTAGAGGGTGTCTTGCTCTGTAGGTGAAAGCAGGCATGCGGAGCCGCCAAAATTTTTCCGGCTCCGGCTGCGACAAATTTAACGGCTCCGGCTCCCTATTAAGATAGTATCACACGAGACAAAAATTTTTGTAATTGCGCCACGCAAACATGCCGCTGATAGAAAGTTATGCAAATTTTGCCGCGTTCACCCCCATAGTCAGGAACTTGAAAAATATACGCATATCGGTTTTACTAAAAACAAACCATTTCAGTGCATCCAGAATCATATCATTATTTTCGACCGAGGTTTCACTAGTCGCCATTTTCATAAGAAAATAAAAAGTTATTTCAATGATCAAATTAGCAAATAGTAAAATGATACATTATTTAAAATATTTTAAAGACTTCAGTATCATCATATATAATAATACTCATTTCCAGTGTGCGTTAAATCGAAAGAAAAGAATTAATACAATAGTATTCCAGTTTAAAATACAATCATGAAAAAATCGGATCTGCCCAAAACCAAAAATAACCTAGCCAACAAATCAAACCGAAGGGGATATAACTCTATGCAAAGGTTTTGCAGGGTACAGCTATTATATCATAATATTCATTTCCAGTGTGCGTTAAATCGAAAGCGGAAAACAAGAATTCAAAATGGCGTCATCCCCTGTGTCTCGATTAAATTTTTCTTTTTGATATTATCTACAGTTTTCAATAGTTTCTGTGCTTTTAATTATCAAATGTAAAAGTCCCCAATATCAAAAATTAATAATTAACATATAATAGCATTCAAATCATTGTAGTTTTTATTACAACAGAGCATTTTAACATCGTCAGACATAAACAATAGTAATAATCGAAAATCTCCGACGTCGGCGACGATAAGACTATTGACCGCGTTTTCGTATCTAATTTCGTAAATAAAGTCAATATAATATTTTAAAAAAAGAAATTCTGCAAATTTCTATACTAATTAATTTCTCAGCTTTTATAATATTTTTTTTAAAATAAATACGGCTTTGAATTATTTCTTAATTACAAAATAACAATATAGTCCTAAAAAACTAGGTCAAAAGGCAATGAAAACATAACCGAGCAATATTTTTCTTATAGTACATTAAAATTGCATTTAAATTTGGTTGGCGCGGTGGTAGGATGGTTATGCAGCTTGGACTATGTTCACTTTTATGCGACTCTCCGGGTTCGATTTCTCCCAGTGACATTTATTTTTATTGTTTTTTTTTTTCAGAATGTATCCTTTTAGATGTTTTAATGAAAAGTAACTTTGTTGTAAGAAAAAGAAACAACAACTAATTAGATTTTTAATTATTCATAACTTAAAAAAATTAACACAGACGCGTAACTAGGGTTTGGGGGGTCCAAAATCGAAAGTCCCACCGGGCTCCTGCTTTAGGGAGCCCCAAAATTATTTTTTACATTAAATCTTAGTACATAATCTCATGTCATGGTATCTAATGTCAAAATGCAGGGCCCCAAAATCCTAGGTTCGGCAATGGCTTAACAAGTCTATCTTCCTGCAAAGGCTTTGCGGGGTACAGCTAGTTTATATTTATTATTTATAAATTCGAAGTGACTATTCGGACCCGGGTACCAATAAACTCCGATTTTATTCGGACCCCGTCCCAATAAAGTCTGATTGTTATTCGGACCCGTGGCAAATATGCACTTAGCTTAGCTATACATAAACTTTATTATTGTTTTTTGTTTATTTTTTTTATAATTGTTTGAATTGTATGATTTAATCGTTACTCAGTGTCTAGGGTTCCACTAAGCGGACTCTGTATTATTATTTTTCGAGGTCCGTCTAATAAAGTTTAAATATAGGTAAGCTTAGTGCATATTTGCCACGGGTCCGAATAACAATGGGATTTTATTGGGATCCGGTTCCGAATAGCCACAACATTATAAATGTATCTGCTCTATTTCAGATATTCTGTTTATAATAAAATTGTTAAATACAGAAAGCGACCATTTTGTTTTTAGTCTATTACAAATTCGCGGTCAAATAATACACGAAATGACGTGTTCTATTTGTAGTCGTAGTAAAAATTTATTTTAAATGATTGATACAATTATTCTATGAAATAAAACTGTTTTAACTTTATATATAACAAAATAACATGCCATTAAAAAATTTCGGGGTAAAAACAAGATTTAAAACGAACACAAAACGATTCCCCATTAAAGATTTCTTGAGGTGATTGCGTGCACGCTATCATTTAAATGCTGTTACTGTTGTGGCGTTCGTAAAAATGACAACATTTCAAATTGTAGGAGGCAAACAATCAAACAAATTTGCAATTTTAAAGCTAAAAAAATTCTGCTGTAAAAAAATTGGGAGCCGTGGGGCCGCCAGATTTTTTCTGTTCCGGCTCCATCAAAAAGGTGCAGCAAGCTTGGGTGAAGTTGAGTTTTTTGGGCCACCCTACTAGACACACATAAAAACATGATATACAAATACATTAGACACACACATAAAACATGATATAAAAATACACTTGATACAAACATAAAAACATGATCTACAAATACACTTGACACAAATATAAAAACATGATATACAAATACACTTGACACAAACATAAAAACATGATATACAAATACACTTGACACAAACATAAAAACATGATATACAAATACACTTGACACAAACATAAAAACATGATATACAAATACACTTGACACAAACATAAAAAACATGATATACAAATATACTTGACCCTATGCTGAATGGTTAAGTGTAGCTAAACTTTCATATATACTCTACCTTTAGGCTCTACTTTATTCTACTGACCGGTACGTTACTGCTTACATGTATGATCCAAGACAAAATCCAAATCCAATACCACAAAACAAATAGTTCAAATCCAAACATTTTTAAAACGCAACATTTCACTTTCAGAACATCTAAATACAAACTGCAAAACACGGAATGCACAGCCCAAAGAATGTCTGATTGTCCTTCGACAATATAGTCCTAGAAGGAATGTCTTTTTGTTTTCATTGTGGCAAACAGGTCAATGACATCGTCAAAATGGCAATGATTCAACAAATTTCCACTTGATGATAAACCGTAGGAATTGCAGTACAGTCCAGTGCTTGGCTTCCTCCAAGTTTATTTCGGTTGCTTGTAGGTGTCGCCTTAAACGTGGAATTTCTAGACAAAGGTCTTTTTCAGACAGCTCATTATACATGGCTGTGCGCTTGGTAACAGAAAACTGTATTTCTTCGTCGTTGGCACACATACTATGGTCTGGCTGAACGGAAGAAAAAGTCAGCAAAATGTCATTCTCCCTTTCCTCTCGTATCTAACTCCATATGAAAACGGTCCAGACACTCTAACATTGCTCTCTTGGTCTCCTGCTGAAATGACAATCCAGCATCCCTTGCTTCCTCTCCTGGTAATCTTGTCTTTCTTATGATTCTCTTCTCTGTAGGGATATCAAGTTCTACATTTCACAAATGCCTGCTGGACGGCATTGTCAACAACACAATAACATTCGTACGCTGCAATTCCAAAAAGACATTGAGAGTTTGGTTGCAGCCATACCTGGTGTTTTCATGTACTTCTATGCTAATTCAACTTCTTGTAAAACGTGACCCCAGAAAAACAAGAAAGAAATAAAAGTCGCATATAGCTGGCAACAGATTGTGCGCAGTTCCTCTTGTCTCGACACTTTCTTCGACATCACACAGAGCTTCAATGGCTTCCACTTTTAAACTTCTGTATCACTTGCTTCACTGCATCAGCGTGTACAGCGCCTCAAGACTTCAAAAAACGTTACACAAGACGGATTGTTAGCAAACGAATGTTTACCACAAAGAATGTTTGGAACAAGGTACAAAAATTGCCTTCGGATTAATGTCTTTGATCTTTTGTTGCACACACCGTGGATTCCAGCCATGCTTGCTGCATTATCGTACCCCAGAAAGTAGATGCTCACTTATTATTAACGCGTTTTTCCACCCCCTTTTTCCAACCCAGTTACATTTTAGATGACGTACCCCTCTGTTACACATGTTCCATCGTTTCTAAACCATGGCACCTGTCAATCAAGATTCCTGCAGATGTTCACTAATCTGTATAATTCAAAAAATCACCACGTAAAAGCTACAAGAGTTAATTAAACTAAATTACTATAGTGATTTTTTCTTACTTTTATTTCAGAAATTAAATGAAAAAGCGTGAGAAAAAACCAGATTTGGGTAATTAAACATGAAGATTTTAAAAAAAAAAGAAAAAAAATCAATCTCACTACACCTAGAATATTTTAATTAAACGTGCTTATGATTTTTTACATTCGAATACACCCAATGTATTAAAAGAACACATAAATGTACAATAATAAAATAAAACGTTTTATCACAATGCTGAGCGCTCTAACAATTAAAACAAGACCTACAAAAAGGTATATACACCATGGGTCTAGTACTTATAGTTGCTGAGATCTCGTGTGATGACAGACAAAATAAAATAATAGCGCATTTTCTCGAAAATGCGCTAAAATCTTTTCAGTTGCAGAGGCACCAGCAATTAAAAGAGTTAACTCCCATTGTGTTATCGATGAAATAACACGACGACTCGCGGGAAAAGGAAAGGTACGGGGAGGGCAGGAAGGGGGTGTTGGATGACAGGTGACGAGACTAAACATACATTCTGACGTAAGCTGGGCGTGCTCGTCTACTGCAGTGCTGCCAACTGTCATATTTTATTGACAGTTCTAAATTATTTTGATCAATCTAAAATGCTATTTAGACAATAGATCAATAATTTTACTTTTGTTCAGTCAGAAATATAATAAAATTATGTTCTTAATTGTTATATAATTCTGGATATTTAAAAGCTGTTAGTAAATAATTCTTTGCTGAGAAAGTTGGCAGTTAAAAATTAGTTACCGGTCTCACCATCGACATCAGTATAACACATATTTATGTGTGGTTTTTTCCCATTGGTTCAGCCAATAAATGGCAAACGTATTTATACAAGTGTAACCCCGAATTCAGATCGGCAACATTTTTCGTTTATAGGTCTAGTTATCATTTGACTCTGTGAGAAGATGCAAAAACATTGTTCTTATTAGTATATAAATATATTCAATATAAATATGGTCATGCAACTTAAATTGCTATAAATGCCACTTTTTTATTTGTTGGAGGTGACATAGTGTCACCCTATAGGCTGTACCCGGGGTGGTCCGCCGCCCCCTTACCTACGCCACTGTCTACAAATACACTTGACACAAACATAAAAACATGATATACAAATACACTTGACACAAACATAAAAACATGATCTACAAATACACTTGACACAAACATAAAAACGTGATATACAAATACACTGGACACAAACATAAAAACATGATATACAAATACACTTGACACAAACATAAAAACATGATATACAAATACACTTGACACAAACATAAAAACATGATATACAAATACACTTGACACACATAAAAACATGATATACAAATACACTTGACACAAACATAAAAACATGATATACAAATACACTTGACACACACATAAAAACATGATATACAAATACACTTGACACAAACATAAAAACATGATCTACAAATACACTTGACACAAACATAACAACATGATACACAAATACACTTGACACAAACATAAAAACATGATATACAAATACACTTGACACAAACATAAAAACATGATATACAAATACACTTGACACAAACATAAAAAACATGATATACAAATACACTTGACACAAACATAAAAACATGATATACAAATACATGACACAAACATAAAAACATGATATACAAATACACTTGACACAAACATAAAAACATGATATACAAATACACTTGACACAAACATAAAAACATGATATACAAATACACTTGACACAAACATACAACATTTTGGTCCACTAATTCCACAGATCACCAATAAAAACATGATGCACTAATACACTATACACACCCATAAAATCGCTTTATATCCTATTATAGAATTCATCCAATAGATACATTTACAAGTAAGTATAACACCTACCCAAGTTAGTATATACATTGCAAGGTATAACCTTACCGTGCAGATAAGCTACATTAGTGATTGTTACCTATTAAAGGGGAGGGGGAGGTAGGTGTATGTTGGTTTAGTCTGTTATATAATTAGAGAGAGAGATTGGTCCTAAATAGTGTTAAATAACACAATGTTGGGGAGAAGCTATATTCAACAATTTTTTTGCGTTATATAATAGTCAATTGTTTCTAAATCATAAAGCATTGGATGGGAGCCTTGTTTTGGTTCTGATCTGTTATTAATGTAAGGATGGTCGTTGATGTCTGCTATATAGACACCTGATTTATAGTTCAGTGCTAGAGAATGATGCCCTCAAAATTCAATTAAATTTGTTTTTAAATCATTTTAACTGTAGAACATAGTTTTAAGTGATTCGTTAAATAATTAGGTCAGTGAAATTGGTAGTCAGTAAGATGACCAAGTGCCCTCCTCTAATCATCTATACATCTCCATATCCACTCGATGTTTTCTAACAAACATGTTTTCAGTCTGTCGAAGTATTATTTATTACACATAAATTAAGCTTTCAAATGGAGTTTTTTTCTTTCTAATAACATGTTTTTGGACGGATATTGAATCTGGCAATAAGTTGTATCTAATTAAATGCCAGCTATTATAGAAGGCAACATTTGTATATTTGAATAAATAGGTAGAAACTTTTATCTTTTGAAAAAATATATATATTCCAAATGAAGATGTATCAAATAGACTTCTTGCTGCCCTGGAACAAATGCAGCAGTTGAAGAGATTTATTTTTAGCAGAGAATAGTTTTGTATAAGAGCACTTGCCTTTCTTGTTTAGATATTTCTTGTTTTAGCCTGATAACAGAATTATATTTATCTAATTATAAACAACTAATCAATTACTATAAATATATAATTATAAAAAAAACTTCCGTGCAACATATGGTTTTCATGATTTTTATACAGAAACTAGAGGTTCCAAGAGAAGCTCAAGAGAAGCTCCAAGAGAGGCTCCAAGAAGGGCTACCAGAGAAGCTCCAAGAGAGGCTCCAAGAGGGGCTCCAAGAGAAGCTCCAAGACCAGAATAACACCTTCATCTGCCGAGACGACCAGAAGCAACACATTCACCTGCCGGGACGACCTGAAGCAACATGTTCACTGGGCGACCAGAAGCAACACACTCACGGGGCGACCTGAAGAACACGTTCACCGAGGCGACCTGAAGAACACGTTCACCGGGGCGACCAGAAGCAACACGTTCACCGGGGCGACCAGAAGCACACGTTCACCGGGGCGACCTGAAGAACACGTTCACCGGGGCGACCTGAAGCAACGTTCACCAGGCGACCAGAAGTAACACGTTCACCGAGGCAACATGATCAACAAGTTCACCTACCGGGGCGACCTGAAGCAACACGTTCACAGGGGCGACCAGAAATAACTCGTTCACCTTCGGGGTGACCAGAAAAACACGTTCGCCTGCCGGGGCGACCAGAATATTACGCCTTTAGGAATTTATTCTGGTCGTATTCATTAGGTTTAATTAAGCCTACATACAACATTTGATCCTAAAAACTTTTAACAATAAATTAAGATTAATTTTACTTGATACTGCACGAAACATTTGTGATATCTTTAATTAATTAAATTAATTAAAAGGCATTGGGGGGATAAATATTGCGAGAATATAGTGAGAGGCTATACGTGCGATGCAGTACGTGGAAAGCTATACTTGCTATACAGTACGTGGAAAGCTATACGTGCGATGACATACGTGCGATGCAGTACGTGGAAAGCTATGATGCGATGCAGTACGTGGAAAGCTATACGTGCAATGCCATACGTGCGATGCCAAAAAACACAACTACAAAACAATTTTCAATGAACTTTAAGGTCACCAAGATCTCATAGGAAACCAAGACATTTTATTGACTCCAATAATTATGAATCACATGATCAACATAGTTAGTAAAACTATGGCCAGTGGACCGCTAGTTTCATATGAACAATGAACCTTCTTGTGGACCCTAGTTTCATATGAACAATGAAACATCTAGTGGACTGCTAGTTTCATATGAACAATGAAACATCTTGTGGACCGCTGGTTTCATATGAACAATGAACCTTCTGTGGACCCATTGGCCCAGCCATTCATCTGCCATTGACCCAAATTCATCTGCCATTGGCACAGCCATTCATCTGTCATTGCCCAGCCATCCATCTGCCATTGGCCCAGCCATCCATCTGCCATTGACCCAGCCATTCATCTGCCATTGGCACAGCCATTCATCTGCCATTGGCCCAGCCATTCATCTGCCATTGACCCAGCCATCCATCTGCCATTGACCCAGCCATCCATCTGCCATTGGCACAGCCATTCGTCTGGCATTGACCCAGCCATTCATCTGCCATTGGCGCAGCCATTCATCTGCCATTGACCCAGCCATTCATCTGCCATTGACCCAGCCATTCATCTGCCATTGACCCAGCCATTCATCTGCCATTGGCCCAGCCATTCATCTGCCATTGGCCCAGCCATTCATCTGCCATTGACACAGCCATTCATCTGCCATTGGCCCAGCCATTCATCTGCCATTGGCACACATTCATCTGTCATTGACCCAGCCATCCGTCTGCCATTGGCCCAGCCATCCATCTGCCATTGACCCAGCCATTTATCTGCCATTGACCCAGCCATTCATCTGCCATTGACCCAGTCATTCATCTTCCATTGACACAGCCATTCATCTGCCATTGGCGCAGCCATTCATCTGCCATTGGCGCAGCCATTCATGCCATTGACCCAGCCATTCATCTGCCATTGACCCAGCCATTCATCTGCCATTGACCCAGCCATTCATCTGTCAATGACCCAGCCATTCATCTGCCATTGACACAGCCATTCATCTGCCATTGACACAGCCATTCATCTGCCATTAACCCAGCCATTCATCTGTCATTGACCCAGCCATTCATCTGCCATTGACCCAGCCATTCATCTGCCATTGACCCAGCCATCCATCTGCCATTGACCCAGCCATTCATCTGCCATTGACCCAGCCATTCATCTGCCATTGGCACAGCCATTCATCTGCTATTGGCACAGCCATTCTTCTGTCATTGACCCAGTTCATCTGCCATTGGCACAGCCATTCATCTGCCATTGACCCAGCCATTCATCTGCCATTGGCACAGCCATTCATCTGTCATTGACCCAGCAATTCATCTGTCATTGGCACAGCCATTCATCTGCCATTGACCCAGCCATTCATCTGCCATTGGCACAGCCATTCATCTGTCATTGGCACAGCCATTCATCTGCCATTGACCCAGCCATTCATCTGCCATTGGCACAGCCATTCATCTGTCATTGACCCAGCCATTCATCTGCCATTGGCACAGCCATTAGCACAGCCATTCATCTGCCATTGGCACAGCCATTCATCTGTCATTGACCCAGCCATTCATCTGCCATTACCCAGCCATTCATCTGCCATTGACCCAGCCATTCATCTGCCATTGACCCAGCCATTCATCTGTCATTGACCCAGCCAATCATCTGCCATTGACCAGCCATCCATCTGCCATTGACCCAGCCATTCATGCCATTGACCCAGCCATTCATCTGCCATTGACCCAGCCATTCTGTTACATTTGAGAGTTCAAAGTAGCTCACGAAATGTATTTTAAATTGACCTCCCGTAATTAAGAATCTCAAGGCGAGAAGAAAATAATTCCACGATTCGATGATTTCAAAATTGACAGGTCGGTTTAAAAGCATGAAAGACATAAAGCGCTCAAAAACCAATTATGGTAATAATATACATATTTTATGTTTATTTTTGTATTGTGAATGTTAAAGGCTTCAATCGCCACAAGAAATCTAAGTGGGATTATCCTGATCTTGAATCTGCAAGGAGACCAATTCCACATAGCAGTGAAGTTCCTATACCAGTGTTTACTGGATTATTAGAGCTTTCACCATCAGACTCCGACGAGGGCATGATCTGGAGTTTTGGCAGGTGAAAACAGTGGAAGCGATTATGAAGGAAGTTCTTCAACACCTCAACCATTCAGCCAAGAAGAACTCAATGACCTAATACGAGACCTAAATCTGTCCAAGCAAGCATCTGAGCTTTTAGCGTCCAGGCTCAATGAAAGAAATTTTCTCAAACCAGAAGTTAAAATAACATTTTTTCGGAAAAGAGAAGAGTAATGACATCCCTGGACTTCTGCTCCAAATGGGACTACAAGACTACCATTCCGAAGACTGGCGTCTTTTATAGACAGTTCCACCAGAAGCTTGAAATGTGTTCTGTTACACAATGGTAACCGTTACGCATCTCTTCCAATTGCTCACTCAACAACACTTAAAAAGAGTATGAGAATATCAAAACAGTATTGCAGAAAGTCCGTTATTATGAGCATCAGTGGTCAATTTGTGTTGATCTAAAAATGGTAAACTTCTTGCTTAGGCAGCAGTCAGGATACACAAAATACTCTTGCTTCATGTGCCTTTGGGATAGCAGGGCAAGGCAAGATCATTGGACAAGAGTGACATGCTAAGGGAAACCATGACTGTAGGTAAAAAAATATCATCAACAAGGCACTGGTTGACAAAAATAAGATCATTCTCGGACCGCTTCATATCAAATTAGGTTTAATGAAACAATTTGTTAAGGCTTTGGACAAATCTGGCAATTGGTTCAAGTATATTTGCAGATCATTTCCCGGATTGAGCCTGGAGAAGCTGAAAGCTGGGATTTTTTACGGTCCTCAGATTCGGAAACTCATCAACGATCGAAATTTTACTAATTTCATGGATCACCTTGAAGCTTCTTCATGGAACAGTTTTGTTTCAGTTGTCAGGAACTTTTTAGGTAATAACAGATCAGAGAATTACGAAGAACTGGTGCAAGATATGCTCGCTAACTTCAGAAACATTGGAACAAATATGAGCATCAAGGTACATTACCTGCACTGTCATTTCGACAAATTTCCAGGTAACCTTGGGGACTTCAGTGAGGAACAATGTGAGAGGTTTCATCAGGATATGAGGGTGATGGAGGAGAGATATCAAGGAAGATGGGACATACATATGATGGCTGACAACTGTTGGAGCCTCCAGCGCAATTGACTCAACGACACACACAAAGGAAGTCGAGCAAACAGCGATTTGCTAATGCATTACCATAGACAATAAACATATTAATTAATTAATTAATTAGACATAATTAGTTTTTCAAATGAAAATGTTTTCCTCTATAACACTATTACACATATTTTTGAACAAATTTCTGCATGACCATTAACAGTTTCACTACTATTTGTTAGTATACTATTTTACTTCATGCAATTCTTGACAATTTTCAAACACATTACATTATTTCATTAATTTTAATTATCTCGAAAATAGAGCCAATCTAGCAAAAGCACTTACATATTCTAAATCAGCATAGTTGACTTTGTATAAGATGATTCAAATATCACTGGCAATGAATTCACTGTTTACCAGTGTTTATTTAATAAATAATTACAGTAATTATATTGATTGATATAGGCGGCGTATGCCGCCAAAGGACGACTAGTTTATTATATTTTTACTTAATACGTAAATGTAACATTTCAGAAAAGTGATGATTACATTTACATTATTACATTGTCATAAGTTTCCAGTGTTACTTGATGTTTTAAACTAAATATTTTGGATATTTATTAAATTCTTGTCATCATATATACAATTTAAGTCCCATAAATCAAATTATTCTGCTATGGTATTTCGCTATCAAAGTAGTTATGTCGGTGAAGAAAAATTTCTAGCATTGTCAAATTGCGATCATAAATGATTAAACCATTATTGTGAAATGTGTTACAAGTACATTGTCATTAAATTCATGATGTCTCTTGGAAAAATATCTGTTTGTTTATATAACTGTATTATTTTACATGAAACTAATCTATAGAATATTTCTATTCATCTATAGAATATTTCTGTAGTTCTACAAATGGCCAGATTTGCTGTCCTGTCATAGCCAATCGTCTTTTGTTGGAGATATTGTATCATATTTTGTTGTGTCCTAACATAGGTTTTCAAAACAACAACAGATCGCAGAAAATTCCTTTCAGCAAGTTATTTTCTCTATTTGTCTGATTAAGTTACAGTTTATCTTCTGTCTTGTCATATGATTTTGTTTTCAATGGATACAATTTCATTCACGTACAGATAATGTTTAAATACATCGACAGGATGGAATTACACAATGTATTTGTCAACGTGATAGACATAATAACACAAACCATATATATCAACAATCCGTTTGTTATAAAAGATTTCATAATGGGTAAATCCTAAACTCTTCACCCCCGTGTTCTCTAAAAATATAGTGACGGTTTAATGTTGGCCCATTTATTTCGCATAAGTGACTTATCTGTAATTATTTCATAAGACATTTTTTGTAAGATTTATTTAAGGATGAGATTTGTATCTCTTACATTCTATATCGGATGATTTTTGCAGTGTAACTTCATTCATTCCCACCACAGTGTAACTTCATTCATTACCACCAGTGTACTTCATTCATTCTCATCAAAGTGTGCTTCATTCACTACCACATGGTACTTCAATCATTACCACCACAGTGTACTTCATTCATTACCACCACAGTGTGTTTCATTAATTCCTACCACAGAGTAATTCATTCATAACCACCACAGAGTACTTCATTCATTCCAATCACAGTGTACTTCATTCATTAACATCACAGTGTACTTTATTCATTCCCACCACAGTGTACTACATTCATTACCACCAATGTACTTCATTCATTACCACTACAGTATACTTCATTCATTAACATCACAGTGTACTTAATTCATTCCCACCACAGTGTACTTTATTCATTCCCCACTGTCAACGAATTTGCTTTATAACCAAGAATGCACCACGAAAGTTAAGAAAATTTTAAAAAATATGGAAAGTCACGATTGTGTGATTGGATTTATTATTGTCTAGAGACATAATGTTTTAGATTAACATAATTTTTAGTGACAGTGTTCTATTTGTTATACTAGCATAAAAGAACATAGATCAGGTGCGTATGTTATATAAATAACTGAACACATTAATATATAGATATATAAACGTAAATATTAAATATAACGGGTTCGACCCCTTCTGGGTAACGCGCTCGATTGTCGACCTGAAAGTACCTGGTTCGATCTCTCCCGTTGTGCCTCCATGGCCATTACACTCCCAGGCTGGAGGAGATAAAAGAAGGGCACTACAAAACCGTCCCATTAGTTGTTATAGGATCTAGAGATTTCATCTCATTCTTACAGGAACTTCACCCCCTTCAGTCGCCGACATTGCCAATATGGCCAATCCACCATCGGCGTAGCTGAGGATGAAAAGTACACTGTGGTGGGATGAAAAAAAGTACAGTGTGGAAGTGATGAAAGAAGTACACTGTGAAAGGCATCTCATTCTTTTAGGGGCTTGTTAAAAACGCGGCAGTGTTAAATGTGACATTATTAATATAAATGAAGGGGGATACGTACAATACTATGTTGTGGCTTTACATTTTATTTCAAAACACTGGGACTATTTTCACTAGATCAACAAAAAAGTCAAACTCGGTCTAATTAAGAACAAATAGTCAAAATGTTAGCTGAAGCTCTATATATATATATATATATATATATATATATATATATATATATATATATTTCAAGCTTGTAGTCCCATTTGGAGCAGAAGTCCAGGGATGCCATTACAGTAAACAAGATCTTCCTCTTGGCTGAATTATGGAAGAAAAACTCTTCTCTTTTCCGATAAAATGTTATTTTAACTTCTGGTTTGAGAAAAATTCTTTCATTGAGCCTGGACGCTTTAAAGCTCAGATGCTTGCTTGGACAGATTTCGGTCTCGTATTAGATCATTGAGTTCTTCTTGGCTGAATGGTTGAGGTGTTGAAGAACTTCCTTCATAATCGCTTCCACTATTTTCACCTGCCAAAAACTCCAGATCTTGCCCCCCGTCGGAGTCTGATGGTGAAAACTCTAATAATCCAGTAAACACTGGTATAGGAACTTCACTGCTATGTGGTATTGGTCTCCTTGCAGATTCAAGATCAGGATAATCCCACTTAGATTTCTTGTGGCGATTGAAGCCTTTAACATTCACAATACAAAGATAGCAATCACCAAAATGGTCTTTCGGCTCTCGCCATACCATTGGTACACCGAAACCTTCCTGCTGCACAAAGTCGGTTATATTTCTTCTTTGCTTTTCAATCATGTATTCTCCACAGATGTAACAGAATACATTCGGATTATTTTGCAGCATCTTCGTGATGAACTCATGATGTCTTTAGAAAGCAGCATAAAAGAGAAAAAAATAAACCAAGTTATAACTTGGTATAGTTAAATTAAACAAAAGACACCAAACTTATTGCATTTGTTTTACACAAAGGGTATAATCATATTTTGAAGGATGTCCAATATCTCAGAAACTAGAGCCAATTTAGCAAAAGCAGTGGCAGTTTTGAAATCAGCACCCATGGTGTTATAAATTCATTCAAACATTCTTGGCAATTCGCAAAAAAAATTCTGTGTAATCATATAAACAAAAAATTTTTTTGTTGAGCTGTCACTATCTGATACCTTCCAGCAACTTGTTTTTATTTTATTGTTTACAGATTTTTTTGTTAATTCTTTGGATGCCTTGATTGTTGATGAGCTGTCAGACCTAACTTTCTCTTTATTGGTTAGATAAATTTTAATGCCTTTTTTAAGTTCAGGGGTGGGTATTTTAATTTGCATTGCTTTTTATTTTTGGTTCACTTTGTGTCTGCCTCAATCCACCTTCCCCCAGCACACTATAGTGTTATTTTGATGTAACATTTTTAGAGCATTTTCGAAAAAAAATGCTCAATTGTCCCCGTTTTGTCTGTCTGTCTGTCCGTCATCACCCTAGATCTCAACAACCATAATTCCTAGACCCATGATGTATATATCATTTTGTAGGTCTTGGCGTGCCAAGAAATGACTTTTGTCCGTTTCGCGATCTGACCTCTGAGGGCCGTAAAGGGGGCTTGTAAAGTACCGTTTTTTACTATATAAGCTATATTGACAACGGAGCGCCCTATATCTCAGCAACCATAAGTCCTAGACCCATGATGTATATATCATTTTGTAGGTCTTGGCCTGCCAAGTGTACATCAAAAGTCCATTTTGCGATCTGACATCTCAGGGTCGAAAAAAAGACTTTCCTAGGTACCGTTTTTGCTTATATTTTAAATATAAATAATAAAAGCTAATCAAGGGGCATAATCATTATTTATTTTTGTAACAGTTATTCAACATGATTACTTCCTCTCTATTTAACAAAACACGGAACAAAAAAATACGGATTTCGTTCGGCGAAAATGCTCTAAAATGTCCTTTGTCCGAAACGGAAAAGACTTAAATTGCTTGTTTTTCATTCAGGCCATGTCAGTCTCCATATTACCTGTTTTGTGTTTTTTTAGACTTGCTCAACACAGCTTAAGATTATTTTAATATAACCTTCATCCTACACTATTCAGTACAGATAGATGTTAGTTAATATTTTTTGTAATGAAACAGTTAACATTAGTTTGTAATGCGCCATACATATGTATAATTTACTTGATTGGGATTTTCCCCTAAACATGCGTTTTTACACAACTTTGTTATAATTTCACTTATATTGTATAACTTTAAAGAATATTTTTGCATTTTCTGGGGCTGATTCCTGTCTCTTATAGCAGTGGTACCCTCCCCCACCCGGCCGCGGACCGCTACCGGTCTGTGAATCAAATGCCGCCAAAGAATCTTTAAATTAATTACTTTTTATTAATCTTAATGTTTTTAGGGCTGTACCGGAATCCGATTACGGTTCCTGTTAAGCCGGATTCCGGCAGTTTAACAAATCGGTTCCTATTCCGGTTCCGGTTAAAATGTGGCGGATTTAAGCCGGATTTCTTTGTTGTTTGAAATTTGTAAGAAATTTTTTTAGCGCAACATAATTTTGAAATATTTAGCGCTATACAATTAAATTAAAACAAAAACTTCTTTGATTTAAAAACTACAATAACGTCGATCGCTTTTAGTTCTTTATGTAAGTACAAATATATTAAAAGGAAGATTTGAATCGTTTTTAGTCTAGTACAGGGGTCGGCAACCTGCGGCTCGCGAGCCATGCGCGGCTCTTTCGATGTCAAGTTGTGGCTCTTTCGATTTCAAGTTGTGGCTCTTTCGATGTCAAATTGCGGCCTGATCAAATACCGTAATATTGAAACAACAAATTTAGTGGCTCTTTAAAAATTGAGAAAATTGTAAATTATAACTTTAGGCTCTTCCGTCTCAAAAGGTTGCCGACCCTGGTCTAGTAATACGACACCTTATCTTCCGCTACTTTTGATTCCGTGTTTTCAAAAACTATATTTAGCTATCAAAGTTTAACTTTTTTAAAGAGCAGACAACGATCTATTTTTGGGTGTTTACAGTTTTAAAAAAGTTCAATAATTTATTTTTTCTGCACATTTTTAATTTAGTGGATTTTGTCACGATTTGAATAAAATTCCTCGCAAATTTAGATAAATAACTTGAGGATACATTTTTAATTGAACATTAAAGTGATATTGATTTAGATTTGAAATGCATTTTAATTTGCGTTTTTATGGGAAATAGTCAGATAATGATTTAAATGAAAGTATGAATGAAACAACACGGTTCGTCGACGTCACTATAATATGGAAAACTAAAGAAAAATGAACTATCGTGTGGTGCCACAGTATATATATATATATATATTGGAATTCATTTATTAATAAACATGTTTATTATACTTTCTAAGATATGTTATCCATTTCTTTGTTTGATTGTAATAGAAATGAGGTTAAATTAGGTACAGCATTATTAAAACAATTTTTAAAACGAAGAACCTGTTATTTTGACAGAGTTATCTTTCTTAACTCAAGATTGTGGAAGGGGTTTTAGTCACAGTCTTCGAGATCTAAATGGTTATTACTGTTTTTTGCTATCTAGAGCTTAAAAACTAAATTTTTATTCTATTTTTCATTCTTATATCTTTTTTTATGTTAGGCGAGAAATTACTACTTCGTTCGGAAAAAATACTATTTAATTCGGTAAAATCCGGTTCCTGTTCCGATTCCGGCAGGATTCAAATATTAAATCCGATTCCGGTTCCGATCCTGCAGGATCTAAAAATCAGAATCCGGTACAGCCTAGTTTTTTCTCTCGGGATTGTGCAACTTTTCATGGACTCGAAGTTGGCAGCTGAGTGGATGTGAGCGGCATTGTAGATGAAAACAAATTAAATTATCAAATTGACCGGTCCGTGGCACGAAATAGTTGGGGACCACTGTCTTTTAGGACTTACATTATTGTATCTTTCAGGTCTTTTAAATAAAAGTAAAAAATAGCCTAAAATAATTTTAAAATGTATTTAAAAAATTCAATTTTTATTGAATTGCTGAAAAATTTAGAAAAAAAAAATAAATGATTAAATCAAAGGCATAAATAAAGACGGTATGATAGATAACAGATAGACGGTATGATAGATAACAGATAGACGGTATGATAGATAACAGATAGACGGTATGATAGATAACAGATAGACTGTATGATAGATAACAGATTGACGGTATGATAGATAACAGATAGACGGTATGATAGATAACAGATAGACGGTATGATAGATAACAGATAGTCGGTATGTTAGATAACAGGTAGACGGTATGTTAGATAACAGATAGACGGTATGTTAGATAAAAGATTGACGGTATGATAGATAACAGATAGACGGTATGATAGATAACAGATAGACGGTATGTTAGATAACAGATAGACGGTATGATAGATAACAGATAGTCGGTATGTTAGATAACAGGTAGACAGTATGTTAGATAACAGATAGACGGTATGTTAGATAAAAGATAAACATTTTATGTTAGATAACAGATAGACGGTATGATAGATAACAGATAGACTGTATGATAGATAACAGATTGACGGTATGATAGATAACAGATAGACGGTATGATAGATAACAGATAGACGGTATGATAGATAACAGATAGTCGGTATGTTAGATAACAGGTAGACGGTATGTTAGATAACAGATAGACGGTATGTTAGATAAAAGATAGACGGTATGATAGATAACAGATAGACGGTATGATAGATAACAGATAGACGGTATGTTAGATAACAGATAGACGGTATGATAGATAACAGATAGTCGGTATGTTAGATAACAGGTAGACGGTATGTTAGATAACAGATAGACGGTATGTTAGATAAAAGATAAACGGTATGTTAGATAACAGATAGACGGTATGTTAGATAAAAGATAGACGGTATGATACACAACAGAAGGGAAGTTTTAAAAAAAGTACCCCACTCAAATACACCTTATTCTCTACGACATCTATTTTATTCTCTACTACATCTACTGTATTCTCTACTACATCTTCTGTTTTCTCTTCTACATATACTGTATTCTCTACTACATGTACTGTATTCTCTTCTACATATACTGTATTCTCTTCTACATCTATTGTATTCTCTACTACATTTATTTTATTCTCTACTACATCTATTGTATTCTGTACTACATTTATTGTATTCTCTACTACATCTGTTTTATTCTCTACTATATCTGTTTTATTCTCTACTACATCTATTTTATTCTCTACTACATCTGTTTTATTCTCTACTACACCTGTTTTATTATCTACCACATCTATTGTATTCTCTGCTACATCTATTTTATTCTCTACTACATCTGTTTTGTTCTCTACTATGTCTACTATATTTTCTACTACGTCTATTGTATTCTCTAATATGTCTACTTTACGTTCTATTAACTCTACTTCTAGTGCACAAGCGGATCATTTAAGTCATATGATGTGATGGGACACACCTCTTGATTGAGTTCTAGGTCACATTAAGAATGTTATCATCAACTCAGAAATATTTTCACTACCCAGCCTTTCCTAATATTAAACTGTCAAAAACATCGCCAGTTGATTTTTTCTCTTTAACCTTTTTAAGTTTTGAGTGTCAGAATAAATAACAGTAATTATGACTAGATACCGCGCATTATCATTGTGTTTTACTCAGATCAGATAATATTAGAATGACATTTTACATTGTCTTGACTTCTTACTCATCTACATTCATTTCGTGACAAGGAAGCAGTCACAAAAAATTGATGACTATTTTCTACGAAACAATTTTCATATCAGGCAATTTTCACTGATGAAAGATTTACTAACTTCATACAAATTATTTTTATTCTTTTTTTAAATTGTTCTATTTTTGTTCATTTAACGTGATAGATAGCAAATTTCTTTTAAATAGTTTGTTATAATAATATGTACATATAGTTGTATACATACATATAGTGATATATATATACATATATTATATATATATATATATATATATATATACATATAATGATAGGCCTATATGTAAATATAGTGATATATTAATACATTTAGTGATATATGTACATATAGTGATATATACATATAGTTTTATACATATATACATTTGTATACATATATATAGTGATATATATATATACACATATAGTTATATATATATATATATATATAGTGATGTATATACATATAGTGATATAGTGTCCCTATCATGTCTCCACCATATCCCCACCATATTTCCACCATGTCCAAACACTATCCCCACCATATCCCTACCATGTCTCCACTCTATCCCCACCATATCCCCACCATGTCCGCACAATATCCCCACCCTATCTCACCATATCCCCACCATGTCTCAACTCTATCCCCACCATATCCCCACCATATCCCCCAATATCCCCACAAGTCCCCACCCTATCCCCACCATTTCTCCATCTTGTTCCACCATGTCCTCACCATATCCCCACCCTTTCCCCATCATGTTCCACCATGTCCCCACCATTTCCCCACCATGTTCCACCATGTCCTCACCATATCCCCACCATTTTCCCCATCATGTTCCACCATGTCCCCACCATATCCCCACCATGTTCCACCATGTCCTCACCATATCCCCACCATTTTCCCCATCATGTTCCACCATGTCCTCACCATATCCCCACCCTTTCCCCATCATGTTCCACCATGTCCCCACCATTTCCCCACCATATTCCACCATGTCCTCACCATATCCCCACCATTTTCCCAATCATGTTCCACCATGTCCCCACCATATCCCACCTTTCCCCATCATGTTCCACCATGTCCCCACCATTCCCCTACATGTTCACCATGTCCTCACCATATCCCCACCATTTTCCCCATCATGTTCCACCATGTCCCCACCCTATCCACCATGTTCCACCATGTCCTCACCATATCCCCACCATTTTCCCATCATGTTCCACCATGTCCCCACCATTTCCCCATCATGCTCCACCATGTCCTCACCATATCCCCACCATTATCCCATCATGTTCCACCATGTCCTCACCATATCCCCACCATTTTCCCCATCATGTTCCACCATGTCCTCACCATATCCACACCATAAATAGTTCTTCAACATAAGGAAGTAAAGGCAAAAGTAACTTTTCCACCACAGAGTCAAAACAGTGAGAGGTAGGGTAAATATTAACTTATTAAAGTTAAAAACTAAACATTCAAATTAAGTAAGACTATCATAACATAACTAATTAATGTTTTACTTTCTGAGCAGATCTATAAAACAGTTAGTACCATTGATTTTTTAAAATTAATTATGTAGTTACTACCAGGGATATAGATAGAAGTTCCTAGTGCAGTGTTATAGATAGTAGTTCCTAATGCAGTGTTATAGATAGTAGTTCCTAGTGCAGTGTTATAGATAGAATTTCCTTTCAAAGTGTTACAATAAGTTGTGCTTACCCATTTATAATGATACAGTAGGACTTCTTTACTTTACAACCGTATTACCTTTAGAATAAACTAAAATATACTAATTAAACTAAACTCCCTACTATAGTGTTTAAGTAAAAAAAAACAATTAATTCAACAGCAAGAAGCTGATACAATGTTACAATAAGAAGTCCACACCTCAGACAAATAGCTACTTCGATAAGAAGCCCCTGATACAGTGTTACATTGAGAAATAAGATTTTCTTCTAGAAGTTGTCTGTCCTTGTCTTGTCTAGAAAGTCACGTGGACAGTTTCCACCGTAATCAACTGACGATCCCAATTGATCACCGCCCTCTAGACACAGGTTATGGGCCTTGCCAAGGAGAACTGTACACTTTTAATGTCAGAAAATTCGATACAATCTTAGCTTATTGTTGCTAGAGAACCAGGGACATAACTCTATGCTTGATCACTTGGATATAGCCTAGCAAGTATGTAATGCTGAACTCAAAATTGTGAATACTTGTACTATTCATATGTAAAGTGTTGCCAGCTCCAATGACTTGTCTTTAAATTACATGTCTTATAACAGTAGTCCCTAAACATATAACAGAGAAAATGTTGGCAGCTATTTGATAGTGATACTCGTAAGGGCTAATAAAATTCAAACTGCTAAATCTTGTTGTGACTAAATAAATATACATTCTAATAAATAAGTATATTCTACTACATTCAATCACATCACTCCCATCACTCAAATCACTCACATCGCTCACTAAAGTCATTCACATCACTAACATCAATCACTCACGTCATATCCATCACTCGTCTCTCACATCATTTACATAAATCACGCCATTCACACCACTCACCTCGATCACTCACATTACTCTCACTCTCATTTGCAACAAGCGGTTGTTTGTAATGATTGGAAAAACTTATCAAATATTTTATCTTCACAGGAAAAATCAGTACATCATATGGATACATATTTACAATGTAGTACATCATATGGATACATATTTACAATGTAGTACATCATATGGATACATATTTACAATGTAGTACATCATATGGATACATATTTACAATGGAAAAAAATTGAAGCACGTCTTAGAGATGGTAATTGTATCGATGCAATAAACCAACGTCTTATGTTGCAGCAAATTCAACACTGGAGGGCCGTTCTTAATAGACTCCTTGGTTTGGTAAGAGTTCATGCTTCTCAAAATTTGGCATTTCGTGGCAAATCAGACAAATTATATGATATGAGCAATGGCAATTTTTTAAAGTTTGTAGAATACATTGCCACTTTTGACCCAGTTATGAAAGATCATCTTAAACGGATTGAAAGTGAGTCATCCGACAGTTTAAAGCATGTTCACTACCTGGGCAAAAATATCCAAAACGAACTTATCAATTTACTAGGAACTCATGTTCAAAACAGTATAGTTGCTGATGCTAAAAAAGCAAAATATTTCTCAATAATACTGGATGGTACCCCAGATGCAGGTCATGTTGAGAAGATTTGTCACAACGTTAGAGAAAGATGAAAATCAGCAAGGAAGAGTAGATGTGCGCGAACATTTCATAGAATGTTTTCCGTTACAAAACACAACTGGTGCAGGTGTGGCTGAGATCTTGAGCACGACACTTAAAAAACATGGTTTGCTTCTTTCAAATATAAGAGGACAGGGATATGATAATGGCGCAAACATGAGTGGAAAGAATAATGGCGTTCAGCGTAAAATTCTTGATATTAATCCTCGCGCATTCTACGTTCCGTGTAATGCACACACTTTATACTTAGTTGCTAACGATGCTGCCAAAAGCTGCATTGAAGCAGTAAACTTTTTTTGGAATTGTTCAAAGTGTGTATGTATTTTTTGCTGGATCCACTCACAGGTGGAATGCTCTTTTGAAACAGTTGCCCTCACTCACATTAAAACCACTAAGTGAAACCAGATGGGAAACCAGAGTTGCTGCTTTGCGTGTTTTGCGGTATGAACTTGGTCCAGTTTACGATGCATTAATTTCACTGTCAGAGGACGAAAATTTGGAAGGCGTTACTGGAACTAAAACCCGAGCAGATGCTCAAGCGATTGCTGGGAAAATATCAGATTTCAAATTTCTCGTTGGTGTTGTAATAAGGTACAAAGTACTGTATGAAGTCAATGTCACTAGCAAAATGCTACAATGTGTAGCACTTGACTTATCAGAGGCAGTCAAGCAACTCAAGAAAATTGAAGAACTTTTACGTAGATGGCGTTCTGATGTAGGTTTTTTGGAAGCCATTACTGATGCTAAAGAATTAGCAAAAGAAATTGATTTGGAGAACACAACTTTCCCAGCAATCAAGGAAATAAGAGTTCGGAAACTGAAGCGTTTGTTTAATTATGAATCACCAGATGAACCTGTTATAAATCGACAGGAAAATTTAAAAATCAAGTTTTTCTTTGCGGTTTTGGGTACAGCTATACAGTCTGTTGTTGAACGGTTTCATCAGCTGGGATGATCACAATTCTAATTTTGGATTTCTGTATAACATCAATAGTCTTTCAAAAGAATTGCCAAAATAATTTACTAAAAAAAATGACAAGATTTAGAGAGAGTATTAACACATGTCAATTGCAAAGATATCGATGCTATACAACTCTGGGATGAACTTATCTGTATTTCCCATCGGGCGGAAGGAGAAGGAATAACTACTCCATATCAACTCCTACAATATGTCTGCAAAACTGGATTATGTGCATTTTTTTCAAATTTGACTGTTGCATTGAGAATTTTGCTGACACTTCCAGTAACGGTTGCATCAGAAGAACGCAGTTTTTCAAAACTTAAAATCATAAAAAATTATCTGAGAACGACGATGACTCAGAATCGTTTGGTTAGTCTTTCAATTGGGTCGATTGAAAAAGAAATTGCAGCAGACATTGACCTCGAATTAGTTGTTCAAGAATTTTCAGAAGCAAAAGCAAGACGAGTTAAATTATAAAATATAAACTAAAGAATACAGAAAGTGACAAAGAACTTGGAGTTGGACTCATTTTTACCAGGCTACACATGCACCTAAATCATTTGATAGTAACAGCATGACTGCATGAACTAAATTTTAGCATTTGTTTGTCATATCATACTATAGGCACTGTATAGATATGCTTCTATTTTTTTTAAAATGCTACAATTAATTCTACATTTTATTAGTTTTATTACATTAACAGTTACTAAATTCTTAACAAAAATTATTAAATTATTAAATAAAATTTGGTTTCATTTGAGTTTTCTCTTCATTCTCTCAATTTTCAAATGAATTAGGCTATCTGAGGCCCAGAAGCATCTGTTGCAAAAATCGTATCTTAATTTTTGTCTTCCCTATAATATGGCTCTCGGCGTCTGTACTGGTTTCCAATTTCTCACTCTTTACTGTTCATGTAGAGGGGGGGGGCGTCCCAACAGATAACTGCCTAGGGTGCCAAATCGCCTGGGGACGGCCCTGCTCGCACGCTTGGTTGGGACTGACCACGCGTGATGTGGGTGGGGCCTACACGGCTCGCTGCCCATTGGTCAGCGGAAGTCTAGGCGCGGATTAATCGCGAGATGGGAGCCATTTTGTGCTGCTCGAGACTTCGTAGTTGCTAGTCAGTCAGCGTTAGCTAGTCGGAGAGTGAAGTCGACACGAGTGGGGCTGGGTTGGATAAACCAGTCTGGGCTGGTTTCGACCGGCTCATTCCTGAGTGAGAACTATCCAACCTAGGTAAGGGCCATTCTGTATATGTGTATTAGGCTGATGTATAATATTGTCTTGTAGTAGCTGGTAAAGCTAGGGCCTTTTTAGGGCCCTCTGATGTTCATTTTTTTAATGTAAATAAATACTCGTTGTATCGTATTTACATATGAGTTTGTGCTCTATTTATCGTATTTATCGTTGTGTTGTGCGTCCTGTGTAACCACGTGGCTGGGATAAATATAAATTCTGGCCAGAACTCAGTAGGTGATCATGCCTTTAGACAACGTCCGCATGGACCCCGCAAGAGGACCGTGACACTTGGCTAACTTCATTTCAGATGAAAGATCATTGTCAAAAAATGCAAAACCTACCAGAATTTCACTCAAGTACCACAAGTGTCACGATAATGAAATTATTGCTGCTTTGGCAATGGTGTCATTTGTTGCCTTGTAGTTCTCCAACTGTGAAGTTGCTGCAAATCTCTATGGGGAGCAGATGTATCACATGGTGATGTAAACCACGAATTCAGGTAGATCTTAAGTATGAAGGTTTTGAAGTGACCCAGTGATGACAATTCACATGCAGTAAGTTGAAACTGAAAACGCAAAATAAAAATCTTAAGGCTATAAATTAGTTTCGCCATCCAGGAGCCAGAATCTTTTCATCTGCACCACAAGCTGCACCTAGAAAAAGAAAGACAGTTGCAGAAGCTCACGATAATAATATCTGGGCTGAAACACTGTTAGCTGATGCTGAATGAACTGATCAATTCTCTGCCAAGTTTTTTCTACAGAAAAATGCAGGCACCTGTATTTATGCCAGTGTTACTGGCCGTAGTGTCTAAACACATGAACTTGATGTAATCAGCAATGTTCTATTCTTGAATAAGATTAAATACGGCAGTTGCCTCGGCCTCTACAGTTCCTTTTAGCAATTTTGGTACACCCAGCAACTTCATTGTTCCATCACCGGTTACTAGAACAGCAAGACGATCAACTAACTATTTTGATGTTGATGCAGGCAACATTTTTCCATCCCAGTGTGTAGTTAATAGGCAGTTTGAATGAAACAATGCAAGAATCTCTGTAGCTGCTGCTTCACAATGTTTACGTCGACTACGTGTGATTGTTAATCGCCAGGGCTGCAGTACTGTGGCCAAGTGATTCTGCTGCTGCTGCTGCAATTATGTAAACTGCGTTCCTGTCACTGTCTTTACTTCTGTCTAATGCAGCTGCTAAACCTGGACTCACAATATTGGTAGATCGGACGATCCTCACTGGTTTAGTAGACACTTCAGGTGGTTCGGGGAGTTCATCAGGATCATCGGGATCACAACCATCGGTGCTCTTAGCCTCTGTGTCTCTGTCATTGCTGGCACTAAACTCCATCTTCTTTGCCTCATGTTGCATCCGCTTAGCCTCCTTTTCCTTACGATATTCTTGCTCTTAGCGCCTTTTATGAGACCTTTGTTCTTTCCAAGTTAACACCATATCCACTGGACATATGTAACCACGCCTCCCTTTCTCTTTTTGTGCTTCAAGAAATTTTATATTTCCAGGTACCTGCATCTTAGTTACAGCTTCAGCATGCATGTGCAACATCAAACAAATCAGTCAAACTTTCAGTAAATTGGTGCCCCTTCTCCTTCTGAGTATCTGATCTGCGGGATAAATGTTTACTTATTCCAATCCATGCTGAGTGGAGATCCTTATCTTGGCAATTATGTGGCATTCTTTGCGAACTGGAATGCGTGCCTTATGCTAGAACTTAACAACTTCTTTCATTGTCACTGTGGCACTAGCAGTAATATATATTGCACTGACATCAAAATATAAATAAGTAACAAATTATATAAATAAGTAACATAAATTGCCCCCGGTTTGCCGTGTATGTCAAATACAGGCATTTTCGCATATAATATAAAACTTCGAGTCCATTGAGCTACCTCTAAATATCACTGTATCTTCATGAAACTTGGTAAAATTACTTAACATAAAAGGAAAAAAATTAGGGGGGTGGGACAATGAAACTTAAAAAAAAATAATTTACCATTGCATTGAGTGGCACCCTTATATATATATATATATATATATATATATTAGGGTAATAACTATTTTCATTAATTTTCGTAACGAACATGAAACCCCTCTCTTTCGAGGAACAATTGTATGTAGATGACAGTAGCAACATTATTTTTTTGTTTAAATTGAAAAAAGTTCCCCAACCTTTTAATTTTTATTTTTCACATAAGGCGCTGTTTGACTATCGGTTTCAATTTTACACTGAATTTTTATAATACTTTCTAGACTGCTTTTAAGCACATTCCAGTCAGGTGTTTCCATTCGTTTATAAACAAGGCATTTACAGATGGTTGTTAATTGTTTTCTCTCTGTTTTGATCCCAGCTATACCGTGCGAACTCACTCCATCTTGGGGCGAGTTCACTATATATAACCTCGACTATCAAAAACTCAACCTTAAGCCAGCTCTTCTCAATCGAAACCTACACAAACACATATAACGGTTTCACAACATACACAAGCACATACAACTTTCTCACAACCTACAAAAACACATACAACTGTCTCACAGCCCAAAAAAACACATACAACTGTCTCAGAATCTTCGAATTATGAAACCCCTGCTTCTTCACCCGAGTTGCCAACTTATTCTTCCACGTCATCTTCTCCTAAATGAAAACCGAAATACCAAACAGCAAGCGGGTTTGCTATAACTGAAAAACAAATTTTCTACACATAAAGCATATGACGTTCTTGCAACCATTGCTGAACAGGGTCATGATGTGCCGGTTCCAAGTCAGGCGGGTTTCTGGAAACGAGTAATCTCTTAAGGACGGAAAATGAAAACCCAAATTGTTCAAAAACTTCAAAGCAAAGATTGTCTCCAGTTTGATGGTAAAAGAGTGCAAGGGGAAGAGTATCAAGTAGTTCTGCTGAAAAATATGACAACCGAAATCAAAGTCGGTATTTTAAAATGTGACAATGGTTCTACCGCGGCTATTCACAAGGGACTACATCAGCTAATTGATGAATATGATGATTGGGGAAATATTTGCGTGATAATCTGCGACAAACCGCAGTAAATACTGGTCGTTTGCTCGGGATTGTAAAGCTCATACAGGATGATGTCTTGAGCAAGGGCTTTCAGAAGTCACAATATATTGACTGTCAGCACCATGTACTCGACCTCCTCTGAAACAAATCATGAATTTTCTTATCCAAGAGCCAACGAGCAAACCAGAACTCAACTATTCCTTCATTGACAAATGAACACAAAACTATGTCACTCTCGTTGCAACAGATGATGCTATCACAGGCGAGAACCCTGGATGGCAAGATGATTTCAAGTTCCTATATGAACTATGTCAGGCATATCGTCATTACAAAATTACTTCACGTTGGTCTCGCATCATCAGGAAGAAACTACCAAATTTACACCGGGCAAGATTGAACTCACGTGCAATATTTACTGTTATAGCATTATTTATGATACCAGAGTGGTGCAGCATCTTCGCTGCTGCCTGCAACTTCATCTGCTACGAATGGGAAAATGCTTGGTTCGATTCGCAACACTACAACGAAGCGTCCGTCAATGAACTGTTTACCTCACTCATCAAGATAAAATACAAGAAGGCGGTTAAGTGATTAAAGACCCATTGGTCAGTCGAGAAGTTATTAATTGACATTCCCAGATTTAACCAAATTGCTGGACGTGCTGTGAAACTGATGGAGAAACTTCATGCGAAATCGAGAAAATTAGAATTTTCGATTCTCTGAAGTTCATGGGACAAAATATATTTTTAAACATTTCTTGTACATTCTGTACATATTACTAACTGTTCTATATCTTATTTGTTAATAAAAGTTGATTAGTTGTTATTATTACTCTTTTGAATTAAACTAAAACAACGTCCTTTTTTTTTTTTGAAACATATTTTTTCACTTTTTTCTTCCGAAAAAGGGGGAGGTGGGGGAACTTTTAAAAAAATCAAAAATGAAATTATATTCTTAAATTACATATAAAGATTCCTCGATTGCAATTGGTTTCATAACTTTTTTTGTTATCACCCTAATATATATATATATATATATATATATATATATATATATATATACAGTCGATTTCGCTTAATTGGGACACATCGGGACCGAGGCTTTTTGTCCCAATTATGCGGCTGTCCCAATTAAACATACACATTTACTATTGGCTTCTTGTTTTGGTTTCTTTGAGATTTGTCCCAAATAAGCGACTGTCCCGATTAAGCGGTGTCCCAATAAAGCGGAATCCACTGTATATATATATAAACTAGAGAAATCCTGTTCCTGGTTAAATAGTGAATAAATAACTTGGTTACTTTAGATACTTTAGGTGAGTGATGGCAAATTAAGATAATTTTTAGCTGAACTGTATAGGTCAGTGAGCACAAATTAAAAAAAAAAACGCACGTCGTGACAGTGTTTTTTGACTTCAAAACGGCTCGACAACGGCCTGTCGTGTGTTGGACGACAAACGTGCGTTTGATGCACCGTCGTGTTGGTGTGTGAATACTCTTAAAGAATACTAAGTTCTTTTCAGTGATATGCTATTATATGTTCCGTGGCGAGATCTTAATTCTGGTACGTAGTTGGGATAGTAAAACAGCAACGAAATTGATCAAAACAACGGTAATGAAGAATGTAAATAGATCATTTAGAAACACAGATAGACAAACAAACAAACAGACAGATGGATAGATAATTGGATAGATAAATAAAGAGAATGATAGGTGTAGTAGGTAAGTAGGTAGGTAGATAGATAGATAGATATATACATAGAAATATTAGATAGATGGATAGATATATGGACAGATAGATAGATGTAGGTAGGTAGGTAAATAGATAGATAGATGGACAGATAGATAGGTGTAGGTAGGTAGATAGATAGATATATTGATAGATAGATGTAGGTAGGTAGGTAGGTAAATGGATAGATGACAGAAATTTTTATTTGCCAACGTTCCATTTTAAATAGATCCCCATGGACTAAAGTCAAAGGATTACCTAGAATGTCTGGCACCCATCACAGTATAGATCCCAGCGGAGATCTCCATACTTTAGTCAGTGGAGTGAATCAACCATTCGCCTTATATCTGTACGGCAGGGGAATTGGTCGGAGCTACCTCCACTTTGCAGGCTTCATGGTTGTCAGACTTGAAACATATTTAGTTAAAGTTACTTACAGTGCTGATTGTCTAAAAAATATTACGATTAAAGAGGTGAATATATGTTCGACGTTTGTGGCCCTTCAATTATGTCTTTATAAATTAAAACTCTAAAAAGGATTGGATTACTGTAGAATGTTTGGAAATTGAGTTTTAGATTTTATGTTATTGTGTAAGAGTCATTGTTTTTGCGAATTTGTTTTTTTATTTTGTATTTTTGAGCCCTAATGTACGGCGGGAAGGACTAAAAACAATATGACAATATCCAGTGCGCGGTGGCATTAATATCTTGTGCGCGACTTCATTAATATCATCTGCGCGGTGGCATTAATATCCCGTGCTCGACAACATTAATATCATGTGCGCGGTGGCATTAATATCCCGTGCGCGACAACATTAATATCATGTGCTCGGTGGCATTAATATCCCGTGCGCGACAACATTAATATCAAGTGCGCGGTGGCATTAATATCCCGTGCGCGACAACATTAATATCATGTTCTCGGTGGCATTAACATCCCGTGCGCGACAACATTAATATCATGTGCTCGGTGGCATTAATATCCCGTGCGCGACAACATTAATATCAAGTGCGCGTTGGCATTAATATCCCGTGCGCGACAACACTAATATCAAGTGCGCGGTGGCATTAATATCCCGTGCGCGACAACATTAATATCATGTGCTCGGTGGCATTAATATCCCGTGCGCGAGAACATTAATATCAAGTGCGCGGTGGCATTAATATCCCGTGCGGGACAACATTAATATCATGTTCTCGGTGGCATTAACATCCCGTGCGCGAGAACATTAATATCATGTGCTCGGTGGCATTAATATCCCGTGCGCGACAACATTAATATCAAGTGCGCGTTGGCATTAATATCCCGTGCGCGACAACATTAATATCAAGTGCGCGGTGGCATTAATATCCCGTGCGCGACAACATTAATATCATGTGCTCGGTGGCATAAATATCCCGTGCGCGACAACATTAATATCAAGTGCTCGGTGGCATTAATATCCCGTGCGCGACAACATTAATATTATGTGCTCGGTGGCATTAATATTCCGTGCGCGACAACATTAATATCATGTGCGCGGTGGCATTAATATCCCGTGCGCGACAACATTAATATCATGTGCTCGGTGGCATTAATATCCCGTGCGCGACAACATTAATATCATGTGCGCGGTGGCATTAATATCCCGTGCGCGACAACATTAATATCCCTGGCGCGATGATAGTTATATTCAGGGCGCAGCAGCATTAATATTATTACAACATCAAACCTCAGTGTGCCGTCACTATTATGTGCTCACAATATTTAACTTTCAAAGAACAACAAACTCTAATTTATACCCCTCGATCATTATACATTTGTTCAAATATTTATTGCTATTGAAAAGTTAAACGAACGAGGTAAGAAAGTCTAATTGTAAACTATATATATGTATACAAAAGAAAAACAAATAAGTTCAATCACATGACTTGTGTCATCAGAGGCATGTTATGTTTTTACTTTCAATAATTACTTTTCAATTGTTAATAACGTAAGTTGCTTGATCTGGGCAAATGACTTAATTGATTACACGTAGAAGTAATAGTTGTTTTTTCTTCAATCAGTGAGGGGTGGGGGTCTATTTTGCAGTCTTTACTGACAAGACTAATGTTATATACAAGGGGAAGAAGTGAGATATTGCAACTTAACTGACAAGACTAATGTTATATACAAGGGGAAGAAGTGAGATATTGCAACTTAACTGACAAGACTAATGTTATATACAAGGGGAAGAAGTGAGATATTGCGACTTAACTGACAAGACTAATGTTATATACAAGGGGAAGAAGTGAGATATTGCAACTTAACTGACAAGACTAATGTTATATACAAGGGGAAGAAGTGAGATATTGCAACTTAACTGACAAGACTAATGTTATATACAAGGGGAAGAAGTGAGATATTGCGACTTAACTGACAAGACTAATGTTATATACAAGGGGAAGAAGTGAGATATTGCAACTTAACTGACAAGACTAATGTTATATACAAGGGGAAGAAGTGAGATATTGCAACTTAACTGACAAGACTAAAGTTATATACAAGGGGATGAAGTGAGATATTGCAACTTTACTGACTAGACTGAGATATTGCAACTTAACTGACAAGACTAAAGTTATATACAAGGGGATGAAGTGAGATATTGCAACTTAACTGACAAGACTAATGTTATATACAAGGGGATGAAGTGAGATATTGCAACTTAACTGACAAGACTAATGTTATATACAAGGGGAAGAAGTGAGATATTGCGACTTAACTGACAAGACTAAAGTTATATACAAGGGGGTGAAGTGAGATATTGCAACTTAACTGACAAGACTAATGTTATATACAAGGGGAAGAAGTGAGATATTGCGACTTAACTGACAAGACTAAAGTTATATACAAGGGGATGAAGTGAGATATTGCAACTTAACTGACAAGACTAATGTTATATACAAGGGGAAGAAGTGAGATATTGCAACTTAACTGACTAGACTGAGATATTGCAACTTAACTGACAAGACTAAAGTTATATACAAGGGGATGAAGTGAGATATTGCGACTTAACTGACAAGACTAAAGTTATATACAAGGGGATGAAGTGAGATATTGCAACTTAACTGACAAGACTAATGTTATATACAAGGGGAAGAAGTGAGATATTGCGACTTAACTGACAAGACTAATGTTATATACAAGGGGATGAAGTGAGATATTGCAACTTAACTGACTAGACTGAGATATTGCAACTTAACTGACAAGACTAAAGTTATATACAAGGGGAGGAAGTGAGATATTGCAACTTAACTGACTAGACTGAGATATTGCAACTTAACTGACTAGACTTATGCAAATATTTCCCAGAGACAATCACTCCATTAGTAGGAAAGCTATACGTTGAGATTGCTGCGAACCATGGAAAGGGAACATTTTTTTTACAATCTAAAAAATAGAATATAGTCAAGAACCTGGTGGGAAAAAGCCAGAAAACAAAATATCCTCACACAAAAAAAAAATAACAAGAAATTAATAAAGAAAAAAAAAATTAATACTAGGCGTTTTTCAATTGACATTTCACAAATCATTAAATGAACAAGGTTTTATCATTACCACATAATCAATTTTAGCTTGGTTGGACATTGTTAAAGAGCTGAAAAAAAGTTTCAGAAAAAATGCACGCATCTGTATAACAAGGCACTTTTAACAATTCAGCTGTATAAAATTGCATTCATTTTTTCAACGTTAATAAAATACATGATTTCCAGTGTACAGTGAACGTTTTGTGTCTAAAGGCTTTTTGGAGTCATAATTGTTAAAAACTGTTTATCTGTTACAGCTGAGTTTTGAGAATCTGTTTCTAAAAATTTCATTTATTCCTACAGCGAAATTCTAATGCATTCATTATCTTCAGAGTCATTTTTTTTAAACAACACAAAATGATGGGCAATTTTTTGGCTGTAACTGCTACTTTTTTATACGGAGTCCGAGACTGTCGTGATAGCTATACTAATAGTTACAATGAAACCGTAAAAAAAAAAAAGACGAAATAATTGTGTTCTACCCGTGTCTAATCGTGCTCTAATGTGCTATAGTGTGCTATAATGTGCTATAGTGTGCTATATTGTGCTATATATATTGTGAGCTGTGAGTCTATGTGTTTCCCCAGCGTACCTGCGAGATATCGGACATGACCCCTGGAGATTTGATAGACAACGACTGCGATGGGAGAATTGATGAAGAGTCTTCAACAAAATCTGGTGAGTGATGTGAAATTAAGAGGAAATGGAGAACTTTGAAATCTAAAACAACCGAATTTGTTCATTACCGAAGTTATAATTTTTTTTGTATCCATTGTTGCCATTTTTAATACCGATGTGTAGAGAATTGTCACACAGCAGTCAATGGAAGAAACTTGGGGTTTGGGGTATAGGTCAACGGTACTGGAAAAGTGGCAAAAAATATTTATTTTCGATCGACCTTTGTAGAAAAATCACCTTAGAAAGTGAATAGTGAAAATGTCTTCAATCAAATAAATACAACCTAAAACTGTCGCAAGTTTTTCTGAGAAATTAAAGTGAAACTTCTTTTTAAACTGCGCATGTCACAAAGAAGTAACGTATGCTAGTTAACGTTTCAACATTATAAATGAAGCCATGGTTAAGACTGTGCTGTGTATTTAAAAATATATTTTCCAAAAAAAATGTTTTGAGATGTTATTATTATTATTTTTATTATTATTTAATAGATGACGATGATGACGGTAAAATTGGCGAAGACGTCATTTCAAATGTTCCCGGTAAGTTTAGAAATCTCAGATCTAATGGAGTGCGCTATGTAACTAAAATAGCTCCACGCCATTTTCAAAATGATAAGTAAGTATTCAAATTTGACGTCAATTCGATTAGCACAATCATATAACTGTTTCTTTTATTTTTTTGAGCTACAACTTCTAGCATGGCAATGTGTGCCTTACACACCAGCATTATTGAAGGCGCATGATGCTTGTCTGCCATTCCAACTTCTAGCATGGCAAGGTGTGCCTTACACACCAGCATTATTGACGGCGCATGATGCTTGTCTGCCATTCGAACAGAGCAACGGGCTGATTGTGTCCGCTATATATGCCAGTATGGCAAAAAAGTTGTAGCACTTGCCTGAACTGGCCTGCAAACGGGGTTTTATACTGCTGATCTTACAGAAATGCAAATGATGGTTTTTCCTGCCACCACGGAAATGAAGAGGGTGATGTATGCCTAACACGTCTGCCAAAAATGATAGGCTGCGAGAATTTGTTTGAGTGTGACAGATCACATCCAATACCGCCAGCTGCGAGTACCGAAATCTCGGTTAAACCCTATTGACTATGTCACTGACACTGATGCAAAAAGGGCATATTATGTCCTGACCAGGAGACAACAAAGATCTTCCCCAAACAGATCACAAAAAAATAAAAGAACTACTAATTTTCAAAATATATCTACCTTTATAATATAAGCTATTTGCAAGTTTTAGTTTGAAAATTCTTAACTATAAAAAATCTGTGATTAACAACATGTTTTAATAGGAAAAGTGACAAATTAGTAGCGCATTGTTCTCTCAACGTTCAATCACAATTTTCAGTTTGGAGTAAGAAGATACATCTGTAGATTGGAATAAGATGGCACTAAGCCATTGTCTACTAGAAGAGCGGACTTTACTAGTCTATTCAGTGCTAGATTTAAGAAAAAACCAGTGCCGGGGATGAACAAAAAATTCTGCAGAGCCGGGATAAATGTCTATGATTTCATCTCCGGCTGGGATATATTAGCTAAAGCAGAGCCGGGGATGACAGGTCTCAGTGCCGGGGATATCCCCGGCAACCCCGGCGGTAAATCGTGCTCTGAGACAATTGGACATTTATATTAAAGATGACATTTAACGTAATTGTAATTCACTTTCTTTTGAATACGAGCAAAATAACTGTAATATTATTTGTTGTTTAATTTATTGTAAAAATCGATAGTTTAGTGATTGAATGATACAATAATATTGTGACTTTTTTTTTTACAGAATATTTCAGTAGATTCAGTCAGCCGGCAACCAAACCACCGCCAGGTGAATCTTTTTACCATGTGTGTTATGGATTTGTATTGCCTGGTGCTTTTTTTTACATAACACTAGGGAACAGAAAGAAAAATTTCGGTCTGCTACCTTAGAAAAAATATGTCAGTCTGACTAATTAATACTGACACGAAAATTACAGTGGTGTAATCAGAATTTTTCTAGCACGTCAGGTTCTTGAATCGTATGATTTTTTTTTACATATTTGGTAAAATTGCATGTTGTAGATAGCTTAATAATGTTGTACACTTGCTGTGATGTGTGCTTTTCCTTGAAATGTTATGTTTTTGTATTTTAAACTGATTGTGTGTGTATTACTTTCAAAGCAAAATGATGAAATTTAAAAGGGTTGCTTGAATCATCCAGACAATTTCTGTTATATCTGTGGACATTTTACTCCCCATGATCAGCGGAAACAATTTTACAATAAAAAAGGTTGTCTATCATCACTACTTCGGTGTCAAAATATGCGATCAAGACAGAACCTGGGCGCCACATATTTGCTGCAGTGTTTGTTACGTGGGGTTCACCCAGTGGCTAAATGGCAAAATGAAGTCTATGCCATTTGTGGTACCAATGATATGGCGAGAGCCAAGAGATCATCACTCGGACTGTTACTTTTGCTTGAAAAATATTGCTGGATACTCCAAAAAAAAAATCAGCGATTCATTTTCCAAATTGTGACTCTGCTTTAAAAACTGTTCCATACGATGAACCAAATCCAGTTCATAATCCTCCAGTATGCCTTGATAGCAAAAGCGACGATGATGAAGAGGAAAGTCACAGGGAGCAGGAGAGTGATGCATATGAACTTCTAGCTGATGAAATGATACCTCATCATAATGGCCAAGCTGAATAGAACGATTTAGTGAGGGATCTGGGGTTAAAGAAGAAGAACTGCTCTTGTACCACCCTTGGATCTCATTTACAACAATGAAATTTGTTACAAAGCGGTACTTCTATGTCATATTTTCGTGATAGGCATGTACAGCTTACTAAATTTTATGACAAGAATGACACTATCTGTTATTGTACTGACATTAATGGTTTAATGAAAGAATTAGACTGAGTATATTCCAGGAGACTGGCCTCTGTTTATAGACTCAAGTAAAGTTAGTCTTAAGCATTTCTCCTACACAGTGGGAATATGATGCCATCTATTTCATTAACACACGTAGTCGGATTACATGAAACATATGATTCTATGAAGTTGTTCCTCAACGTTATCAAGTACAGAGATCATAACTGGTGCCTCTGTGGGGATCTAAAAGTAGTTTCCCTTCTTCTTGGATTGCAGCTGGGATACACAAGGTACATGTGCTTCAGCGGGATACACAAGGTACATGTGCTTTCTAAGTCTATGGTACGGCCGTGATGACGAAAATTGATTCTACCAGAATACTCCTTCCCCCTCTTCACAAAAAGCTTGGACTGTTCAACATTTTTTGAAGGCTCTGGACAAGGATTCGGGTGGCTTTGCGTATCTTCAAGAGAAATTCAAGACCACTCTTACGCCAACAAAGATAAGTGCGGGCGTGATCACCGGACCTCAAATTTGTGAAGACTTTCGTGATCCCACCTTTAAGACACAGCTGCAGCTTACTCAGTTGGCAGCCTGGGATGCATTTGTGGCTGTGGTTTCTAACTTTTTAGGAAACCACACTTCTGAGAACTATGCAGATTTGGTTGAGAGACTACTAGCAGCATACAAGGATATGGGATGCAAAATGGTCTTAAAAAAATTCACTTTCTGCACTCCCAGTTTCTTCCCACCCAATTTAGGTGCAGTCAGCGACTAACAGGTTGAACGTTTTCACTAGGGAGCGACCGATATGCCTTTTTACCGATAGTCCGATACCGATATTTTCCCCCAGCATTTTAACCGATACCGATACCGATATTTTCATTTTAGGGGTTGTCAATTATTTATGTCAACAAATTTTTGGCGATTTTTACCTCCCCCCCCCCTTTGTCAACAACTTGTCAAACTTCCAGAAACCCCCCCTGTAAAATTACGTCAATATTTGATTACCCCCCCCCCCCTAAAAAAAGGTGGCTTCCAAAATGTTTATGTGGCAAAATTAGTAGGAATATAGTTAGTTTAATTAAAATACTGAATGTTAAGCGAGTGTGTAACACAAAACTACAAACGCTGCTTAATTTTCCTATTTATTAAGTAATTATATTAAATTTAAAAAAGTAACATTGTTGACGTCAACTTTTCTTGACCTACCCCCTCCCCCTTGTCAACAATTGTCAAAAATTTTCTGACCCCCCTCCCCCCTATTTTGTTGACGTAATTAATGGACAGACCCTTAAGCAACAACAATGCCAAACACGTGCTATTCTCGTGCTATATGACGTATTTCAAGCCAAGTTCACATATTTTGTAACACTTCCCCCACGCGTGTCTTGTTTAACCCCCCCCCCCCCAGATACCGATATTTTTTTTTAATCAACAACAATGCCAAACACGTGTTTCTCTCATGCTACAGCTAATGACGTATGTCAACCCATGCTTACCCCTTCCCTGTCATATTTCGCCCACACGTAAGTCTTGTTTCCACCCCCCCCCCCAACTTCCCATCCCAACAAAAAATACACACAGATGTTCACTAATTGTATCATTCAATGTCATACATTAGAATTAAGAAATGCCAATCCTATTCTTTCAAGGTCATATCTCTGAGGAAGACGTGACGATTTCTGTGTACGGGTTTTTTTTTTTCCTTTTTTTTAAATCTTGTCTGATCTGGTTATAGAATTGGGTTATTTACTGATTTTTTTTTCTGCTACTCTGTTGTGAAAAAAAAAAACAATGTATCGGCATCCAAATAACGGCCGGTCCGACAGTTAACCCATAGTGCCAATATCGGTTCGACTATCGGTCGCTCCCTACAACAATCGGCCGATCCGATATTAGCCGATAGTGCCAATATCGGTCCGATACCGATAGCGATCCGATTATCGGTCGCTCCCTAGTTTTCACCAAGTAATAGCAACGATGGAAAACATATATCAAGGGAGGTAAGACAGCAGCGTGATGGGTGATTTATGTTGGTTTTTACAGCGAGAGTGTGACACTGATTACAATTGAAATGCGACATCGTCTAATTATTTATGACTTCAAAATGAATTGTATTAGGATTACCTGAAGTTATTTGTACATATGATACTGTATAGCTGCTTCTTCTGTTCTATTTTCATGTAAATTGTTTTTATTGAATTAATATGTAAAAGCATTGACATTATATTTCTAATGACCATAAAGCGTTAACATTGTAAATCAAGATAGAAACATAACTTTAAAACATGATTTGATACGCCATTTTCTATGACATATTTGGAATCAGCAGGTCAAAATTGTCTTAGTACACTTAACAGATCTCAGATAGCAAAAATGTTGTTCCCTAGAGAAATGATACAAGAAAGATTGTTAAATAATTTCAGACGTGAAACTCTAGGCCTATTAGTATGCTAATAATGATTTTTTTAGATATATTGTATCATATATTCTGTAATAAAGTTCACTACTACACATTTTATATCATACATTCTGTAATTTGCATCCAATTGGCTGAATCGACACCTCTCCTCAGCCACTAAATGTTTCATCTTATTCTAGCCGTCATGCAGATAAAAAAAATAATAAAGTGTATCATTCTGTCCAGTTTTAATGATAGATATAGTTCTGCATAAGTTTTCGGAGGTGAATGATCAGGACTCATGTCTCTGTGATTCTCACATACAGTGATAGAAAATTGATAAATCAGGTCCGATTCAACGGTAGTTCTTTGATCTACAAGATATAGTGGAAAGTACAGCTTTTTTTTTTTTGAATTTAGCTACACATTCACAAACAGAAATTACAACACGCCTTTTGAACAATTATCAATACCAGGCGACATCCCCCACCCCCACATCCCCTACCACTGCCCACAGGCTTAGCAACTACTTATCTAAATAGTTGGGCAGGTAGTGATCTGGGCAGGTAGTGATCTCTTCTAATCAGAGGTGCCAGTTTGCGGTTTTCCCACCGATTTAGGCGTTGTAGATCGGACTTAAGATTTAAAATGCATTTAGTTTAGTTATCATAATTTCCTTGAGGGCACTTCCTGGAATAGCTGGAAATATCTGCTGGACATCACAAGAGATCCTTAGGTCAATAGTGGAGCACTTTACCATGCGACCATCCCCCCCCCCATGGAATATTAAGGGATTCCCAAACATGTACCCATTATAAAGCTGTGTTGACTTTTTATATAAATTGATAATATCCCGAGGTTATTTTTTAAAAAAGTTAATATATTTTCTTCTGTGCTCAGGCTCCCACCAGATCTAAATAAACTTATGGCTGGATGTTAATGGGTTAAATATTAAATAGACAAACATTGAATTGTAATATGACTAAAAGCGTAATAACAAACAATAACTGAAATATTTCATTTTTTTTCCTTTACAGCCGTTGTAAAATCAGCTACGACCGAATTTGGTAAATATGTTTTTCAATTATTTATATTTAGTTTCTAATTACGCAGACTAAACTTAAACCTATTCATCAGGAAATAAAAAAAAACATTCTTTAACGACAGTCTTGTCTCGAATTTCTCCATAGCTTTAATACAAACCAGTGTTTAAAATAGGAATCACAATCTGTGTGAAGAATCGATTGCAAATGCATATTTTTGTATGTACGATAAATTGAGTGCTCACGTCTAAGTTAACAAAAAAAAAGTTAGTCTGGTTTCGTCTCATATAGAGGAATGGCTTATGCGAAAAAGAAAGTGTTTGTTATGAATTTATCTCTAATTAATTTTTTTTTTAAAATGGTATTTGTGAAGGTTAATTTATATATTAATGTATCAATGCCAATTTCTCCTGTCATGTAAAAATTAGATCAGCATTCACAGAGTGAGCATGTTTTTTGTATTCAAATATGTTCATGTATACACTAACATTTCAACATATGTATTTTAAATTGTACACATGCCTCTATGAGAATTTTTCTATTTCAAGCTGAGGCTTAATGTGTTAACCCTTTTGTTTCCACGCAGATAATACAGATGAAAAGACAACACAAGCTCCAAAAGGTCGGTGCACAATATGAACTACTCCTTTTAAACTGTGTCCGTGTATACGGCATCATGACGTATTCGGCTTACATGTTGTACTTTTGAACCTTTGTTTTTTTAAACACATATCTTCTATGTTTTACCTTGGACAATGTAAGCTTAACGCGGTACTTGTTGATTAAATACATTCCAATGAGTTTGGATGGATCTGTAAAAACTCAGCACTGAAAGCGATAACACTGGATAGATTTCGTAATGTCAGATTATAAATTATCTCATCGAAGATTGGCCAATTAGCTAGCGATGCAAACTGGGTTGTATGTATTAAAAAAATGTCATAAGAAACTTAATGTGTTGATGAAACTATTGCCTCTAGAATGAAAGAATATTCCATTACATTTTTATTTTGTTACTCTTAAAACCAAGGACAGCACACTATAAGAGTGCAAATTACAGGACTGCATAGTTAACACATCAACAGTAAACCAACACTCATTAATGGCGATAGTATTAATATCCCCCCCCCCCAAAACAAAGTACAATTATAAAAAAAAGACCTTTTATATATAAGCCACATACATTGTTTAAATCTTAGACTAATGCTGTTGTCTATTCCCAGAGTCAAGTCAATTGTCATTACTTCTACTGATACTATTAATGATACCAGTCGTCAGCGCAATGCTTTATTATTTTCTGAGGTAAAACCTTTATTGAGATACTATAAAAGCAATATTATACTAAACGTCAATACTTAAATACCTGTTGACCGTCCGTAAGATGTATTAAAGTACCAGCCAGGTAGAGTTACAAGAAATGTATAGTTCCGCACGCACACATAGGGTAATGTGACGTCAAATCGAGAAATATGGATCTTACATTTACTTTAAATTATTAGACATACCTATGTTATTTGTATTAATACATATGTAAGTTACAGACACATAGACGAAAGGATTATGACGGATGTGCTAGAAGACTACACCGGAACTGTCAGTAGCGGAGGGAGAACCATAGCCAACTTGCGCTTCGCCGACGACTTAGACGGCATAGCTGGCAGTGAGGACGAACTGCAAGAACTCACTGCAAAACTTAGTAAAACAGCAGAGGCGTATGGTATGGAAATCAATGCCGAAAAAGTCATGACAAATAGAGCCTTCAAAAACGACACTCGGATAAATGGGCCAAAACTTGAAGTTGTCTCCTCCTTTAAATATCTTGGGGCCATAAAATCTGACGAAGGATCAAAGCCAGAAATTCTTGCCAGATTGGCCCAGACAACAGCAGCTCTGAGCAAACTTAAACACATTTGGCAAGGCAACAAACTCTCTCTGAGATCCAAAACTCGACTAATGCGCTCTCTGGTGACATCGATCTTCCTGTATGGATGTGAAACTTGGACGCTTACTGCAGACCTCCAAAGAAGAATAAATATGCTGGAGATGAGATGTTTCCGCAAGCTATTGAACATCTCATACACGGAACACATAACAAACGAAGAAGTGCGCAATAAAATATCGGCTGCCATCGGCCCTCACGAAGACCTTCTCACTATAGTCAAGAAGAGGAAACTGCGATGGTACGGACACGTCGCGAGATGTGAAGGTCTTGCAAAGACAATCATGCAAGGTACAACAAACGGAAGAAGGAAAAGAGGAAGACAAAAGAAGAGATGGGGAAGACAACATCAAAGAATGGACCGACCTGTCGTTCGTCGACTCCCAAAGGGGAGCTCAGGACCGGAAAAAATGGCGGTAACTGGTTTTCAGTCAACAACGGTGCCCCAACGACCCACCCACGGGTTAAGGGATAAAAAAGAAGAAAGAAGATGAAATACTTAAGTTGAATTCTTTAATAAATGGTTGTTTTTCATATAGATTCATATGAATGTATAGATTTATGCACTTATTTATGAAATAAAATATTTTAACGTGTATGATAATGTAACTTTAGTATTATTTGACAGATAAGAGTCCTATATAAATACAACTTAAAAGTATACTTATAAACTGATATTTTTTTATTGCCAGGAAAAAAGCAGCGCCGCCTGGTGTTGGTGAAGAGTTGGAAGTTCCATCACAATCCAGAGAACTCCAAAGCTTTGGGATTGCTGAAGAGCAACAGGCCACTGGCGAGCTACCCACCACGGGTGAGAAACCTCAAAAAGCTTTTGCCTCCCCTGGTCGGACCAAGTCAACTTACCTGCACTGAATGACTACGTTATTTTTTTCACTTGAATTTCAAGGTTAATAGATCATAGTTTGAGATACCTGCTTTTCAATTCATGTGCTTACTGCATTGATAAGTTCGATGTCTCAAATGACTGCATTGATAAGGTTTATGTTTATTTAAACATTTATTGATAGACTCAACGTTTGAAATAAATTCAGGATATATGTTTTTAACTTGAATTGAAAGGATAAATGTTTTGTCTTACTTCCATTGAAATGCTTGTATATTTTTTAACATGTATTGATGAGCTCAACATTTGAAATGCCTGAATTAAAAGGTTGTATGATTGCCTGCATTAAAAGGTTGTATGATTGCCTGCATTAAAAGGTTGAATGATTGCCTGCATTAGAAGGTTGTATGATTGCCTGCATTAAAAGGTTGAATGATTGCCTGCATTAAAAGGTTGTATGATTGCCTGCAATAAAAGGCTGAATGATTGCCTGCATTAAAATGTTGTATGATTGCCTGCAATAAAAGGCTGAATGATTGCCTGCATTAAAAGGTTGTATGATTGCCTGCATTAAAAGGTTGTATGATTGCCTGCATTAAAAGGTTGAATGATTGCCTGCATTAAAAGGTTGTATGCATTGCCTGCATTGATATTTGTTTTCGATAATCCAGTTTTTAGTTTTTACCTTTCCTGAAATGATCTATATTTTTTAATCTTTCCATTGCTTGATTATGTTTGTTCTACATGCATTGAAATTTATTTCTTTTCTTGTTTTAAAATTGTGTATACCGGTTCTTCTTCTTAGCGATTCATCCATATGCTTCAAAATATCAATATATATACACATTAGCAAAAATCTAAAGATTTGTTGTTTTTTTTGTTTAGTTTTTTTTCTTTAGAAAATATTTATAAATAAATGATTGGAAATAAACAAATATTTTTTTCAAAACATAATCTTAATTTAGGTTCATTTTTTTTTTCAGTTTTGAGAATTTATACTAAAGTTTTTTTTAACGCATTTAAAAATTTAACAGGAAAACTATTTGTTAATTTTAAATCTAAAATCCAAATAGGCAATCTGTAGGTAAAGGATATTATATTTCATTAAAAAGAAAGAAAAAGGAGGACATCTTGTCATGCAATGACTAAGCAAATATCAAAGGAGATGGCTGTGATGTTCACCATATTTTCTCCCCTTTCCTAAGGGAGGTACAAGAGGGGAATCTCAATATTTTCAGTGGCGTAGCGAGCTTTACTCGCACCCAGGGGCACAATACCTTTCTTTATGTCAGTCACTGTCCTAACCTTCTCCTCTGCAGGTTGACACATACGTCACTTACCATTTTTTTTCTTTTACTTCAACAACCTGACATTGTCATGTGTAAATAAGATAAACTCAAAAATATTGTTTTGATTTTATAGAGCATTGTGAAATATATGAGGGAAGATAGTAGATTTAAAATAACAGCAAAACAAGTCCAACACAATACATTGGATTACTGTATTTTACATAAAAATATAAAAAAAAACAGCAGTATGTTTAAAAATATCTCTTGGAAGCCATCATTGTGGTTGTCATTACATCTTATAATGAAATCTACTTTAAAATAAATGCTTTGGACTTCTATATTTAAATCTGTTAGAAAACAAAATAGAAATTTTTATCACTTCTAGTCAAAAAGGGCAGTTTAATAGAATTAGGCTTTCCAGGGAATTTCCTTCTATTGATTGTGATGGAACCTACACTTTCTATATAAGAGGGAGGGTAGGTTTTTTATCACCCCCTTTTCTTTGTCTAAAACAATCCTTTAAGTTAAATTCGCCCTCGGGGGGGGGGGGTGTCCCCTCCCGTGTGGGGGGTGGGGTCCCCTCCCGTGTGGGGTGGGGGCTTGTCCCCGGTTTGGGGTTGGGGTTGCTCTCGCCTGTTGGGGTAGGGTTCCCCCCTTGGTGGGTCCCCCTCTCCTTGGTTGGGTCTCGCTCTGCGGGGGTGGCTCCCCCTCCGTTCCCCCCTTGTTCCCTTGCCCCCGTGGTGGCACCCAAAGCAGTTTCGGACTTCCAGGTCTCAGTTTCGGAACATCAGGTCTCAGTTTCGGAACATCAGGTCTCAGTTTCGGACCTCCAGGTTACAGTTTCGGAACTTCAGGTCTCAATTTCGGACCTCCAGGTTACAGTTTCGGAATTCCAGGTCTCAGTTTCAGACCTCCAGGTCTCAGGACCTCCTGGTCTCAGTTTCAGACTTCCAGTTCTCATTCAGACCTCCAGTTCTCATTTAGACCTCCAGTTCTCAGTTTCAGACCTCCAGGTCTCAATTTCTGACCTCCAGGTCTCAGTTTCGGACCTCGTGGTCAGTTTCGGACAACTATCACTCCTTTTTGGTCTCACATCTACTCGTTCGAGATCTTTCGAATTGAAAATCCATCTTTGAATTGTTTTCGATTTTTCCCCTTTCATCGCCCGGTCGTCTCTCAACCAATTTTCTTTTTCCAGTTACGCTACTTTTTGGTTGCCCATATATCACATAAGCTGTTAACAAAATAAATAAACACTAATTCTAAATAAGAAAAATGGAAAACAAAACACACACACACACAAATAAAAACAAAATGCTGACATAAAGAAAAAGGTTTTTATTAGTTACATAGAAATTTTCTGAAAGATTAATCGTTTTAGACTTATTGGATGAATTATAGACACAATACTTGTGAAAATAGTATCATTTAGGAATTTATAAGTTTGCTCTTATCGAAAGTGTGTATTTAGGGATTTTTTACTATCAAAGTGAAATAATATATATAAATAAATAAAAAAGATAAATAGAGTTGTTCATAGATATATACAGAGAGAGAGAGAGAGAGAGAGAGAGAGAGAGAGAGAGAGAGAGAGAGAGAGAGAGAGAGAGAGAGAGAGAGAGAGAGAAAGAGAGAGAGAGAGAGAGAAAGAGAGAGATATATATTTAAGTATTAGAGTGAAAGATGCAGTACACGAAAAATGAAAAATTAGCGGTAACATAAGACTAACATTGAATAGTGAAAAGGGAACAAAAAAAAAGTATCTGGAGCTTCATACCTCCATAGATCTAAGTCAATTTATTGCTACTGTGTGTTTATTAAATACGTTTGAAATAAAGTTGGTGTTATTCTCTAGCCCGTCTTAACGCCACAGTGGGTGTATATACTTCATTATACAGATGTTGTGCACGAAATGATGAAAGCGAGAAGAGATTCAAAGTCATTCTATAAGTAGTAAAAAATATTAAAAATACTCAGACAACAATGATGGCCCATTTCATTAATTTTAAATTTTAATATGGAAATATAAGATGAGTTTCATTTCGTGAACTATAACTGGAAGTACCATTTAGGTTACATATTCACCACGTCTTTATGACGTACATCACGGAAATGCGCATGATGTCTAAATCTATTTACTTAAATTATATAAAAAAAAAATTCTTAACAAATTTGAAAAAAAAAATTATACCAATGCAAAATCTGTCAAATATGCCATCAAAATTCAGGTGAATCATATTATATATTTATATTTTGAATCATATCATATCATATCGAATATATGCATGTTTAAGAATGCTGTTGGACTTCGTGCTTTTCAACATTTCAATTATACTATTATATTTTTTTAAAATATAGGATTGGATGACATTTTTAACCTTAATTTTAGTTGGCTGATTTTACAGTACATAAATGTCCTTTCGGGCGAGGGTTTGGTCAATTACTTTTTTTATACTCTTTATATAAATTTGACCCCACTCTTACACATAAAAAAAACATTATATTTTTTTTCTATTTCACATTGACTGTGAAATCTTTTGTAACAGGGAAGAACTTAGAATCCTTTGTCAAATAATATGGTATGGTTGTAAATATGGTTGTACAGAATGGTTGTACATACTAGTTCTACATAATGGTTTTACCTAGTGGTTTTACATAGTGGTTTTACCTAGTGGTTTTACATAGTGGTTTTACATAGTGGGGGGGGCGGGGGGGGGGGGCCCGGGGGGCCGGCGGGTGGTTTTTTTTCACATAGTGTTTTTACCTAGTGGTTTTACATAGTGGTTTTACGCGAGTGGTTTTACATAGTGGTTTTACCTAGTGGTTTTAAATTCTCTATCGTACTACCTACGATTTTCGACAAAAATCAAAATGTTCTTATTGAGGGTCGAACTCGTGACCGCTCCGATCTATGGTCAAGCATTCTATATCGTATTTTTTAAGGACAGAACAAATAGAAAGATGTTCTACTAAAAAACATGAATTTTTTTTTATAGTATTACGAGATGAATTAATGAACATTGGTGAACTTGTTCACGATAAAAAGAAATGTAACTGTCAAACATCATAAACGACTTTATTGTCCACCAATAAAAAACACATCACAGTAGTTAAAATGATATAAAAGTCAGAGATATCACATTGATTAACATGGACATTTCAATGACATGGACAGAAGGTGTGACAGATTCAAAGGCATGCGGGTCAAAACATTTTTCTGCAATCAACAAGAATGCGCAGTCACACAGAGAGAAATATTATCATTTTCACGAACTAAACTACCAAAGGGGCTGTTCAGTTGATCCTGTAACAAATTTAGGATAAAAAAATAAATGCAATAAAGCAGTAATGCCTTTTCATCAAAACATAACTTCAATAAAAGGACGTGGTTTCCCCTCTTAAATTTCAAACAGTAACTCGAGTCACCAGAAAATAACTTTTATAACTTACTTAGTCACAGTAAAATACATCTTTTTTGGTAGTTACGTGCTAGTAGAGTTGTATATACTAGAAATATTTGAAATATCTTTTCTCTTTCTTCCATATTTAATTGCGTAATAAGAGAGCTAGGTGAGGAAAAGAGCGAAAACTTTATTTTGCCACACTTAAAAGTACAAAAATTACTAGACATTGTCTCTACAGAATAATGAGCATTTGTTTATAAGTGAATTTAGTATGCACTATGATGGACGTATGAATTTTGAATTCTTGTTATATCGGAATGTTTTCATTCATACAATTATTTTTTTTCTATCAGTTATTATTAATTTTCTTTTTTTTTAATAAATAAAAAAGACTGTTTTAATGAACATATTAAAAATAATGTGTACAATTACAGTAAATATAACTGGAAAAATACAACAATCTTTCTTTACTTATGACCATTTTTGCTTTGGTTTGTTCCGTTGGGAACCTCAATTTTATCCATAATTTTTTTCCGGTCAATATTTTTAAAAGCTTCAAGACCTTTCCAGACTTTACCGAGCTGCTCGTCCGAATATTTGAAAATTTTTAGCAGGGCTTTCAGGTGTTCGTGAGTGTCCGGCGTGTCGCTCATGAAGTGGAGAAATGAATCACGGACAAAGCTGAGAGTTGCGTCCTCCTCGGACTGCGGCATTCCGGAGCTGAAGTAGGACTCTTCCAGTCGGAGACCTTGCCACCTAGCCAGCTCGGACTCCGTGCGAGACAGTTTCCGCGTGAGTTCCCGCACAGTGACGTTCGCTTTGTTGTTCTTAGCCAACATCTCCAGCTGTCGGGGCGACGAGAGGGTGAGAGGCGAGTTGTTAGAAATGAAAACATTTGTTAAAGTAAAATAAATATGATTGATAGCTAATGATTTACAAAGAAGTAAAACATATGTAAAATTTGGTCCGAAATGTAGAAGGAAAACCATAATCTATTCTATCTATCTATGTCTTCCTGTCCGTCTTTCTTTCTATATAATTATACTTAAGAGTTTGTAAAATAAAAGTTCCCTTAGCCCAAACGGCCATCAGGCAGATGAAGTGTAGAATTCATCTGTTTCTATAACCTCGGCATATGAAGAGATTATGTGGTTACCACAACGCCCAGCCGCATTTACTTCCCCAACTTAAGTCAGGTACCCATTTAAAGCTGGGTGGACTTGTGGGACGACTTTGTACCCAATTTCACCTGGAATAATTCCATGGCCCTCACCGAGGATCAAACCCAGGACTCTCAGGTCGACAGTCGAGTATCTACACCACTCGGCCAACCGTCCCACTTAGAGTTTGTAATGTTTGTAAAATGCTCACTTGGTTATAAATTAAAAGTATAACTTTCTAAGTTTCATTTAACGTCAAGAAAATTTTACATTTACTTTTATATCATTTGATTCAATAAATTGTCATTTGATGCTGAAAAATACGCACCAAATTTACTTTTCAATCATATGGTCTATTTTTAGTACTCTTCGCGCTCCAGATAAACTGAACAAAACATAACTCTCCGAAATAAGTTAAGGGAATGTCAGTTTGTAGGTAAAAGAAAAAGGCTAGAAGTAGCAGAGCATGATGCCACTATAGTATATAATGATTGGGAGAAATTAGGTAGAAAAAAACATTTTTAAACTATTGGACTTAAAAATAGGTGACCACACTGTATCATCTTTTGTTTAGAGCGCAGATAAAAAAAAGGATTTCTTCGTCTAAAAAAGCCCTTGAGAAAAAAATACAGTAGTCTAAGAGTAAAAAAAAATGAAGCTAGCTGCTCACATGATAATCGTGATGAAATGTATGTGTGCCTGGGGGATTCTAAATATAGAAAGTATTTAAAAAATATGTAACTTTGGTTGTTTTTATTGATTTTCTCAAAATATGCTTGTTAAATATTTTTACTTGGTAATGTCGTGTTAATTTAAAAAGTAATCCTGTTTTAGTTACGAAAGTTTAAGCTGGCCATCCTTTTAATATCTTAATCACGAAAATTTAAAATTTGACAGTCTATCTATCATCTATTTACTTATGTTTTTTTTAACACATCGTCAACTGTCGATGAATCTATATCTACATTTATCTATTTATCAGTTGCTTTCGTCTTTACTCTCTGTTGTATACAGTGGCGTACCTAGGGGGGGGCGGTAGGTGCTGTCCGCACCGGGCGGCACTTTTTATTACTTTTTAGGGGGGGCGGCAAAAATGTATAGATTAAATTGAAATACCTAAATGAGAGGGCGGCAAAATCGTCTTCCGCCCTAGGCGGCCGATACCCACGCTACGCCGCTGTTTGTATATGCTATTTACAATAATATTGTTCATATTCTTGTGCACCCTGTGGCGGTCCAGTTGCGTCAATGTCATCAGTCAAGCTATATTAAATAGCACTATAACATTATCTTTAGATTTGACATAATACATAAATTAATTTTTTTGTCTTATAGTTATCATTGTTGTGCAGTTACTAAACTTCCTATAGTATAGTAGTAGCTTACTCTGCAACATAGTGAAATATAAATAACTTTAAGAAACTCCCCTGCTTTCAATTCTATCCATAAAAAAAATACATTCTTAGGAGAGTACTCCCCCATCAATTCATATATTTTATTACTCTTGTGTAGGGTTACCTCCTCTTCTCGCTCGAATCTCGCTGCATCCAACCCTTTCTTGTACATATTCATTAGGTAAGATTCAAACTTCTCTTCTTTTTCTGCAAATTCAACCTGAAAATAAAGGAATAAAGTGAAATTAGTTATATGTCACAGTACAGTTTGTTTAATTCGACGTGTTGTAGATATAACTCAACTAAGTCACTTGCGCAAGGTATTGCTGAAATACTATTTCTTTAATCACTCGCTCTAATAATTCGACCACGTAAAATGCTAGACAATCTTCCACAGGCGTAGCTGGGGGAAGGGCGGGGGGTACATATGTCCCAGGGCGCGGAGGTTCAGGGGCGCAAAATGGTATATTTTACATATAATTTTATATTGTTTTCGAATGGGGGGCGCGCTAAAAAGGTATTAAAAAGGTAAAATGCCCCGGGCGCAAGTTGCCTTGCCCCCCCTCGCTACGCCTCTGCAATCCTCCGATAGCTAAAACAAAACAAAACAAATAAATCACCCCTCAAGTGCATCTCCAGCTTCAGGGACACGACCCAAGGACCGTTTAAGCCCCTATAGGTACTGTGCCTAGGACCTACAAACAAAAATAGGGCCTACAAAGGTGAAAAAAAACAATTTTTTTTAAATTTACGATTATATAATATTAAATTAGTTATAATTAACTAGGATCCACGTATTTATAGTGCATAGGGCCTACAAAATCCTTAATCGGGCCCTAACATAACCTCTCACAAATATATCAGGTCCTTCACTGCCGTACACATGGTCACTAGTTCACTACACAAGCACTCAGGTACATACAATGATTGCAAAGCGTAGATATTGAATAGCGTAAGAATTTCAGCAAATTTTGTGTACGTTCATGTGCCATATTTTAGCGGAAATCACGACTCTTTTAGACGTCTGGGCGGAAGTACGCGGGGCTGAGAATAAATACTTGTAAATTTTGTTTCGTTTTTTTTTTTGAAAACTTGAAAAGATACTCAATGTTTTTAAATGACACAGTTTTTATACGCCCATACATAATTTTGCTTTCATGTTTGAAATCTTATTTTTGAATTTCTTCCAACAATTTATGTACTCTACGTCGAAATGAATCAGAACAGGGTAAATGTCACTTTGCATTCAATGAAAACACAGACCTATAAAGGTATCGACAGTTAAAATCGTGCAGCTATGGTCTGCTTAAGGGCTCGTTCATTAATTACTTCAACAAATTCTAGAACTTTTTAAGTCTACCCTGCCCCCCCTCCATCCCCCCGCCCTTCACTGACTAAACACGAAGATTGATACTCATATTTTAACATGCTCAACACTAAATTTGTTCTTGTGTAAAAATTGTAACGGCTAAAAATAGTTCAAAGGAAGTTAATTTTCTATAAACTAATTCAGTGTATTGCTATACAAATGTAGTTCATATCAAATAAGCCACATTTATATTTCAAATACCATCAATTTATTCCATTGATGGGAAAATATATTTGTCTGAATTTCATACGTAAAGTTGATTACACGAAAAACAGACCTAGTAAATTAATATACATTTACCGAAATTACACCATGATAGAAGTTAAAATACAAATCAGGTTTTGATTAAAATTCTATGAAAAACTACTACTATTTTCTTTCTTTAAACAAGTCCATCAAAATGTTGCTGTGTTTCTATTTAAAGTATTAATTTCAATTCATTAAAGAAATGTGCATTCCATCCGTGACATTGCAGTAAAGTGTTATTAGCGTTGCATTGCGATTATTTTATAGTCTACCATATATATATGTTACCGGCAAAGTGTGAAATCCGGCATTCTATAGAATGCAAATAAATTGCTATTTCATACATTGCCTAGGCATTCTATAAAATGCCGAGTTCCCGTTCGGCAAAGTATCTCATTGGCCTTGTTAGGAACTAGAGTAGATTTAGAGACAGACAATCCCCTTCGACGTTGTAAGATAAGAAGATATATCAGTAGGAGTAATCAGAGACGCCGAGAGCCAACTAGGGCCCCAGGGCAGGACATCATTGATACTCCTATTTTAACATGCTCAACACTATTTCGTTGTTCTTGTGTAAAAATTGTAACGGCGCTAAAAATAGTTCAAAGGGAGTTAATTTTCTATAAACTAATTCGGGGTATTGCTATACAAATGTAGTTCATATCAAATATTTGCCACATTTATATTTCCAGATACCATCAGTTTATTCCATTGATGGGGAAAATATATTTGTCTGAATTTCAATTCGTAAAAGTTGATTTATTAGAAAACTAACCTAGTAAGTTAGTATACATTTGCAGAAATTACACCATGATAGAAGTTAATATACCATTCAGTTTTTGTTTAAAATTCTATGAAAAACTACTACTATTTTTCTTTCTGTTATCAAGTCCATCCAAATATTTGCTGTGTTTCTATTTAAAGTATTAATTTCAATTCATCGTTAAAACTTTCATTGAAAGGAAACTATTTTAAAAGAAATATATATATATGTCCTTGCATCGTATTCAATATTTTAAAGAAATGTGAATTCCAGTAAAGTGTTATTAGCGTTGCATTGCGATTATTTTGTAGTCTACCAATATATATATATATATATATATATATATATATATATATATATATATATATATATGCTACCGAGCAAAGTGTGAAATCCGGCATTCTATAGAGATGCCCAGGCAATCTATAAGATATGCCTAGATTTTTTCAGGCAAAGTATCAAATAAATTGCTATTTACCATACATTGCCTAGGTTCAATCTATATAAATGCTGAGTTCCCGTTCGGCAAAGTATATATGTTGGCCTTGTTAGGAACTAGAGTAGATTTAGAGACAGACAATCCCCTTCGACGTTGTAAGATAAGAAGATATATCAATAGGAGTAATCAGAGACGCCGAGAGCCAACTAGGGCCCCAGGGCAGGACATCATTGCGGACCCCTATTTAAACAATGAGTCGTTAAAAAATGTACATGGTCGGGGCGGCCGGGCCCCCTTACAGATGCGGCCCTGTTAGCTGACCTTTACCCTCTCTCGGCGTGCCTGGGAGTAATGCAAATAATGGTTGACAAGGTGACAGACGACATAGGACAAGGTGGTCAGAAAACAATAGAGTAGTAAACAGCAAAGGTGTGACGACTCTAGAAGTAGACCGGGAGGCGATAACGAACAGTTTAGGAGAGACAACAATGACGACCAGGGGGGCGCTCCTAAGAGCCAATGCTCTTACTTTGGAGGAAGTACAAGGGGCCGTCGTAAATTTCCAGAAAAATAAAACGTTTGTAATGTGGGCTCGATAACTCTTTCTTTGTTTAGTCTTTTTTTCTCTACAAATGACATGATTAGCTCCCTTGCTTACCTTTAACGCAGTGTATCGTTCGTCCATTTGATTCAGCTCCGCCTGCAGCTCCCGCACTCTCTCTTTCTCTCCGTCTATCTGTGTCTCCGCTTCGCGAAGCCTCATCTCCAGTTCTTCGATCTGTCTGCTTCTCTCCTCTGACGTTTGAAGCGAGGCTTCGAGGCTGGCGATCTTATTGTTCCTGTCTTCGATCTCTTGCGACAGCTTGGCTATCTGTAGTTTTTATATTGTTTTTTTTTTTAATATACAATGTTGCATATTTTACAAATTCAGACAACACACTTCACTATCAGAATGTTACCACAACACTCATAGTATCCACTTGATTAAGTGAAACACAAATATAGTAACATAATTTTATACATTATACATCGAGAATGTTACCACATGGAAAGCACACCAGGTATTTCGTTGAAAAGTTAATCAGAATATTTAGTGATATAATTTCACACGCATGACATAGACAGTGCACAATGAACAAAGTTAAGGATAGACATAAATTGGAAAGATACAGTATTTGAAGATACAGTATTTAAAGATACAGTATTTGAAGATACAGTATTTGAAGATACAGTATTTTAATATACCATCATCTTCGTCATACTTTTAACCCAGGAGTCGGCAACCTGCGGCTCGCGAGCCGCATGCGGCTCTTTCGATGTCGAATTGTGGCCTAATCAAATACTATACTATTGAAACAAAAATTTTAGTGGCTCTTCCGTTCCGTCTCAAAAGGTTGACGACCCCTGACCTAACCGATGGGGGTCGTTGAGGAAACGCATGGACACATCAACACTGTGGCGTAGCGAGTTTAACTCGCGTCGGGGGCACAATATCTTTTTAAGTAAAATCCTCTTGGCCCCCCTTTGTGAGTAACGCCCTGGGCACGATGCCCCCCCTTGCCCTCCCCTTGCTAAGCCATTGCCTCAACAGACATATTTCTCCATAGTTTCCCATCCTGCGCGATTTATTAGTCTGTGAAGTCCCTGTAAGGATGAGATGAAATCTCTTAGATCCTATAAACCACTAATGGGACGGTTTTTATGGTGCCCTTCTTTCATCCCCACCATAGCCAATAGTGCTATGACCATGGAGGCACCACGGGAGATATAGACCTGAAAAATTTCCTTGGTCCTCACCGGGGAATCGAACCAGGTACCTTCAGGTCGACAGTCGAGCGCTCTACCGTCCCCATTAGTAGCGCTGTCCATTCTTTCATGCTGTTAAATCAACATGTACACTGGCACCCTCTGTGTCGGCCTACTTCTACTGTCCCTTGGAGAGCAGTTTTTGGCAGTCTACCATGCATTGACTCATGCCCGAACCATGCAATTTTTACATCGATTGATTGTTGCCATAATCGTTTCCTGTCTATAACACTTTCAACTAAAAGCTTTTCCTCCTTTTCGAAAGCTTCCATTGAATACTGTGTAAAATAATCTCCGCAACGCCGCATTTAGAAAAATACATGTATAATCACAAAACCTTATCGAGTGTAAATTTAGTGGAATGTTCCCACTGTATGATCAGTACAAATATAAAATACTAATATCAACGATGGTATATGGAATTTGATGTTTTAATTCAGTTTATTTCTTAAAATGATCTAGTATTTTTACAAGTTCTATATTTGTAAAGCTCATCCTTTGTTAGTATGTACCTTTTTATAATATTTATCTCACTTTGCGTTATTTTACTACCAGCGTAATATTTATCGACTAGCTGTACCCTGAAAAACCTTTGCTTAGACTGGCCTAGAGTTATATCCCCTTAGGCTTGATCGGTAGGCTATGTTATTTTTGGTTTCGGGCAGATCCGATATTTTCATGGTTGTATTTTAAACTGGAATGCTGTTGTATTAATTCTTAACTTTCGATTTAACGCAGAACCCAAATCGCAATTATTTTATTAGATATTTAGCGCTAATGCTAATAATTAAACTTGGCATGAACAATTACAAACACATAGAAAACAAAGAGGAGATATTTGTAAAAAAGAAAATGGATACACGTAGATAGTCATTTTATTGTGATCTTGTATTTATAAAATACTAGGTTGGGGAGACCAATTAAACAAAGAATTAAATTGGATCTTTCTTTATTTCTGGAAACCATTTACTACGGTCACCATGGAAATGGCCTTTAACAGCAAGTTGTATATAGTTAGTAAAGGCTATTAAAATATTGGATTATGTAGACCAGTGATGGCATTAGAATAGTGGTATTAAACGGTTATCGCAAAGTTAACTGGCAAAATAAAAAAATATAAGTGAGAAATTTATCCCGTGGATGGAAATAAAGGAATAACATTAAATCAGCATGTATCAGAGAAAACAACACACATTTTTTTTAAGATAATAAATACACAGTACACTCACGAGTAGGCGGCATTGCAAGCACAATAAATAAATTATCAGAATATTTTAAAAGTAAATGATTATCAGTGGAGTAGACTAGTTGTATCCCCCAAAGTTTGGAGTAAAACAATTCCATTAAAACATGCTTCGTTTTACTTTTTTAAAATAAAATTTTAATAGTTCTTGGTACATAGCCCAGAGAAGGCTCAGCAGTGCGCGAGCCAAGGGTGAATGTTATAAGCTGGGCCTGAAACAAGCGTTTAGTTTGGCTGCAGGCTAGGAAAACAAAATCTCCAAGCGCCGATGGAAGGGGGGGGGAGAGATGAGTTGTTTTTCATGCACGGGGGTCGGGGTTGGTCGGATCGGGAGCCACCCCTCCCCCCTTAACTTCATACCCTTTGAAACTGTAAAACATTTATAACAAAAGACTTATGTCCTTTTTACTTCTAAGACCTGGTACTGAAATAAAAGATAATTATGAATACACACAATAAAGTCCATAATCAATACACAGAAAAAAAAATCAGAATGAATTGAAACAGTTTAATACACTTTGCAATCACTTTGCTTTAGCTACATAATTGTGAATTTAATTTTAATATGCCTCGCCAAAAGTTATGTAATATAAAATAGTTGATCTAAAATTATCTATTCATATTTTTTTTTTGCTATTGATATTTTATGATTTTGATATTTATCTTGATAAATTTCTTACCTCGTTCTTCAGATCCCTCACTTCCGTTTGACTTTTTTTCAGCGGATTGCCTGAGTGGCCAGCGTCCACATCCATGGAGGTGATCTGTCGAACTTCACCCATTCTCCTTCGGCTGGCTGCGGCGGCGACCGTGGGTGATGTTGTGTCAGTTTTCCCGGCAGGGGGTTTTTTACCAGTGGGGGATGGAGCCGAGAAGGCGATGCCCGAGTTGCGAGTGTGGAAGACGTGCTCGGTGACGGCGTGATTGGACTTGGGTTTTTCTTCTCTGGTGGCAGCCGACTTCTCGATCTCTTCTCGACTTGCTCCACATGTCGGTCTTCGCCCAATTTCGGCGACGTCCGTCTAACGGACCCGGATTTTTTCTCCGATTCTATTTTGAAACCCACTTGCTTCTTTACGTGTTCCGGCTTGCTTATCCTAGAAGCCGTCCTTTCTGCTAGACCTTTTTCGTAGGCAATACTCGCTTGGTTCCTTCCTCGATCCATCCTGATGAATTTTCCGACAGAGCTAAGTTCATTCGAATCTAGCGACAGGTGACAGAAACAAGGTGGGGCGAAAATTTTCCCTTCGCTGTATTCGATACAGTCCAAGCTATCCTCAGCATGGGATGATATGATCGAAATGTCCTGGACGTGATCGACTGGTCGAAACGAATCGATTATAAATGTGTCATCGATGATCACGGGCTTGCTGATAAATTCGTTTTCGATTACTTGCAAACAGACAGATCTTTTAGTATCGTTTCGGCGGTTGAACCGATAAGCAGAATTAAACCTGAGTGAAGTTCGGTTAGATTTGGACAGAGATTTATCCACCTTTATAATAATGCCACCTAGGGTAGATCCAACTCTAGTTTTGATAGAGCGAACTGGTCTCGCACTTTCGTTTGCTTGAACTATAATACAACTGTCTTCACTATATTCAGTACTAGTGTCTGAATCCGTATCAAATGAGGTCAAATGGCTATCGACTTGGTCGCGGTTATGCCCTTGTTGGACTGGACAGCGTACGTTATCTTCACGTGAGTCTGTGGTTGATGAGCGTACCCGCGAAGCAGATGCTATGTTCTGGAAACTGGTATCCTGGTCAGGGTCGATCTCTAGATGTTCAACGGCAGTGTCTCTGTGGACATGATCAGAAGTTGGTTGACTGAACCAAATAACATCAATAGATTCACATTTACATCTTTCCAGCTTTTTTAGTTTCTCCATTTTGTTAATTTTTTTTTTTACTTTTTATTTTTCCTACCATAAGCTTTTTTTTTGGTCAAATTTTCACCATTGTTTACATATTTTACCGAAATTTTGGTCAAATCTTCACCATTGTTTACATATTTTTACCGAAATTTTGGTCAAATCTTCACCATTGTTTACATATTTTTACCGAAATTTTGGTCAAACCTTTACCGTTGTTTACATATTTTTATCGAAAAAAAAAATCACCACAGTAAATACTTTTTTCTCTTTAAAACTCATAATATCGAACTGTTTGTACAATAAAAATTAACACATTCCACATGCAGTTAAAATGAAAGCAGGATAAAAACGAAAGAATACCAAATTTTATTTCGAACAATTTCTGAACATTTTAAAGCCACTTCGAATGATTTCAAATGAGCAGAGAACAGAAAGTAAAAAAAAACGACTAGCTATATTTATATATGTATGTGTGTATTGGTGATGTGTCAATGTATTGAACTTCTATAATCCCCAAGGATACTTTGTCTCAATACTATGTCCTAGATTACTACGTCAGAAAAAAAAAATAAATGTGTCACATGACCGGCACGTGACCAACACAGCGATAAATGAATTGAAGCTTTGGTGAAGTGAAATTAGCGATGATAAGCACAAGTAAATTACTTTAATTTTAAACTTTAATACATTTTTAATTGAAAATTTTAGTGAAACTTTTATTTACAACTAATTTAGATAAGAAGGTATATCTTATTAAAAAAAACTTACAACCAAAAAAATTAAAAAAAAAAATTATCAAATCTTTGTTTTTCCATTTTTGTTTTGCTTTTACCCAAACTTACGGAACATTTACCCAATAAAACCTCAGAGGGGGAAATGATTTAATCAAAATGTGTATGTATATATGGAATTTACTGCATAAATATAGCCTCCAATAGTAAATAACTGGATAATTTCTGAACTATTTTCAATCTTGGTCAAATAAAAATCAGGATATTGATAGTTTTATGTCATTTTGCATCTCTGAGCTGAGCTGTCAATTAAAAGTGCAGCTGCTGTAACGATTCTTGCAAAAATTTAAACTGTTTCAATACCTTTAGAAATGCTTCGGTGGCCAAAAAGTGAGAACATCATTTAACATACGAATTATGTTGAAATGTAATTTAATTAATTGTATTGTTTCATGTAATTTTGTTTGCGAAGTATTTAGCCAATCAGAAATCCTGTTCAATGTGTCCTCCCTTCTTATGCAATAATAAGTTTCTAATCTAACCGGCGTCATAGAAAATAAGAAATCATATTTCACTAGGTTCTCGAAGATCAATCGATGTGAATTTGTAAGCACTTGTGTAGTCTCGATTACAATTCAATATTTTGAAACGCCAGATTCTATTAATTCAATGTATACACTGTTTACATAGAGGGGAAATTAGAGGAAAGAATGTATGGTTTCTCAGCTTCATCACGGGTTTTTTATAGTTCCAAAGTGTTTATATTTTTGTTGTTGTTGGGTTTTTGTTCAAGTCTGGCGCACTGGTTTTAATATTTTATGATATTTTTTGTTCAACTTTACAAGAAAAGGAAGTAAAATTCTTTTAACAAAAAGAAATTGCAAACAACAGATTTTGTATTCGTTTTTTTCGATTTTTACGCTAGATATATTACTTAATAATCCCCCTACTAATAAAGCAGCTATCTTGTAGTGCGTCCGGAGTGTAGGAAAACCGTCGCTATAAATAAACGACTTCCGTGAAATGGCCTCATTTTCCGATGGTACAATTTATCTATGAATAAAAAAAAAATAATTCTGCACTTGGGATACTTTCTATGACGTAATTTCACGGAAGTCGGCTGCGCATGTAGCAGAATGGAGACGCTGACGCTATAAATAATAAAAATTATTCTGCACTTGGAATTCCGTGTTAACAGTTCCTATTAAAGAAAACATTAAGACACAATAACAAAATGCTGAAATGTTTTTGCTGGTTGAGTGCACGATGGCATCGAGTCATGCTTTTGATGCAATTGGTAGATCACTAAGTTGTTTGTTATGCACTTGGAATTCCGTGCTAACAGTTCCTATTAATTCTCATATTAAATATTTTATTGAGATGAAACCTTTAGTTGCGAATGCAACGGGCAACGGTTAGTTTGGTTGGTTAGCGTTGACGGGTAAAATGTAATTTGTGACGGGTTTGGCTTGGTTGGTTGGATTGGTTGATTCGGTTGGTTTGTTTGGTTGGCTGTTTGGTTTGGTTTGGTTGGTTAGCGTTGACGGGTAAAACGTAATTTGTGACGTACAAAATGTAGGTCATTTCTGCACATTAGGAAGGTGACATAAATCAGCACCTAATTAACTTAATTAATCGTATTTAAAAATTCAGTAGTTACATTGATTATTAAGGGGTTTCACATTACACCTAGATTTCCCGGGCAACGCCGGGCTTAATATCTAGTCTATACTAAAACAAGGCAACTATTTTGACACTAAAATGACAAGCATAGATAAATAAATATATAAATAAAGCCCTTATAAAAAAACCACTGTAATTAAAATGTACTAAAACGTAAAAATGCTTGTCCATTAGTCTTGGATCATACAAATATTTAAAGTTATATCGACAAGTTAAAAATGTTTGCACCATAAGTGAATGACATAATTAAATGTCATAATGAAATGACATTATTAAATGACATTATTAATCCATTATGGAAATAATTGTTTGATAAGTTCTTAGCATGCCGTACATTTTTGTGTGCTTATTCTGTGTGTATATTTTGTGTGTATATCTGTGTGTTTATTCAGTGTGTTTATTTTGTGTGTTTATTCTGTGTGTTTATTCTGTGTGTTTATTATGTGTGTTTATTATGTGTGTTTATTATGTGTGTTTATTCTGTGTGTTTATTTTGTGTGTTTATTCTGTGTGTTTATTCTGTGTGTCTATTCTGTGTGTTTATTTTGTGTGTTTATTTTGTGTGTTTTTATTTTGTTTGTGAAAGATTTGCCCCTAAAAATAAAGAGATATTTAACCCTATCTGTCCTCAAAAAGTCAACAAGAATTTTGAAAGCAGCTCACTAGCGTGAGCAGAAAAGAATATTTCAACAATGTGTCTAGTTCAGCTATTGGAATTTAAAGAATTTTATAAAACCTTAAATGACTCCTTCTTTAGCTTTTGAATCGGATCTAAGCCAGAATTGTTTGTCGAAGTTTGTAAATAGCTCCACGCTGTTTTCTGTTAGTTATTAGCACTAAAGAAGAGAAATTATTTTTAAAACTCGAAATCGATCAATAACTATCTGCTTTCATCGATGACAAAAGTCGATCGGAAGAAATTCTCGCTCGTATTGGTACCGGACAAGTAATGTGCGATGGGTTGGCTTTATATGAAGTAGTGCCAACTACTGTTTATACTTGAGATCGTGAAAATGTATCACGTTGGCATTTAATTCCACTCATACCTCGCTATACGGCCGCTCTTTATACGGCATTTCGCTATAACTGCTTTCTTCAATTCAGGCACGTTTTTGATTTACGGCCTAAATGTTTCGCTATAACGACATCCGTGAATGATGGAAGGAATTAAAATTAACAACAATGAATCATGTATAAGAAAAAAATAGCCATAATGTGTAAAAAAGTACTGATGCAGACAGAAGCGTACCTAGGGTGGGGGGAGAGGATCCAAATTCAAAAGTCCCCCCGGGCCTTAGCTTGAGGGGGGCCCCAATCTTCTTTTACATTAAATATTAAGTACATTATCTCATGTCATGTTGTCGAATGTCAAAATGCAGGGGCCCCCAAATCTATTGGCTCGGTACTGGATACAGAAGTTAATGGAAGGTTTCAACGAACGTGATGTGTTTGATCTACTTGAAGCTGATAATGAACCACTTTCATATGAGGAGCTCATTCAGTTGCAAGCAGAATCGGCACTTGATGAAGAGGCATAGCCTGGTGTATCCAAACAGCTAACATCAAAACATTTGCCGAAAGCTTTTTCTTATTTCGAACAAGGATTAACCATCCTCCTTGAAAACGATCCTGGCGTCAAAAGTAGTACTATTGTTTCTCGAGGAATGAACTCAGCCATTAGCTGTTATAAATCGTTGAAGAATGAAATAGACAAGAAGGCAAGATAAACAACGTTGGACAATTGTTGTAAGCCAGGCCCATTGTAAGGACATAGACAATCATAGATAATTAGACAGACACATTGTTAGATAGTTATATAGATAGACAATTAATTATTGTATTAATGTAGATGTTAGAGGGAATTCCCTGTAGTACGGTGACGCACCTAATGAACGGGTTATTGAACGGGGGAAAGAAAAGCGAGGAGAGACACAAACGGTTGACGAGGAAAGAGATAGAACATTGTTTTGGTTATTTTTGTTTTGTTTTAAGTTTGAAGAAGGTAGGGGAATTAGGAAGGAACGGAGGAGCTAGGAAGAAGTATTTATTGTATTAAAAGAATGGACAACTGGTATTTATTGTAGAGACATGATTTAATGGTTAATGTTCATTATTGAATAACTAGTTCTTACGATTATTCAATAAAGTGATTTTGGTTAATAACTGGAGGTGTTATGAACTTGTATAAGTTGTGCAATTAAAGAAAGTAATTAAAAAATAAATATATAAAAGAGACCACCGCATCCATACCCTGACACCCATCCTTACCAGCAAAATAATGATGACGACAGTGATCGGCAGGTTACCATTTCTTCATCGTCTTCATTTTTGTTTATAGATTGTTTTATTGTTGATTGTTGGAGTTTGTTATTATTTTATGTACAAATGTATGCACTTGTTATGTAGTTTTAATTGAAATGAATTTTTTAAAAATGAAATAAAAGGAGAAAATACATTTTGAATGATAAACCATGTTACATTTAAAAAAAAAAACTAGGAACCGATCCCGTTGAATTTGTTTGGATTGGTACTAGAAAAATTGATTCCTTATACGACTTTTCGCTTAGTGGCCAAATTTCGTGGAACGTATCTAGGCCGTAAAGCTAGGTATGGGTGTATTGTGGATGAGGTGAGGTCCAATAACATTAGACAACTACGTGGAGGATTGGTTAGGCGTGGTAATGCTTTCCACTATTTATATTCAAACTAGTTTAGACATTTATTTAAAAGCTTGATAAAGGGAGGGATAAAAGATGATCACGCATTCTTGCCAAATGATCGAAATTGCTGAAGTTAATCAACATTTTGCACGAGGATATTGATTAAAAAAAATTCACATATCGTGAACTTTTTTACTAATCTGAAAGGGAATTACTTGAAGACGACAAATATTTTTAATTAATTGAAAACAAAAGTTTGCATATGTTTGCCTATAATTAAGTTTTTCTTATTAATTAATTCAAGTTAACAACATTAAAAAATTCAATAATTAGATTTCATTTTCATTAACATGCAAACTTATCTGTGCAGGTAAAAGGAACACACAACAATATAGCCCAAGATAGATGCTACCTTCATCCAATAAGGTTTTTAAGAAATTTTCTGGTGATGTGTGAATATGTTTTCGTAGACAGTCCACGTTGACTGAAACGGGTAGATGAATGTGTCACCGTTGGATGGATGTTTCCCCCCCCCCTCCTCGGGACTGGAGGCAGCAGCTGGTGTCGTCAAAAGTCTCTTTTCTTTTTAATGACAATACCATACAAAAATGTTTATGTTAAACGCACACTTGTGGCGCGTGCCTGGGGTTAAAGGAGTTGTGGTGGAAAACAGATCATAACCACAGGACAGAAATTTCGCTGCAACGAAAGCAAGTTACGTTAGGAGGGAAGACAAAGATAAAACAAGTGAATATTTCAAAAATAAAAAAAAAAAATTATAGAAATATAAATGTAGGAGAAGGTTAGCATTCCAAATCTAGAAAAATAAAACAGGTCAAAGAAAAGTTAGTTTAAATACAGGCAAATAACGTATATATATATATATATATATATATATATATATATATATATATATATATATATATATATATATATATATATATATTGCGATTTTTAAAATGTACGGCGCCAACCACCCATCACCATATATGACAATGGTATCCGGATATGAATGGTCTGAGAGCCCCTGCACTAAAAGGTGAATATTCCATTACACCAGCCCCGTAGCCAAGGCGGGGCACTGGGGGCCCTGCCCCACCCCCCCCCGCTAGGTGTGGAGTGCCCCCCCGCTTAAAAAGAAGAAAAAGAGGAAAAAAATAAAGAAAAAGTAACTAAACTGAGAAAATACCCCCTTGCTGGGTATTGGTGCCTCCCCCCCCCCCCGCTTACTTTGACCTGGCTACGGGCCTGCATTACACTGACAATGGGTATCATCAGGTCAGGTACAGTAAATCTCGTCGGTTTTATTAAGCTAAATTGACCAAAACGGTTGACAACTACTTATGCGTCCAACCGAAGATGTACGTTGTCCAGTTCCGAGTTTCTTATCCAATCCTACACTGAACTGAGTCAAATACGAGGTCTACAAATTCATTCAGTTCGACGGTCGTACGCTCTTACAGAGCCGCAGAGTTGTCCCAAACTTTATCAACTCTTACTTGATCTGCTCTAGGGCTGCTAGAACTCAAATAAAGTATTTGAGCAATGGGAAGTCCTAGTTTAGAACTATTTGTGTCTTTAGGAGTAACAGTTTAATTGAACGACGATATTCATATGTAACGGCGTGGCACCTATTCATTGTTTCACGGTGCCGTAATTGTGTATTTCGAGGCCCTAGCAGGAAAATACTTTTAGAGTTATGATTAGGGCACTATGCATAATATACGTGTTTGGGGGGTGGGGGGCCTTTTGAAAGTAGGGTCAATGGGCATGGATAGCCCGCCATCCAAAAGAAAAGTATCTGGCTGTGTATCTGGCTGTGTATCTGGCTGTGTATCTGGCTGTGTATCTGGCTGTGTATCATCTGGCTGTGTATCTGGCTGTGTATCTGGCTGTGTATCATCTGGCTGTGTATCATCTGGCTGTGTATTATCTGGCTGTGTATCTGGCTGTGCATCTGGCTGTGTATCATCTGGTTGTGTATCATCTGGCTGTGTATCTGGCTGTGTATCTGGCTGTGTATCATCTGGCTGTGTATCTGGCTGTGAATCTGGCTGTGTATCTGGCTGTGTATCTAAGTTTTCACATTCCGTCTTTCATTCGATACATTCCTGTCATTCCCCCCTCCTCTCTCCTCCCCTCATTATCCGGGCGCTGCACGTGGATGTTAGCTCAAAGTGAGCGAATTATTCATGCGACACGTTTCTCTTAAGTATAAATAAAACATACAATGGAATAAAAACAAAACAGGTGTAGCGTGTAGGTAGACATGAGTGTTACCTTTAAGTAAGAGGAAAATAACAGCGTGTGTGTCAAAACGACAGGTGCGTACAATGATATGATTAGTCATCGTAGCCATACCATACAACGGTGTTGCAGATGTCATCGTAGTCATACCATACAACGGTGTTGCAGATGTCATCATAGCCATACCATACAACGGTGTTGCAGATGTCATCATAGCCATACCATACAATGGTGTTGCAGGAGCCATCAAACCCACATCATACTGCCGTGTTGCAGTATATATATATATATATATATATATATATATATATATATTATTTACAATGAAGGCACCCGTCCTGGGTCCAGCACATTGAGCCATATGGCTGAAGCTGACTCTTTTCTAGCTCTCTGTTCTGACAAATGTGTGCTCCCAATACGTTCTGTTAGTGTTTAGCTTGAAGTAAAATAAGTAAAAACTGACATCCCCAAAACATGGTACTTAACCAATCGCCTATTTTTCTAGGCGCATATACTATACCACTGCTAATTACGTGCTTATCACACCTCCCTATCAATATATCTAACACACCTACCAGTATATTTAACACACCTACCAATATATCTAACACATCTACAATATATCTAACACACCTTCCTATATGTCTAACACACCTACCAATATATATCTAATCTCATTGTCGTAGAGATAGAGACAGAATACACTACATTTTTCTCAGAGTGTGCCATATTTATTATTACTCTGGAACAATTTTAGCCTTAATTAATACTTTCGAAAATAAACCAGACACGCCAATGACACGGCTATCATAAACCACTTAAAATTATAAATAAACTATCAACCCTGAATTACTCAGCGATGTATTCATAAATCTATTGATTTATGCTAATGTAGCACGGAAAAGAGAACGCTAGCAGGATATTACAATAGAAATAGAAATAACACTGGCTAATTGTTCAATATTAATGTTTTATTGCAACAAATGAATAAAGTCATTCTATTTATGCACTCCTAGTCCTAATAATTATCTGTCCAGAATAACATTGGAACTAAAGAAAGGGATTTCCCATTCCACACCAGTTTACCAATTCAGAACAGACAATGTTTTTAGCGCGTTTTCTAAAGAGTTCTCTTTAAAAAAAAAGGTTTAATATGCATAGGGGACCATATCTGTAATTTGTATACAGAACATACCAATAAAATGTCTAAAGGTACGTCCATCAAAGATGCACTAAAGCAGTTCGAAGATGAAACGAAAGAAAAGGCCAAAGATGCCAAGATTGTAAAATTAATTAGCAGGATTCCATTTATCGATAAAATGGACGCCAGCTTGTCTCAGCTAGAGGTAAGAAATTTGTTACGGTGTCGTCGTGATAAAAACGAAGTCAGAGGGTTGGAAATAATAAAATTTAGTTTCGGGTACATTTTTGTACGAGGAAGCGCCAATGTCAGAACTCTACTTGGTCTCCATTAGTCATAAACTGCTTTATTTAAATGTTTACATCGTTACGGACAAAAATCGGCTGAAGCCTTCTTCCCCACCACCCCACCATCATGCATCGGAGACCACGTGACTACCGAGACCTTAATCAGCCTGATTATAATACACGACACAACAGCTGTATGCAGTCATCAAGGTGGAAATGGGAGCACAGGCTCCGGGCAGCAGGTCCGATCGACCGTTCGTGTGCAGAGCTGCTGTCATCATACGCTAGCTAGATTGTCTTGTTGCATGATGACTTTAGTCTTTTTTTAACAGTACTGGTACTCATATTTGGCTGGGTAGATAAATATTAATAACATACAGAAAATGATTTGCGTTTTAGCAAAGGATGATTAATGGGAATGAATGAGTTAACTTTTTCTCCGTGAGTCATTGATTGTTTAAGCAGTGAATCATGAGTCAGTCATTGTTTCTTTGGGCATTGAGTTATGAGTCTGAATTTTTTTTTTATTTTCAGCATTGAGTTATGAGTCATTCATTGTTTATTTTTTTAGCAGTGAATCATGAGTCAGTCATTGTTTAATTGATCATTAAATCATGAGTCAGTCATGTTTTATTTGAACGTTGAATCTTGAGTCAGTCATTATTTATTTTTTAGCATTGAATCATGAGTCAGTCATTGTTTCTTTTTGATCATTGAATCGTGAGTCATTGTTTATTTTTGAGCATCGAATCATGAGTCAGTCATTGTTTATTTGATCATTGAATCATGAGTCATTGTTTATTTTTGAAAATTGAATCACGAGTCATCGTTTATTTTTGAGAATTGAATCATGAGTAATTGTTTATTTTTGAGAATTGAATCATGAGTCAATCATAGTTTATTTGATCATTGAAGCATGAGTCATTCGTGGTTTATTTTTGAGAATTTAATCTTGAGTCAGTCATGATTTATTTTTAAGCATTGAATTATGAGTCAGTCATGGTCTATTTGATCATTGAATCATGAGTCAGTCAATTTATTTGATCATTGAATCATGAGTCAGTCATTTTTATTTGAGCATTGAATCATGAGTCATTGTTTATTTTTTGAAAATTGAATCATGAGTCAGACAATGTTAATTTAAGCATTGAGTCTTGAGTCAGTTAGCATTCATGGCTCTACGCCAGAGGTTCTCTTGTTTTTGTAGCAGTTTTTTTATAGTATGTACCAGTTTGATGTTATATTTACCAAACTAATTAACGCTTACTGAATTACATACATTTTGATTATGTGTTCAACTGTTTCTTTCTCGTGAAACATTCTTAGTAATGTTACATCTTTTCTGAAGAGCTACATATTTTTTCTATAGTCTCTATAGATTCACACAGTAATTATTTGTAAAGTCCGTGTAAGAATGAGATGTTTATCTCTAATATTATATAAACTACTATGGGGCTGTTTCAGTATTATGTCCTTCTTTCATTTCAACCATAACGGACAGTGCAATGGCCTTGGAGGCACCACGGGACACATGGAGGGATTTTTCACAATGACATGAATATTTCAATTTTATTCTCACTGGAGGTCTTACCCGGGACCCTGTGGACGACAGTCCCGCACTCTCCCGCACTAACATCTGTTATCTGTACAGTTTCTGCATAGTTACACAATGTCTATAGCGTTACACAGTTTCTGCCTGGTTACACAATTTATATAGAGTTAAACAGCTACTGTATAGTTAGTTACAAAGTTACATATCGATTTACACAGCCTTTGTATAGTTACACAGTTTCATATCGAGTTACACAGCCTCTGTATAGTTACACAGTTTCAAATCGAGTTACACAGCCTCAGTATCGATACAGAGGCCAGAATCTATAAAATCAAAAGGTCCTGCCAATCTTTGACTACTGGCAATCTTAACCCCCCCCCCGGTTTAGCAGACAAAAAATAAATGAGTACAAATTCATTTCGGAAAGGACGATTCCCTCTCAGGGCTTGGGGCCCCCTGAAAAGTGTTCGGTAATGCGCCCCCTCCGATTTTCCCCTCCCTTGTGGCGCCACTGAATTACGCAGTTTTATAGCTGCATGCAAATTCTACAGCTGTACGCATTTTCTGCACTGTAACACAGATGAAGTGTTGTTACAATTAAGCATTTTAAAATGACCCCACTATATATCACGTTTTTATTTTCTTTTCATTAAACTTCATAAAACTAAAGAAATGCTCTGTCGGTACGTATTGCTTTAATTCATCCGTTGGGTCGATTGCCGAACTAGTTGGAGTAGACAAGTTTGAGTTGAGGTGTGAGCAGAACATGCATGGCATAGCCACCCATACATGAGGGTCTAAGGGTATGGGCGAAAGCCCTTGGAGAGAAAGGAGAGATGATAGACAGATAGTTAGTTAGATAGAGATTTAGATAGATAGATAGATAGATAGATAGATAGATAGATAGATAGATAGATAGATTTAATGATAGATAGATAGATAGATAGATTTAATGATAGATAGATCGTTGTCTTCTATCGAATCATAAATAGTCGGTTATTTCGCAATCATAAACTGTTTAATTTCAATGTCAAGGACAACTCATTGGAGACCCTCCCACAACCCTTCATGCCTCGGAGATCACGTGACCGTTGAACCATGAACCTTGTACTGTAGGTATCAGGTTTGAGCCGCGGACTGGTAACATCGGAGCTGGGTAACTACGACGTTATTAAGTTTAGCCCATCTAACTCCGATGTGAGTCATTTGTTATCGGGATAGCGAAGGCACCATGTCATTTTGTTTAATCAGAACTGGCAGGAATATCATTATAAAACATAGTATTGATAAGAAATGTGTTTCTATGATATATATATATATATATATATATATATATATATATATATATATATATATATATATATATATAAATGCTTATTCTATTACGATTGTTTAAAAAATCTATGACTGTTAACTGGTACTAACGCTGATTCTTGTGCGTATAACCTAATTTACGACTAGTGGATTCATATTCTCTCTTTGAACTATATCGGTTTATCAGCCAGCGGAGATTTATCCTCCTATATCCCCGTGAGATCAGATTCCCCGTGTTCCTCGTAACAAGGAAACTGCTATACAGCACAATGGCAATCAAACTACCCGATGGCTCCACCCTGTGGTTCCCCAGGCAGGGGTACCCAAACAGCACGGGTCAAACGGTTTCCTTAATCTCCCTACATAGGCGGCACAAATATATGGCAGGGCACTCCACGGTCCCTTTCGGTTAAAAGACTGACCCCCCCCCCCCCGTGTGGTTATTTTGCCAGGCATGTGAGCATCTCTCGCTGTCCACCAATAAAATAGAAAAGATCGCCAACCTGAATGGCCTCAAGCACCTGCGAGTGCTCTCGTTGGGCCGGAACGCACTGAAATCTCTGGCAGGCATCGAGGTGTGCAACGACACGCTGCAGGAGCTCTGGTGCTCCTACAATCAGATTGACAGGTTCAAAGGCATCACGAGCATGAAGAGGCTCAAGGTAAAATTAGCTTAATAACGTCGTGTGATGGTCTGTTTATTAAATGTGCCAACAGAATAAAATGTTTGAACGGACCAAGAGTCGAGGCAAAAAAACGTGTATACAGAGTAGAAATATTAACTTCAGTTAGGGGTAGGGGTAAGAGAGTTTTACAATTAATAACATGGAGACAAGTGTACAATGTCATTGTTGAAACACGGCTGACCATCTCCACCACTGATAATATTAGCAGGGGCTGTTGGTTATTGATATATATTCAAGTATATTCGTCCATAAGGAACATAGGCCAGGGGTGTCAGCTTTTTAACAATGATTGTAGCACCTAAATGAGATCAGAGGGGCACGTTAAGAATCAGACTGCAAACTTAAGATTGAGACTATAAATGTAAGACTGAGACTATACATGTAAGATTGAGAATATAAATGTAAGATTGAGAATATAAATGTAAGATTGAGAATATAAATGTAAGATTGAGAGTATAAATGTAAGATTGACACCATAAATGTAAGATTGAGACTATAAATGTAAAGCTAAGACTATAAAACGCCGATCCGCAAAAGGCAATGATACTATTTTATTATCAGTTTCCCTGTCTGCATTTTTTAAAGGGCCCAACATTTACTTCTGGGCCCGGTGCCCCAACCAACCTTAATTAACATTTGATTAGATATGTAAGATTATTACTAAAGATCTTAGCTTGAACGGATAAAATAAACATTTCTAAAATAAATAAACTCTCGTCTCAACATTTTCCGCACTCAGGTATTATACATGGCCCACAACAGAGTCTCTGACCTGGCCGAGATCGGAAAACTGTCTGGAATATCAACACTGGAAGACGTATTACTCGTGAGTGACTCTTTACTCAGAGGATGAGCCGTAGTGACGCACATCATTAACGACATGCGTATAGACAAACACTCCGAAATGACTGATGAGATGTTCCGTGGATTAGTTTGTTGACATAATCATATTTCTATTTCACCACTAAATCATAGATGATGTAATGTGTAGTACATAGGCAGCAACATACATAGATGATGTAATGTGTAGTACATAGACAGCAACATACATAGATGATGTAATGTGTAGTACATAGGCAGCAACATACATAGATGATGTAATGTGTAGTACATAGGCAGCAACATACATAGATGATGTAATATGTAGTACATAGACAGCAACATACATAGTGGTTGGATGAAAAGTAACGGTTTGGCTTCTGAACATTTATAAATAGTGTGAGTGGATACATAGATTCGTGGGTTAGAAGATAGGAGATAAATTATTAGATAGCGTGCTAGATTGATAAATAATGGCTGAGATATATAGATAGATTGGTAGAGAGATAGATTAATGGATCGAATCGATAAATGGATAGATAAAAAATAGATATGTGGATACATGGATAGATCAACAGATAGAGAGGGAGAGAGGTAGATTAATCAATAAATGGATAAATAGATAGATAGATAGATAGATAGATAGATAGATAGATAGATAGATAGATAGATAGATAGATAGATAGATAGATAGATAGATAGATAGATAGATAGATAGATAGATAGATAGATAGATAGATAGATAGATAGACGGACTGATAAAACTTGTTGTTTCACTAAAAATAGAAAAACATATTGTGACTCGTCTGTCTATTTTATGTGTCCGCAGATAGGTAACCCTATAGAGGAGGAGCTCTCAGAGGCCGGTAAATGGTTCAACGAGTTCAAGAAGAAATGCCCCAAGGTGAAGAAACTGGACGGGGTTGTGTTCGGTGGTGATGATTGACCGCCATATGACGTCACACAGGCATTCATAAACATACACATAAACACACACACACACACACACACACACGTATATATATATATATATATATATATATATATATATATATATATATATATATATCAATGATCCAAAGTACCTGCCAACTTCACATACCAGTGTTTGTTATTGAAGCTGACCACTAATGTTAAAAATTTTCCGTGCTGAATAGAAAGCTGATAACTATGAAAATTCATTGTTTGAGTTATTGTTTGTTATAAACTTTTTAATAGTTCCACTTTCTGTGAGTGCGTGTGAGGATCTGTGTGTCTTCAAATCTAGTAACTCCAAGTAGTCTAGTGAGAAGGCTCAGATGTGGCACACAAGTAGATTCTGTAATGACATTACACGATTTTAATAGTTTTGAGTCCTAACCATTAACATTTACGCGAATTACGTAGCGAATAATTTTTTTTTATTTTAAAAAATAATGTCTTCAAGAGTTAAAAAAAAAAATATTTATATTATACAAATATTTATATAAGTTAAAAAGTGTGGATGATGATAATATAATAAATATACGGAAAATGTCTTTCAACTAGTTTATAAGTAGCTATTGGTAAATGAATAATCACTACATCGAAATGGAACACGCACTTGTAGTTTTAGTAATGATATTTTATATCAATGTTTGTATTGCGTTGAACTAATGTTTGTTACTGCATCTCCCAATATATTTATTTGCTAAAGTCACTCGAATTGTCGCCATGGATACCGTGCACAGTGGCGCAATCGGGGGGGGGGCAGGGGGGGGCTTGAGCCTTCCCCCAGACCAAATCATCATACATATTTTACTATATAGACTGTCGTTTTATTATATTTGAGCCCCCTGTCACATTCTGTGATTTAATGGATGAAATCAAGTCCAAGCCCTACCCTGCTTTCATCACCCGAGGGTGAGATAAGATATAAATAGGTTAGACAAAGACATTGTCTTCCCAGGTTCACTTTCACACTGTGATCAGTCTGTCTAGCACCCACTATCACTTTTTGTCACCTGGGGAGAAAATGTATCTAAGGGAGATAACCTGTGCCCTCGACCTTCAGACGAGCGAGAGGGATGGGTTCTTTGTCTCTTTACCCCCGCCCCCCTTTTATCTTGAAGGTTGGAACTGTCCACGAGTGAGGGGCAGCGGATCACGCGAGGCTAAGCGTGATCTACAAGCTCGTCGGCCATTGGTCAAACGCACCGCGGGAGAATGATATGGAGGCTGACCTTCCGGTCGAGTTGGCAGGGATGTAGAGATGTGGTTTGGTCAGCGCTGGTCAGTCAGTGAGCGTCGGACAATCCAACAAGGAGGTCGAACTCAGACTCTCGCACCGGGGTGGGGGAAATAGGCTGTTAGCCTAAGTTCCTTTAGAACTACCCCACCCCAGGTAACTATTCTAATCTTGATGTATTATAATATTGGTTTTAGTAGCCGGTAACGCTACTGTCCTTTTTAGGACACGCGGATGTTCCTGTTGTTTGATGTGAATAAAGGTGTTGTGTCGTATTTACAATTGCATTGTGGATTCATTTCTTGTTGTGTTGTGCGTCCTGTAAACTCACGTGGCTGTGACAAATATAAATGCTGGCCAGAACTCAGTAAGTGATCATACCCATAGACAACGACCGCAGGGAGGGGACCCCCGCAAGGGACCTTGACACCCCCCCCCCAAAGCATTTTTTTCTATATGTGAGCTCCTCCCTCCCCAGCATTTTTTTGCTGGTTGCGCCACTGACCGTGCATATTGTCGAAATGAAAACAAATTTCTGCCATTCATTTAAATGCTATCATTATTAGACGTATCCCAACGAAAATTATCATAGTCGTCTATCAGTGTGAATGAAGCACCACCACTGTACTTGTGAAATATCTATTGATGTAAAAAAAAAAGTATCTATCAAATATTATCATTAGGAATCAACATTAATACATTTGTGTCCAAGAGAATTTTATTTAGTTCAAGTGAAATTAGTTTTGTGTTAAGGACTTCACCTTTCTTAAGTAATTAAATGTAATATTGAAAATAAGCATTCTAATTGCTTTATAGTGATTCTGTTATGAAATGTTTAAGAATAGTAAGGGGGGTGGGGGGTAAAAGGGAGGGTACTGGGGTAGGGGGTAACTGAACAAGTAACAGAAGTGTTGTGTAAAGCAGCGGTCCCCAAACCCCTGGACCGCGGACGGTACCGGTCCACGGATCGACTGGTAGGTACTGGGCCGCACAAGAAACATTAAATTATTTCCCTTTTATCTAACTGTGATGTATTTCACTCGGGATTGTGCGACTTTGTATGGGCGATAAATAATCAACGCCGCCGCCGACCCCCAATCGTTTCCAGTGGGCCGCGGTGAAGAAAAAGGGTTGGGGACCACTTCTGTAAAGGACCTGGTTTATACACTTCGTGTTATATCTCGGTAGAATCTATTTCTCCTAGCGCATTAAATGACTGGTGCAATTTTTCTTTTTGACGAAATATATATCAGTGGGGTCGTAGATGTACTTAAATTTTATTGGATGGGGAGGGGGGTGAAACAAATTTGTAATAAAAAAATAGATTAAAGGACAGCAGGGGTGGGGGGGAGACAGGTAAGGATTGGCAAGGCTAGTGTAGAATTAAATAGAGACTATGCAGGGAACAAGCGACTGAATGAATATATGCACAGTAGATTCCGCTTAATTGGGACACATCGGACCGAAGCTTTTTGTCAGAATTAAACGGCTGTCCCAATTAAACATACAAATTTACTATTAGCTTCTTGGTTAGGTTTCTTTGGAGATTTGTCCCAAATAAGAGGCTGTCCCAATTAAGCGGATGTCCCAATTAAACATGCACATTTACTATTGGCTTCTTGGTTTGGTTTCATAGAGATTTGTCCCAAAAAAGCGGCTGTCCCAATTAAGCGGATGTCCCAATTAAACATGCACATTTACTATTGGCTTCTTGGTTTGGTTTCATAGAGATTTGTCTCAAATAAGCGGCTGTCCCAATTAAGCGGTGTCCCAAATAAGAGGAATCCACTG
>JAGDYQ010000023.1:2021170-2255920 GCA_021962125.1 Bulinus truncatus | reverse complement strand
AAACCGACCCGCAATTAGAGCCCTCCATTTTAATCCTCGACTAATCTGAGAGATTTCGTCCCCCAATCGTTTCACGTTTCATTACTATCAAAACCAATTTTACGAGACAATGCAGTTTTTATTTTATTTTATTCATTCTTGTTTGTGTGTGTGTTTGTGTGTGTGTAAGTGTGTCTGATGCATTAACAATCCGCGCCTTTTTAAAACGAAAATTGCTAATCTTATTTTAATACTTGTTTAGCAATAGGAGATTTAGGGAGTGTCAGATTTATTTACATGAGTGTTCAGTACAAACTGACAATTAGAGCGATGTATAGGCAATGATGTGGACTTTTTGTGTTCATCATATGGATATCTATCCGGATCAAGAAGAAAGCGAACTAAGTAACGCACGTATCATAGAAAGTGTTACAGTTCAGGTAAAGAACAATATATAAGCTTTATATTCATGCTAATGATTATTATTGATAGCTAGGCTCCAGGATAATATTTACGAACATTCATTAGTAAAGTATTTCTTATAAATAGGCGATATAGGCGGATACCTAAATCTACGAACATTCATTAGTAAAGTATTTCTTATGAATAGGCGATATAGGCGGATACCTAAATCTACGAACATTCATTAGTAAAGTATTTCTTATAAATAGGCGATATAGGCGGATACCTAAATCTACGAACATTCATTAGTAAAGTATTTCTTATAAATAGGCGATATAGGCGCTATACCTAAAGTAGACCCCATGTCGAGGGCTTTTATCTTGCATTATTTACAATGACTAAAAAAGACATTTTTTTAGTGAGGGGTGATCAGAAGGGGGTGCCAGATATCATATATAATTACCGGCCTGATATTCGATAAAATGTCGAACTTGATATCGTTTTAGACTTTGGCCCCTCAAATGCAACATTGACTAGTAGAACTAAAAAATTTAGCGAAAATTCCACACCCCCTCCCTCTCCCTCCGGGCATTAAAATCGCATTCATTGACAAATAAATTTTCTCCCGGTGGGGGGGGGGGAGGGGGGGCGAAGAGATATCACGGTTGTAAGCAACGGCTTGACGGACAAGCAAAAATTACAAAACACATTTTGAAATGTTAAAAAGTCATTCATTAAACAAGATAAACACAACAAAACAAAACAAAAAACAAACCGTTTGAGGCCAAATACTTCAAAAGTCCAATAGCGTTGGATTTTTACGACTTTTTATTCATTTTTATTTGCCATTTCCCTCATGACATGGGAGATAATTCTTAAACGTGCCAGGAGTGAAGCAGGCGTCGGATGACGTCGGGAAAGAAAATCGTGTTGAGTGCAGGTCGACACTCGATCGCCTCGTTACTTCCTGTCCGTCTCAGCAGACTCCCGGCAAACAATGGACTACATTATCTGCCGCGTAATACAATTGGGCATCGGCGAACAGCTCCGCGAGAAGGGGGGTAATATAGTTCCACTGAATTTGGCTGCAAGTGTATCAATGTTATAGATTTTTTTTAAGATAGTTATTTTTTTTCTCTCGTCAATTTGTATTGTGATGATGAACAAAAAAATCTCATATGTTATTGTGTAGAAGTATGTGTTAGTGTATGTATTTATGCATGTATGTTTGTATGTATGTATGTTTGTATGTATGTATGCAACTTATGGTCCGTTTACTGGCTAATGACGCTAAAAGTCGCAAAAGTCTGTATGCGAGAGATGGGAGGTTTAGAGAGTTTCCGAAAAAAAAAAACGAAAAGAAACCCCAGCTGACAAACCCCCGTAGGACGAAATGCCTAGCGACAATCCCACATAGGACGAAACGCCCAGCGGACAAACCCCCCATAGGACGAAATGCCCAGCGGACAATCCCCCATAGGACGAAATGCCCAGCGGACAAAACCATTTCTTTTAATATCAAATGTAATATTTAATCTGTGTGTAAAAAAAAAACAAAAAACAAATTACATATTTTTTTTAGGAAACTTTTAATTGGATTTTTTTTTTTTTTACACAGAACACACCTCCCCCCCCCCCCCCCAATAATCTGTGGCCAAGAGCTTCAGATCAACAGGCGGCATATTGTTCGAATAGTTCTAGCCCAAGGTCAAGATGACCGCATGTTGATTCTTCTTTTCAATTTTTCACATTTTATCGCCCCAGGTAAAACATACAACATAAGAATCACAGGCGTCAAAAGTCAACCCTTTGTGACCTTAAGGTAAAACAAACAACACGGGAAACACGCTTATTGATGCTAACAGACAAGATTTCTCTTATCGACAGACATCTCGCTTAGGCCAAGGGTCAAGAAGACCGCATACGTAGGAGAAATAATAATATTGGCTTAAATTCGATCTTATCATCGTTTGAAGCAAGTGAATGAACATTTTTGACCTGCTTATTCTACGGAAAAAGAAGTTCCCTCTAGTTCAGGTAAGTGCATTTATCTATCTACCGAACTAGTGGAGAGCAGTACATAAAGACACCAACGGCATGTGCCAGAGTTGAAACTCAGCAGTCCACAGAACTACTGGCTATAATCATCTTACTATATTGTTTGAAAATCTTAATAATGATTAATAACACAAATGACACGATTTATTTATTTACGACTAATCCAGTGAACATTTAAACAATAACTAACCTAAACCAGTAAGTCCAATAGGAAATAACTATACGCGAGTCAAACGTAACGAACTCGCTAACTTGTCTAAACAGTCTAACTATAAACGTTCTCTCTGGTCACTGGCTTTATATGTAACACTCGAGTACGAATTAGACCCCCCCCTCCCCTCCAATCCGCTTCCCAAACACTATCACATGACAGGTGTCTCTCACTGCATTGTCCTTATTGATGATGGCGCCAGTAGGGGGAGGGGGGGGGGGAGAATGGAATGACTCTTGTTTCACACCATCTCACTTTACACGTCTGTGGTTCCCTTACTGCCATGCACCGCACCCGTCGTGATCCTATAGAAAAAAAAAACGCCCATGCGTTCAGGGGAGTTACAACAATAAGGAGAGCCTTGGATGCCCCATAAGACAGGACCAGAAGAACGTTCAGGAATTATTTTTTTTAAATACAGTCGATTCCGCTTAATTGGGACACATCGGGACCGAGGCTTTTTGTCCCAATTAAGCGGCTGCCCCCAATTAAACATACACATTTACTATTGGCTTCTTGGTTTGGTTTCTTTGAGATTTGCCCCAAATAATTGTCCCAATTAAACGGTGTCCCAATTAAGAGGAATCCACTGTAATTCCATTGGTGATACTCGACAGTCGACCCGAGAGTCCTGGGTTCGATCTTCAGTGAGGCCCATGAAATTTTTCCAGGTGAAATTTGGTGCAAAATCGTCTCACAAGTCCACTCAGCTTTGAATGGGTACCTAACTTAAGTTGGGGAAGTAAAGGCGGCTAGGCGTTGTGCTAACCACACAATCCCTTCATACGCCGAGGTTATAGAAACATGAATTCTACACTTCATCTGCCCCGATGGCCCGTTAGGGCTAAGGGAACTTTTTACACTGGTGAGCCGCCTATAAAAAAACAAAAACAAAACAACGAGTCTGGATCATCAGAAGATGTTTGACACATCATGTACCAATTATGTACAGAAGGAAATATCACCGAGAGAAGTGGCGAGTGCATCCGTATTAAATAAATACTTAAAATCTTTTTATTCATAAATCAATTCAAGCTTGTTTTTGTTGTGTTGTTGTTTGTGTCATTTCTTTTTTTGTGTGCGAATGATTTATTTTTTTAATTTTCATTTGCAAAAAAAAATTTAGTTAGTTAATTAAAAAAAAATTTTTTTTAAAAGATCAAAATAAAAAATTCATTTAGGATTTGTTTTGTTTCATATTGATCATTTGAACTTTCTCACTGAACAAAAAAAAACAGGTTTCAGGTTGAGTTACATTATTTACAAGGAAACCTTCTCACTAAACCAGCCACAGAGATCAATTAAGTGCTTACAATTTAAAAAAACCCATTATAGTAGCAATAAATTGCTTGAAAAATGTATTTTGGGGATTTTGTCCAATGGGGGATTAGTCCATGTAGGTTTTGTCCAATGGGGAATGGGCTTTGTCCACTGAGAGGCTTAGCGGTATGTTTTGTATTCCTGCATCGCTTAGAGACAGTGTACTTCCGTCACTTGTTACCATTTTTTTAAAAATAATTTAACTTGTATAGCTTTTGAAACAAAAACTATATCTACTTCATAAAAAAATGTCAATAAAAACAACAACTTAGTTAACAAAGAGGCGTCATTCTAATTCTAGGAGTGGTTAAATATTGAGATAAATTAAATGCTAATTACATTAGGAAATGTACACATTAATGATAAAGTACGTCAATACAATACAATTTTAATAATATAAGAAAAAGCTAATTTAAGTCTACCGCAAGTGCAAATGGGAGAAGAAATGATTAGCAGACGACAACATTAACGCGCGGTTGAGAAATACAATTGTCAAGTCTATTTAAGTACAGGTGATTTAATGATCTTTAAAATCAGCTGGATGTCTTTTGAAAAGTGTTGAGTTAAATTTTAATTATCAGCGGTGGATAATATATATTGTACAACTATAAATGCGGTAACATAGGAAGGGTCTGGCTGAGGGAGCCAATGTATCCGGTCCAGGACACCACTATATCTACGGCCCTATACATTCGTGCACATGTTTCGGAGCAGGGACGCCGTCAAAATAATCTGGGGAGGGGGGGTTTGACAAATTCGAAGGGCTGGGGGGTGGGGCATTCACTTCGAAAGCGCGAACTTTAACCTTTAAGATAAACAAATAAGAAAACAAAATTAATTTAAAAATGTAATTGGCAATAATTAGGCAGGAACTTCGACTAGATTGGTAGAACTATTTTATAGGCAGGTGCAGGCGTTCTGATGATTAGATACATTGTTTAGTAAAATAATATAAACTAGCCGTCCCGCGTCGTAGCATACGCCGCCTTATCAATCAATACGAATCTTATATTATGTGAATTTTTGTATTGGTACTTGGTACGTATCCGTCCATCTCGGAAGATGATGGTAGCGCTCTAGGTTAGTCATCAGTCGTGTTTTTGAGGGCAGGATTTGGAATGGCTCAGCAGACCGATCCTGGATCGACAGACTCTACCGCAGTCACCACAGTTGAAGCTGGTTGTAGGGTAGAGGGCCTGTTTCTGCTGTGTAATCTTCCTTTTTTGTCTTTTTATTTCCAAGTTGTATAACATGCGCCCAACGTTTTTCGTTTTTATACAAATCAGAAGCTCTTATAAAGTCTATTACTATTACTATGTTACCAATTTATTCAGAAATTATTTTCTGCTTTTTAATACGCAAGAAAAACATTGTTTTTTATAAAGTATTTTTTTATAATGTAATTTTTATTTTCTACTTTTTAGTTAAATTTTTTTTTTCAATTAATACGAAGAGTTAAAAAAAGTTGGTGTAAGACAGACCCGATTTAACTATATATATTTCTGCTCGAACGTACTGGAGAGCTCTGACGTCACATGTATTCATGCGCAGAAAATCAAAGAAAGTAGTGAAACTTTTTGGAGTATCATGTTTATAAACAGAGAATATAAATTTTGAGTTCTTTCACTTTAAATAATTTTTCAACAAATTTGTTTTTATTGCGCTGCTTTCGCTTTTAAAATCAATTTTGGCCGTTAATTTTTTGTTTGTTCTGGAAGTGGTCTAATCACACACGTGTTCAGGCGCTGTAGAGTATAGCACCAGTAATTTCCCTTCATTTAGACAAGGCTGTGACCTATTCGCCATACATATTTAGTGAAATAGTAAGAATATTGCATTGTCATCGGGTTCTGACTCTGAGTTTTATTGAAAGTATCAGAGCTATAGCTTATCGGAACGTGGTCTAAAATTGGATTGCAAATTCCGCGGACAAACACACAAACAGACAAGAAGTGAAGCTAAGAAAAACGTTGTAAAATAACCTAGCCTACCGATCAAGACTAAGGGGATATAACTCTATGCAAAGGTTTTGCAGGGTGTAGCTAGTAACTTATAATTATGAATATTCTTGAAATAAGTAAGTATCCCCCCCCCCCCCCTTTTCCGTTTTTACCCGAAAAAACAAAAACATGGTGTCTTAATTAAGCTTCCGATCCACACTCTGAGAATCTTTGGTCAATCGTTTCTTCTGAGAGTGTCGCCTGCTGGGATTAACTGTCTCAGAGAAAATCGCTTTGGCGCCTACCACTTTCTGCCCGGTCGCGCCATTCGGGCAACACAAACATACACACACACTCACACACTAGTAGTCTTCACATTTCATAAATGTGTGCGCAGTCAATTTTCTGCTAATAAATAGTAACATTTCAGCCATTTTTGGTATTATTTGTATGTTGAGGGGGAAACTGGGACGAACTAAAAAAAAAAAAGATGGCGATTTGGGAATTGTGGGATGGATACAGTTGCCGTCCTAAAGCTGATTCGAGGTTCTTTTGTTTCCAATGAGCAGACGCGTCTGTGGTGACATTGAAAATTAAGGCAGGGGCGATAAGCGAATGTTGAATGCGCCAAAGTGTGATCTAAGAAAAAGGATGTTTATAGCAAGGGAAAAAAAACGTTACACTTGAATTATTAGATTTAAGTTTGTTATCACACGGTGTATCGAATGTGTTATAACAGATTTAAGTTTGTTATCACACGGTGTATCGAATGTGTTATAACAGATCTAAGTTTTTATCACGCGGTGTATCGAATATGTTATAACAGATTTAAGTTTGTTATCACGCGGTGTATCGAATGTATTATTACAGATTTAAGTTTATCACACGTGCATCGAATGTGTTATAACAGATTTAAGTTAGTTATCACACGGTGTATCGAATGAGTTTTAACAGAATTAATTTTTTATCACACGGTGTATCCAATGTGTGTGTGTTGTAACAGATTTAAGTTTGTTATCACACGGTGTATCGAATGTATTATAACAGATTTAAGTTTGTTATCACACGGTGTATCGAATGTATTATAACAGATTTAAGCTTGTTATCACACGGTGTATCGAATGTATTATAACAGATTTAGGTTTGTTATCACACGGTGTATCGAATGAGTTTTAACAGAATTAAGTTCTTTATCATACGGTGTATCCAATGTGTGTGTTGTAACAGATTTAAGTTTGTTATCACACACGGTGTATCGAATGTGTGTGTGTTATAACAGATTTACGTTTGTTATCACACGGTGTATCGATTGTGTGTGTTATAACAGATTTAAGTTTGTTATCACATGGTGTATCGAATGTATTATAAAAAATTTAAGTTTGTTATCACAAGGTGTATCGAATGTATTATAACAGATTTAAGTTTGTTATCACACGGTGTATCGAATGTGTTTTAACAGAATTAGGTTTGTTATCACACGGTGTATCGAATGTGTGTGTTGTAACAGATTTAAGTTTGTTATCATACACGGTGTATCGAATGTGTGTGTGTCATAACAGATTTACGTTTGTTATCACACGGTGTATCAATTGTGTGTGTTATAACAGATTTAAGTTTGTTATCACACGGTGTATCGAATGTGTGTGTGTTATAACATATTTAAGTTTGTTATCACACGGTGTATCGAATGTGTGTGTTGTAACAGATTTAAGTTTGTTATCACACAAGGTGAATCGAATGTTTGTGTTATCACAGTGGTTCTCACACTATTTACTATTTCCGAACTACTAAAGACGAAAATTCAATTTTCGCGACTAACCTGTAATAACAGAAACAGAATAAAAGCGTCATATATTTATAAACATGTTATTCTTATAACTTGACAGATAAACACATTCCTATTTTTTGTTAAGTGTATAGAAATAGAGTTGTAAGTAAACAGACATAATTTATCGAGCACTATTTATCAATTTAATACTTTGTCGCGACCCACTGCAAAAATTCGCCCACGAGCCACAGATGGGTCGCGAGCCATACTTTGAAAGGCCACAAACGGGCGCCGGAGGGAACTTTCGAATTTGGATCCCCTCCCCCTACCTTAGGTACGCCTCTGCCTCTTACTCTCCCGTCTGTCTACCATTTCTCCTCCTCTCCCAGTCTCTTTCACTCTCTCTCTCTCTCTCTCTGTCTGTCTTTTCTATACCAATCCTAATGGAACGATAGCATCACTTTATATTTTTTTGCGTGCGTGCGTGTTTGTGCGCGCAACGCGTACACCTGATGATTTCATTCTTGTACGGGCCAGGTAATAATTGCAAGTTTCAGTAAACGATCCTTTTTGTCTGCGGCTTTTAAAAATAATAATGATGATAAAAAAAAATTTCAGCCAAACCGGCATCATGTTTATTATTAAACCTGGTTAGTCTTGCTGAGCGTGTCCTGGCATTTGAGTACACTTGCCTTGAGGGTGGATACAAACTCAGCGCAAGGGAAATAACTTACTAAAGGGAAATAATTATGTTGGCATCATCGCCTGTCTTCCTATCCCCAATAAATGATTTATTATTCCTCGAAGGGCTAAAAAATAAAAGATACATAAAACAAAGCAGTCAAGTGCGTAAAATGTAATTCTTAATAAGAGTAGATAAACTTCCCATTCTTCTGATATGAACTACAAGATAGAATATATAGGACTAGGCAGTTGTAAAAAGTAACACGTTATTAAATGTAGAGTAGAATGTAACGTAGGGAGAGCAAAAGGTCCTTAAGTAAATGAAATAAACCAGTCGAACAGATTCCAGGCAGGGTCACAACATAAGAGGGTGGGGGGCGGGCAACCTGATCGCAGGTCAGAAACCCCTGACTTTGGGGAGAGTCCCACTGCTATTGAAATGTATGGTAATGGGGGGGGGGCTTCAGTTGTCAGAGTTAGTCGGGGGGCTTTAGACGTATATTTGCTGCGGCCCTGTTGCAATTAACTATGCAATGATACATTTCGTTCAAGGTAAGGTATGCAATGATACAGCTCGTACAAGGTAAGGTATGCAATGATACAGCTCGTACAAGGTAAGGTATGCAATGATACAGCTCGTACAAGGTAAGGTATGCATTGATGCAGCTTGTACAAGGTAAGGTATGCAATGATACAGCTCGTACAAGGTAAGGTATGCAATGATACAGCTCGTACAAGGTAAGGTATGCAATGATATAGCTCGTACAAGGTAAGGTATGCAATGGTACAGCTCGTACAAGGTAAGGTATGCATTGATACAGCTCGTACAAGGTAAGGTATGCAATGATACAGCTCGTACAAGGTAAGGTATGCAATGATACAGCTCGTACAAGGTAAGGTATGCAATGATACAGCTCGTACAAGGTAAGGTATGCAATGATACAGCTCGTACAAGGGGAGGTAAAATTAGTTTGGCTGTTAGATCGAAACTGCTCAACGACACACACACACACACACGCACACCCTCCCCGCCCACTCGTTTATATCAATGGGTTCTTTATTTTGTATACAAACACTATCTATCTGTACAAACACTATCCATCTGCACAAACACTATCCATCTGTACAAACACTATCCATCTGTACAAACACTATCCATTTATACATACACTATCCATTTATACAGACACTATCCATCTGTGCAAACATTATCCATCTATACAAACACTATCCATCTATACAAAAACTATCCACCTGCTATTATGGGCCTAAGCTTAATATCCATTGCCCATCCTGGTATAACTAATATAAAATGACTGACTGACATTACCCCTCCACCACTTCAAGATTTTGTGTAAGACCCTTTAAAAATGTTGGATTTTGTCAATATGCTCGTGCATAAGTTTGTTTAAATAAGTGCGTTGAGGGGAAAATGTAAATTTTTCATGTCATCCCCCCCCCACACACACACCAATTCCTCCCCACCCCTAACCCATTCTCTACTATTTTTATATTCATACTATAAGCGTTGACATAGAAACACTTTCACCCTCTCCCACTTTCACCCTCTTCCACTTTCACCCTCTCCCACTTTCACCCTCTTCCACTTTCACCCTCTCCCACTTTCACCCTCTTCCACTTTTCCCCTCTTCCACTTTCACCCTCTTCCACTTTCACCCTCTTCCACTTTCACCCTCTCCCACTTTCACCCTCTTCCACTTTCACCCTCTCACACTTTCACCCTCTTCCACTTTCACCCTCTTCCACTTTCACCCCTTCCATATGCTAATAATGTTCATTGGTACCCTGTGATTCAGTTCATATCGTGAGTCGCTGACCTATATACATTAGGGTGTCCCAAAAAAATGAAGTTTTGAAATGTTGATGTCTCACCCCACAGAATATGTCTGTATGGTAACAGTAGTTAACCTGCAAAATTTCAGCTCATTTGGACGATGTTTAGAGGTCCCCCAAGAGGTTTAAAGTTCCAGATTTTGGTGTAAAATCATTCGCTGTCAAATCTAATATAGCGTTAATGTTGCATTATATGCGAAACTGATATATTAAGTAACAAATTGATGCTTAGTATTGTTTATAATATTAAATGAAACAAAATATATAAATCTTGAATGGTTTATATTTTTAAATTTGAAATTTAAGTAAAAAATTATGAAAAACAAAGTTTTATTCATTTTGTCAAGTTAATTCTTGAATTAATGTCAATCTGCTTGAAAAATAATAATAATAAGCAATGCAAATAAGCATTCCTGCTATTTATTTTGTACTTTGTACTGTAGGGTAGACAAAAATTTAAAAAAAGTTCATCAAATTTAAATTTTAGCCAGCTGTTCACGATTACACTCTGCAAAATTTTTCCGATGTTTTTCAACCACTTGGAGCCAAAATTGTCTTTGTTCTTCATTCTTGGTGATGCTGTCATTGAAATTTTGTATCAATGCTACACTTCGCTCTGCAGAGTCATTGATGCAAGCCAGATTCTTTACAAAATCTGCTGCAACTTTAAAAGATGGTGTTTCTGACCAGGCTTCAACAGGAACATCTAGAAAACTGGCATCAATGTTGGATGTTACAAAAAATGTGGTAGAAGCACGCAAAACAACAACACTTTTTGATAGTGTTTTTATGAGATGCGGTCCACGTTCTGATTGCATTGTCCGAACAATGCCAGTTTTTTCTTTGTCCGACAAAAGGGTTTAAAATAACGCAAACGTCGACAGTCCCGGACTCAAGTATCACGAGTGACGCACCATCATTTTCAATCCAGTCGATCGAAGAACAGCATCATCATATTCTTATAAACGCTTTATCAACAAGATATCATTCACAGGTGCATCTGCGGTGAGCCTGCATGAAAACCATGATTGAAGATAAACACATATGGTAAACCGATTAAAACGCTGATTACCTTGTAATTCTCGAGCTGTTAACTGAAAGATGGTTTCATTGCCTGAAAATAATAGATCGATTTTCAATGCATAGATTGCTTTCGCCATCCACCTTGCCCTATGTAGGGCGCCAGGTCTGCGAATACTGACATCAACCTCCAACCCAACCATTTGTGCAGCAAGCAGAAGAAATTCCAAATAATCATCACATGAATGACTGACCTCAAGTTGACATTTAATAAACTCTTTAATCGAATCAGACACGATTATCAAAGGGGCGGATCTGGCTTCGGGTGTGTGGTTTAATTCTAGCCATTTTTCTCGAAACCTCTTAAAAAACAAAATCTCTGGTCCAGTGGATGGTCCAAGACAAACATTGAATGCATCGGAAGGAGTACTTCCAACATGTGATGATGGCATGCCACCCATAATAGATTACGTCTCAGGGCTACTTCTAACAGAGTGCAAGCTCCATTGAGTCTTCCAGTATTGGAAGCCGTAGTGTCGAAGCACATGCCGATGACCATAGATTCGCACTTCCATGATTTGATATGTTCATATACTGCATCAGCAGCTACCCATCCTGACCCTGATGCTAACTTGGGAACACCAAGAAGCTTTGTAGTGCCATCGACAAGTGACGAGAACAGGAGAGGTTGTTGGTAACATGTCCGGTAACATCGGGCAATAGCTTACCATCCCAGTGTACAATTGATTTTGAGGGAATATAGTCTTCTTTTATACATGCTGCAGCTTGTTGACGACAAAGCTTGTGATGACGATGCATTGTGCTCTTGGAAAATACTGTGTCAGATGTCGGAACACCAGCTTCGTTGAATGCAGATGCAAGTATCATTGTTGATTTTCTAATGCTGGTGTTCGTTCTGTCCAGCACTGCAGCAACTTTTGGTGATATGATGCCTGACAATTTAGCATGCTTAGTTTAATAAAATTAAATCTTCAAAAAATATGCACATTGCTTAAATTTTGCACATTAGGTATTTTATATGTTTACTAGCATTTATTACATTTTCTAATTAAGAATCACGCAATTTCAACTCTAGTTAATGGTAGCAATGAGATAAATATAAGAATATTTAAACTTCATTTTATTCAACTATGGCATGCAAAAACTGCAAATTATTTGAGCCATGATTCGTCTGGATTGTTATATTGGCCTAATACTGGAATTTTAAAAGCTCTTGGGGGACCTCTAAATGTTGTTCAAATGAGCTACAACTTCACCAATTCACTCATTGTACCCAAGAGACACATTTCAGGGGGTGAGACACGAAAGATTCAAAAGAAAAATTTTTTCGAGCATTTCTGGGACCTACCCCATATTTTAAATAGCTTAGGACCTTATCAAGTCTAAATCCGACCCCTGATATTCAATATAAATATTTAAAAAAAAAGCATTATAATCGTATCGTTTTATTCAGTCAATTATTCTTTATCTTAGTTTTGGAACATGCGAGTCAAAATGTCATGTTTGTGTTCGAGTTATTAAGAAGACTTATAAAAAAAACACTTTTAAAAATGACTAAATATCTCAATGAAATGGTCCACATCTAGGAGTTATTGGTTTTATGCACTAGCGAAAAATGACAGCCTTTGATAAGCTTTTTTAAGAATATTCATCGTTTAAACTATGACAACAACGTTGAAAACGATTTTTCAAAACAGAATAAACTGTGCCATTAATGAAAGTAGTATGAGCAATGACGCAGAAAAAAATAGATTGGCTTGGTAGCCAAATGTCATCAGAAACACGCAAGTAGACGTGTTGATTGAACATCCTATTAACAATCAACACTGTGCGCGAACAACAGGAAGCAAGTGAGAGTAAACATCTAGACAGCACTACTAAATGTAAGCATCTAGATCAGCCAACGTAAGGCAAACTACGGCCCTGAATACAGCCCGCTAATCTTACAAAAATGAAGCCCATCACTAACCTTTTATGTTACTGTTAGGACGTTTACATTTTAATTTATATTAGTTCATACTAACCGGTCAATTTACGAGCCCATATGTGGCCCTAGACAGCAGTATTTAACTGTAAACATCTATCTCCAGTATCTGCAGTATTAAAGAAATGTAAACATTTAGACAGCGAGTATGAAACTGTAAACATCTATCTGCAGTATTAAAAATGTAAACATTTAGACAGCAGTATGAAACTGTTAACATCTATCTGCAGTAATAAAAATGTAAACATGTAGACAGCAGTACTGAACTTTGAACACACAGAGTCGATATAAAAATGTCAACAGATTACCTGGCAGCAGTAGAAAACTCGCTCATTTTTATAACTGTGCCACAATTTCTCACTTGGAACTCTCTGCGTAACACATGCATTTCGGTGAGTCCAACATCAGAACCAATTGTTTCAATCGGCCTGTTATTAAGATATAATGTGGCGATCAGGTTATCTGGAATACATCGATGATAGATATTTTATTAATTGCAAAAAATATTCGTTATCAAACGAGTAGGGTGTAAGATTTCTATTTATAGATCAAGCTGCCCATCAACGGTAATGATTGTTAATGCAGGCAAGCCAGACTAAATACATGCAGAGAATTCGAGGAAAAAAAAACAAACTGTTGGTCGTACATTGGTACAAATAAATCAATATCTAGGACAAGTCTATGTGCACATCTAGAGACCAGGGCAGAAAAGGCTTTTGCACATCGAAATGTGGGAAGCAGGGAAAATAATCGAATGCAACCTTAATTAGTGATGAGTCAATTATCAAATTGATGTGCGCTGTAAGAATGCACCACTGATTGGGACGATTTTTATGGTGCTCTTCTTTCATCCCCACCATAGCATTGCCCCCCCCCCCCCAGAAATAATAAAATTAAAAGATTAGTACGAATGCTTGTAATGTAAGTAAGTTGTATCTCATGATGTTTAATACAAGTGACTGTAGTGTAAGTAAGCTGTATCTCATGATGTTTAATACAAGTGATTGTAATGTAAGTAATTTGTATCTCATGATGTTTAATACAAGTGATTGTAATGTAAGAAAGTTGTATCTCGCGATGTTTAATACAAGTGATTGTAATGTATTAAGTTGTATCTCATGATGTTTTAATACAAGTGATTTTTTTGCCCCCCTGAAAGTTTGGTCTAGTTGCGCCACTGTATGTGTGTGTGTGTGTGTGGAGGGTGTGGTTTGCTAACTATACGCGACCTTTTTAGAAATGAAGATAAATATTCAATGTGCTTTCAGTGGGATTTACTTATAAACCACATAAGCCATAGCTTAGGGCCCCCACATTATTGGAAGGGGTACCCCAAAGAATTGTCAGTGAGCGCTTTGACATATATACTTAAATGTTCGGCACTGACATATAATATCTGGATGTATAAAAGGCCCCATATCTCAAATAGCTTAGGCCTTGAGGGCCTTATCAAATCAAATCAGCCTGTATTGCTTGTTACTTTGTGCACAATTCAATTTGAGAGGAAGGTAAAAGACGTATAGCTCTCGTTAGCTTCTAAACCATTTTTTCTATATTTAAAGTTCTTTTAATATTAGATAACTGGTTAAAAAAATCGTGTTGAAGCTAACGAGATTGGTGACAAACTCCACTGATAGGTTAAATATTTGTGAAACGAAAAAATCCGATTATGTCTTCATTAACTGCACATACACTATTTTGAGTTAATTCAAATTAATGGCGTCATCAACATTTTCTGATGAAGATATTCCACTTAGTTAAATTGAAAGCAATGTTAACCCACTCACATGAGCTAGTATCTTTGTTTAAACATGCTAATTTGTAATAAAATTTTCCATATTTTTTAAGTGAGTATAATTTTGGTATTAAATATCGTATTATCATTTATGATTTGTTGTTTTTTCTTCCCTTATTAAATAATTTGACGTATTTTCATCCAAAGGTCATGTAATCTGAAACACAGGAAGTGGGATTAGGCGTTTTCTTGTATAGGACGGTAACGAAGTGTGGTACTGGCAAGGATGTCTAATAAACACCGCGATGGCTACGGTTCGGTCCGACCGAACGCGTATTTCTTTTTTCGGGTACCAGCCTTACTTATTATTGCATAGCGGCCGAGTCGCTGCACTGAGACTATATAACAACATAATTTTTTTTTTTTCAGAATTTTTTTCAGGATTAGGGTTAGGGATAGGGTTAGGGATGGGGTTAGAGATAGGGTTAGGGTTAGGGTGTGGAGCAATATTATCTATGGCTGGTACCCGAAGTAAAATACGGGTTCGGTGAGACCGAACCGTAGCCACTGCCAATAAACATTAGTGTTATGAGTGTTACCTGATAAATCAGCAGTATATCAGTACAATATGTGTGTTTGAAAGGAGAGATAAGCCAGCTGAATTAATAAACAATGCCCGTTAGTACTTAGGGACTGTATGAATGAGATATGTGAAGATGTATGAAACCCGTCGCTGACAGGTTCAAGAGATGTGTTACTTGATAATCACAACATAATTCGTATTTGTTTTATTCTCTATCTCCTACAGTCCCAAGTTAAACTTTTTCACTGATAACATTCACGTTTGTTTGACGATGAACTTCTAATTATAGAATGACCTGATTTTTTTTATTGTCTATAGTTCAAATCATCGTATCTGCCCACCCCACTATATTGTAGTAAGCTATTGTGAAAAAAAATCTATAATAGAAGTGATCAAAACTATCTTTTTAACTAACATATATTATTTAACAGCAAAATGTTACAGTTAAAAAAAAGTGAATGAAAAATTATTAAATGATGTATATTTTATAAATGTGTGAAAGTTAATAATCATTTTTGCACATTAGATAGAAAGATATGCAAATAGATAGGTAGGTAAGTAGGTAGGTAGGTGAGTAGAAGTTGGTAGGTAGGTAGGTAGGTAGGTAGGTAGGTAGGTAGGTAGGTAGGTAGGTAGGTAGGTAGGTAGGTAGGTAGGTAGGTAGGTAGGTAGGTAGGTAGGTAGGTAGGTAGGTAGGTAGGTAGGTAGGTAGATAGATAGATAGATAGATAGATAGATAGATAGATAGATGAATAGATAGATATAGATAGATAGATAGATAGATAGATAGATAGATAGATGAATGAATGAATAGATAGATAGATAGATAGATAGATAGATAGATAGATTTTTAAAAATCACTTTTATATGCTAACCGCTATTTATAAACCAAAAAAAATAAATAATTTTTGTTATCATGGTGGGCCGCAACAACGTTTGAGGAAGAGCTTAAGTTGTTTGTTTTCCTTTTTCTGTGAAATTTAAGTGAACCTTGTCACGGAGAGTTTTAATTGTAGGACTTGTTGTCGTTTGCAGTTTTAACACGTACAAATACTATTGGAAACGTTCAAACAGAAGCCATAACTGGAAAGTATTTAAACAATTTACTTTGGAAACGGAAGTTGAATTAACTAACAAAGAGTTTGACATTTGCTACATTAGTACATTGTGATTGAGAGTATTATATTGATTACACAGTAGCTACATATTTATTACATAGTGGCTACAGAGTGATACTGTACATGCATACATGTCACTGCTGTCACATGTCACACTATACATGTCACACTATACATGTCACACTATACGTACCTTGACTAAAAATGAGAACTCGATCATACTACATTCATTGTACATTTTTGAAACATTCTTCCGTTCAGATATATAACTACATGATATTCACCATGACCTAAAAAAAGTTCCCTTGGTTTTTCACTTGGTGATCCAGACATCCCCTGTATAAGATATGGAACCTGACCATTCTGTGTGTGTGTGTGGGGGGGAGGGTGGCGGGGCGAGTTTAACTACCTCTTACTTAGAAATCGCCGGGATATATAAACTCAAACAATTACATGCATTTACCTATTTAGTTTAGTGTATAGACTTAATTTATTGACATTTACAGGCAATGAGGGACACTTTCTTTAGTCCAGATCGCATGGATAGAGATATCTTCAACGGGTGGAAATGTATTTTTTTCAACAGAAATACTTTAAAGAGGAGATGATGGTGTAACTGATAGTGAAGATGCTATTTCATGATCAGATCTGGAATCTAGAAGCGAAAGCCGCCAGTATTCATCTCTCACCCCTCACCCCCACCCCACCACCCCTCCACCCCCACGCCCCGTAGCATCAGCGGCACACCCCCTAGTACCTCCCACAAACATTAAGGGACCCACACATACACACACACACACACAATTACAAAATTTCAGAAATACGAATGTGCCGTAAGCCAGCGGGTTCTCAGCCACATTTTGCCACTGCTGCAAAAGGTGCGAAATATTCCGCAGGTAACCCCACACACACGTAAGTTCGCAAATTCATAATTGGGTGTGCTCACCTTTCTAATGTGTAATAATGGGCACTTGAGTTGGTGATGAGTCGATGAGGCATTCGGAAAACTGGCTTTATTCAAACGCTTTATTGTTTCAAACGAAAATTATATGTCGCTGCGTACCCTAAGGGGACAAGACGTTTATAAGATTGCACTGAATAGTACCATGGTGTGTGAAGTACCTTTGTTAGGGTAGGAGAAGTCCTCTGTTAGGGTAAGGGAAGTCCCTTTGTTAGAAGTCCTCTGTTAGGGTAGGAGAAGTCTCTGTTAGGGTAGGGAAGTCCTTTGTTGGTGGGGAAGTCCTCTGTAAGGATTAGATGATCTCATTAGAGATTATAAACCACTAATGGAACGGTTTTATGCCCTTCTTTCCTCCCACCCCCAACCTCGAGTATATAGATCAATTGCCATGGAGGCACCACGGGAGATATATCGCGAACTTAAACCATTACCTGAATTATCTATTGTTTTAATCGGAGATCGAACAAAAGGTTGACAGACGAGCGTTTTACCTCCCGACCATTCGTCTCGTGGTAACTGGCATCGATTGTTATTGTTTTTTGTTTGTTTTGTTTTTATGCAAGATGTTTGTAATCTGAACCTAGCTGATAATCTGATATGACGAATAAATTCAACGTCATCTCGCTACCATGTACCAAGAAATCTAAATAGACAGTCGGGTTATTATCTATAGCAAAAATGGCTGTCTCTGTTTTCTTCTATTCAAAGCGTTTGTATTTAAACACATTATCATGCGGTTTTAATGTACGTATTATTAATAATCTCTCGCTGGAATTATCATCAAGTTCTATAATTTTAAATGTGAGACTTTAACCGACGTGAGAAGGAAATTAAAATTATCCAGTGTTTGGTTCAGCAAAATCAAAAAGATATATAGGTTAAGTCAATAGGGCCTATGGCGTCGTTTTAACGGTCGCGGTCCCCAAAACCGGGAATGCCTTAATTACTTTAGGGGACCACCGAAAAGGGGGAACAATTGTTTTAGGAGGAGCCCTCCTCAATATTATTCCAGAAAGCCCCCCCACTCCCAAGTTGTTAGCCACGACACTGAATACTCCTACATTTTGAACCCTTTGAACTGATTAAAATACACAGTTTTGCCCGTTTTGACTTCAATAATATTGCTTAACTCAATGTGAGGAAAAAGAAAAAATATCGTTGAGTGCTGTTACATTAAATTGTCTCCACTATGACTTACAGACAGGGCCGCTTTATCCTATAGGCACAGTAGGCACTGTGCCTAGGCCTACGGACTTTCAAGGGCCTACGAAAGCTAGAACATAAAATGAAAACAAGTTCATTCTTGAAAAATATCAAAAAATGAAATCAGGGAGGGCCTACGACTTTGAATGTGCCTAGGGCCTACGATGACCTTAAAACGGCCCTGCTTACAGAGAACTGGTGCTTACCTTATTTAACGGGAATTAATGCTCGAATTACGAGCCACCACTGTTATCTGAATGGTGCACTGACATAAATCGACTGGACAGAAACGAGACTGGACCGACACACATAGTTATATTACATTACCGTGTGTGTGTAAGTACACAGCTGTGTCAGAAGTGTTGTGGATTTATTTCCTTTTTTTTTTAAGTGTATCTTCATTGACAGGGGCAATGTAATGAAATACAGCGTTCTCCGACCCACATACAAAAAAAAAAATAGACTGAACAATCAGACCTCTCAGAAACCTCGGACTCTGACTAAACGTTTTATTAGCATTAGCGTAACTCATGGATGTAGCAGTGGTGTAGCTAGTGCCTGCCTTACACTTTTGGGGAAAACTAGGCGTTTTCCGGCATTAACATGAAAGAGGGCTACAGCCCCAGGTCTTGTTAGTATATGTATGTGAAAGACAGAACTGCAGACATCCGGACAGACCTACAGATGGACGGACAGATTTGACAGACAGTGTTGCCGGTCTTATCTCTTAAAGAACAATTCATTGATGTTTTATACTATATACAAAATTTACAACAAACAGTAATATATACTATTTGTGTAAATAATTAGTCTAACAATCTATAGATACTTTATATAAAGTGTGAATGTAAGTGCCAATGGGCTTTTTATTATTACAAACACTTTTATTTTCTGTTTAAAATCCTCACAGATTGTGATCAACACTATTTTCTTTCTAATAGCACACATATTTTCATTATTTAGTTATTATTTAATCTAATTGATGAATTTCCCGAAAAGTTGAAAACTACACAGCGCGGGCGATTGCGTGCCGATGGATGTCATCCGATGTCAATCTTTGAATATATAATATATATATATAATATATATAATATATATAATATATATATATTCTACAGCAGGGGCCAGGCATTCTACAGCAGGAGTCAGGCAATAGCAGGGGGAAACAGGTAATACATTTTACCAAGTAGAACAAATAAGCAGAGGGCCAGACAAAACGCAGGGGGCGGCCCCCTGGTCCCCACGCTGCGGGCCTGTATATATATATATATATATATATATATATATGTAGTCATTTTATTATGAATGATTATGCTAACTCTATTCAAGAAAATACTGTAGCATAAAATAGTAATATCTATAAATATAACTGACCAGCAACACTCACGCCCTGCGTCCCAGATAGATAGATAGATAGATAGATAGATAGATAGATAGATAGATAGATAGATAGATAGATAGATAGATAGATAGATAGATAGATAGATAGATAGATAGATAGATAGATAGATAGATAGATAGATAGATAGATAGATAGATATAGAGATAGATAGATAGATCGATAGATAGATAGATATAGATAGATAGATAGATAGATAGATAGATAGATAGATAGATAGATAGATAGATAGATAGATAGATAGATAGATAGATAGATAGATAGATAGATAGATAGATAGATAGATAGATAGATAGATAGATATAGATAGATAGATAGATAGATAGATAGATAGATAGATAGATAGATAGATAGATAGATAGATAGATAGATAGATAGATAGATAGATAGATAGATAGATAGATAGATAGATAGATAGATAGATAGATAGATAGATAGATAGATAGATAGATAGATAGATAGATAGATAGATATAATCATTATTGAAAAATCTCTATGCCCTCCTTTTATCCATCTTCACCATAGCCGACAATGCAATGACCATGGAAGAACCACGGGATACATACTTACCCATGATGGAGAGTACCCAGTTTAAGGTAAGTGTACTTGGGAGCTTTTACCAGTACCTGAAAAATCCCAAAGGACTTATAGATCAAACATCTAAACCACACGACCATCCTACCCTAACTAATAGCGCCGCCCACTGGTAATAAGCTTTATTCCCAACGTCAAATACACAAATAATTTCATCTTAAACGCACCGAAACATTATCGGATGTTCCCATTTATTTATTTATTTATTTTTATGTGTTTTTTTCAAAACACCATCCGTTTGTTGTTTGCTCAGAAAGCGTGTCATCTGTGATTGCCGTAAATGGCACCAGTCAATATGCTCAGACTGACGCGAGCCTATAGAGGGCGGTTAAGTCACTTCTACTAACTCACTTTAAGAGTTAGAAAAGTCATTAATCGGCGACATAACTGAGTCACTCGGATGACGTAAACTAAACGCATTCCATACACAGAGGATGAATAACAAAGTAAAAGGCAAAGAGGTGGGTGACCTATTTCCTTGTTCTACATGTGTAGGTCAATTTGATCTTAGCCTAAAGTATGTCTACATCAGTTAGATCTTCGCCAAACATGTCACATGTGTGTTTCATTCAGAAAGCGCGTTTAAATTATTTTTAAAAAGTCCTCAAATAATGACTTTTTAAAAAATGACGCCTTTTGAATATTGTAGCACCCACATATTGGTACACAATAGCAAAAAATACGACGGATTTTGGAAATGTCAACATAAATTGACGATACACACATCTGTATACTTTTTATTCTGTGGTGTCAGTGTGCATTAGACATGTGCTGGTCGATGCTCAGTATGTTTGACACCAAGTTTACGTTGACGCCCGCGGTTTCTATGGCAGCCAATCAAAAGAATTAAATGCAAAAATGGCCAGTTAGACGGTCCGGCCTCGAGCATTATTTGTCTCTTCTCATTTACTTTAAAATATGTCTGCGAATAGGGCTGCAGGCAGAAAATCCAACAACTGGGGGTTCCTCTGTTCTCCTTTCCCCACAAGAAGAGTCAGTTTCATTACAGTGAAATAAAAAATATTACATTTTGAAAGCTGGGCCTCAAAGGTTGGACTCCCTCCCCCTCCCTTGTGCCGGCCATGCTCCATATCAAGCTATTAACAAGTTACCACCCCTCACGTACATCTCTGGTCTTAGTCCTTATGGACAAGATAAGGCATCTCTTCTGTGACATACTGGCATGCCTTACATAATGTTTTCATAATTAGCTTTTTTAAAAGAATTGTGCTTTTACATTAAATATTGACAAAATATTTTATAATTACTGTGTTAACACGAATCTTTGGAAACCAAAGTATAAGAACTTAAGCTTTTATTATTTTTTATCCTCAAGGGAAATTACTCTTATTCAAACATTCCTTTTTGAGTTTGGTAGCTTCACAAAACAAAATGTCTGCTCGCAGCAGAAAAAGTGTGAATGTAAGTGCCAATGGGCTTTATTATTGCAAACGCTTTTCTCATCTGTTTAAAATCCTCACAGATTGTGATCAACACTATTTTCTTTCTAATAGCACACATATTTTCATTATTTAGTTATTATTTAATCTAATTGATGAATTTCCCGAAAAGTTGAAAACTACACAGCGCGGGCGATTGCGATGCCGATGGATGTCATCCGATGTCAATCTTTGAAGCCTTTGACTTGAGTCTTTCAATTATTTATCGTAACATAGCACACACTCTTTTCTTTTTAACATTTAAAATCAAAATACATTAAATCTTATTGTATTAGACATTTTAAAAGTATTATTATTAGTATATATTCCGTGATGTGTGAAAACTTAAAAAAGCTTTATTATTTGTACCGCCTGGGGCCATTGGTCTAAAAATGCCCCTCCCCAATGCTTTAAAAGTTAAAAAAACGTATAAAACCTAAAATTTATACAGCAAATTATTGAAAGGTTTACTTCTCATGCGGTATATGTTAGCCTTGGCCATCGGCAAAAATAACACATTGACAATCTAATTTATGGAGATCCCACAATGAGATCTTTTAACTTAAATAACATCGAAAAATTTGTTTCGGCTCCGGCTCCCACAAATTTTGACGGCTCCGGCACTCCCTATTAAGATAGTATCATACGAGACAAAAAATTGTGTAATTGCTCCACGCTAACATCCCGCTGATAAAAAGTTATGCAAATTTTGCCGCGTTCACCCCCCAGAGTCAGGAACTTGAAAAATATATAGCATTGTCCATTGTCGGTTTACTAAAACAAACCATTTCAGTGCATCCAGAAATTATATCATTATTTTCCATTGAGGTTTCTCTAGTCGCCATTTTCAAAAGTAATAAAAGTTATTTCAATGATCAAATTAGCAAATAGTAAATGATACATTATTTTAAAATATTTTAAAGACTTCAGTATTTATATTTATTATTGATTAATTCGAAGTGACTATTCGGACCGGAGCAGGCCGTAGCCAGGATTATTGCATGGGGGGGAGAATTTTTCGGCCGGGGGTGGGGGGGCGTGCGAAGAACTGATTCTGGGGGTACAGCGGCGGATCTAGACAGCTTTGGCGGTTTTGCCCCCGGGCGAGGGGGGCGAGGCTGTTTTCAGGTTGAAAAGTGGTCTTTGAACAAAAAAAATATTTCGACCATTTAATGATGCATTACCTAACTTGCGATAACCGGAGGTGGGGGATATACTGACCTCTCCCCTTAATTCCACCCCTGGTGGGGTAGAAGAAATGTTTGGCGGGGGGCGAAGATGGAGTGCGAGCGCCGAAAGCTTGCGAACGGAGAGAGGAGGGTTTTGGGAGGGGACCTCAGTGGTCCTTCCCCAAGAAATTTTTGCAGTTCCATATCTGGAATGGTGCATTTTAATTGCACCGATTGTTTAGCTATTAATTAGAAATATATAATTTTAACTACGTTTCAATAGTGCATGCATGTTGCAGTTTTGTTAAAAATAATTTAAATAAAGTAAGAGTTTTAATGACAAAAATTTATTGACGCTGAGCAATTTCTGATTCCTGTTATAAATATATTGACCATTTGTTCTGCTACACATTGTTATAATAGATACCTGATTTATATCATTATACTGTTGGTTAAGCGTACAACCAGGAAGAGCGACAAAGATGCACGAATATAGCTTAGCTATTTGTGTGATATTTCTAATAAAATATTGAAAACAAAAGAACAGATCTATCAACAACAAATGACCAGTCGCAATTATTCAATTTAAAATAAAATTAATTCTGCTAAAAAGTAAATTTGCAAAATAAATAACATCACTCAGAAATCACGGAGTTTGTACTTTATTATTTTTATTACTACATATGTATAAAAGTGAAGTCAGAAGTCAATATTATTTTATTGCTTAAATAAGTTGCTAGTTGTCCTCAGAAGATATCAATATATAAAACTATTGCAAGGTTACGAAAAGACCCACCGACAGACATTTCGGGTCCCTGGGCAGGGTGAAAACGGGCCCCGATGCTGATATTAATATTTTCAAAGTTGATTGGCCAGCTCAGTCCGGGCCCTAAAACAAAATTGAACAAAATGATTGATGTTTATAGCCGTTATTATTAAAATTTTGTCAAAAGCTCAAATCATGCAGGGGGGGGGAGGGGGGACTCAGGGCATGAACGGGGGGGGGGTCAGCCCTCTGGCCCCCTCTGGCTCACGGGCCTGGGCCTTACACGGTACCAATAAACTCCGATTTTATTCGGACCCGTTCAATAAACTCTGATTATTATTCGGACCGTGCCAAATATGCACTTAGCTTAGCTATACATAAACTTTATTATTTGTTTTGTTTATTTTTTTATAATTGTTTGAATTGTATGATTTAATCGTTACTCAGTGTCTAGGGTTTCACTAGCGGACTCTGTATTATTATTTTTCGGGTTAAAGTCTAATAAAGTTTAAATATAGCTAAGCTTAGTGCATATTTGCCACGGGTCCGAATAACAATCGAATTTTATTGGGACCCGGGTCCGAATAACCACAGCCTTATAAATGTATCTGCTCTCTGTTTCAGATATTCTGTTTATAATAAAATTGTTAAATACAGAAAGCTACCATTTTGTTTTTAGTCTATTACAAATTGTAGGAGGCAAACAATCAAACAAATTTGTAATTTAAAGCTAAAAAAAATTCTGCTGTAAAAAAAAAACCATTTGGGAGCCGTGGAGCCGCCAGATTTTTCGGCTCGACAAACATAATGTGGCTCCGGCTCCTCGGCTCCGGCTCCGCAAGCCTGACAGATAACAGTGAAAATTTGATTCTGATCTTCTATATGTAAAAACATGACTGATTCCACCCTTGGAGGCTACAAAAACTTTTCAATTCAATTTGTGAGGATCAATGACAGATCAACCCATATTATACAATTTACCAAAATAAAGTGGACTACTTGTGATTTAAGCAATAGCCTGCAATGGAATAAATTTTCATAATGAAATACCGTTTACACCTATGTACAGCATGGAAAAAATCTTCTTTGTTGATATCAATAATGTACTAGAAAAATTCATTCTGTTATCCTCATTTTAACTGTTTTGCTTTTGTTCACTTTGGATTACTTTGTGGTGAGACTTTGAGCCTTAGAGGCGTTTTGAAAGCCATGGTATTCAGTCACTATGTACTCCAAAGTGCCCTTCATAATTGTGCAGCTTTAATTCCTGTTGGAAATATAGATAAGGCTCTTGCTAACTGTCAATGGCTTTTATGTGTACTCAGGCTAGGATTAATGATAACATCTTATCCTTTTGTGAGGCTTATATGACATGGATATATATTTTTGTGCTGCCATAGGTGCATAATGTATATGTGCATGTATATCTCTCAACAAAAACAATATATTTAAAATTATTTTTGTCATTAAAATATCCACATATTTTTAATTTAAAAACATAAATGAAGTAGAAATTTTCCTTAATAAAATTTCCTTAAATAATCATAAAGATTTCAATTGGTTAATCAACCATATAGTTATGTTGTTTATTTTGTATTAGTTTTACTGAACATTACGAACTTTAAAATGGGTTGTCGCTATACATATACCATAAGGATAAAAAGTGTTTCAAATCTTTTCGTATACTAAAAAAAATCTTACTTCCATGTTTATTTGAACATCTATCATGTATTATAGATAATTTAAGCTTTGCTTATTAAATAATTAAAAGTTCAAATGATTCTATACATGTTTTTTTTTCACATTTCTGTTCCAGCATTGTAAGTTTTTTTAAGTACATACTTTTGATATCTTTCAGCCACTGGACAAAAAGATTCCAGAATCCAAAATATAAACATGTTCGGTCAACTATCGATACAGGTATAATTTCATTTTCTTTTTTATTAATATATTTTTTCATGTATATTCTAACATAATATTTTATTGAAATATTTTTTATTACATAATATTTTCAACTTCTTTGTGTATGTAGGTGCCAGCATCACCAAATACATGGAGAAAATGGAGGAGCTCAAAAGAAGTAAGTTGTTACCAATATCATTTTTATTGGCAATAGTCTTCAAGTGTTATTTTAAAATAATGATTTATAACTTTGTCTGTGAAATCGTATTAGAATGCAGCCATTCTGTGATCTAAATAGCTTTGATGTCAGATAGATTAGGTGCAGCTATTATGTGTATAAATAGCTTTGATGTCTGATAGATTAGGTGCAGCCATTCTGTGTATAAATGACTTTGATGTCAGATAGATTGGGTTGTTGTTTAAAATCTTATCATCTCTAAAGATTTTATGTTTTTTCGAAAATGTATCTTTCAGATTATAATTTTAAGAAAGATGAAATTTTCAAAAGAATGAAAGTGTCACATTAGTCAGTTGGTAAGTTGTTTGCGCTAACATTATGTACAGCCCCAATGAATGTGGGAGCCTTGTTATAAATAAAAAAACCCAGCTCAAAATAAAACATTGCTAAGCGAAGGTCAATTTAATTTGCTACTAATTGAATAAAAAAATAAATTTGTAACTTTTGGTGAAATAAATTGAATTTATTAAATGGCTTTTTATTATTATTTGATTGATGTTTTTTTATTTTAAATACTGTTATTTATTTTTATACAATGTATTACTATTTTAAAAAATTCGTATGCATTTTCGAATGATTGTACATTTAGATATTTAACACTATAACGTTTATAAATATGATACATGCTGACATGGAAGCAACAAAAGATATTTTCAACATTGATTTACAATAAGTGAATTTTTCCTTTTTATTTTAAGATCATTCAGATTGCTGATCTAGATGATTTAAATGAAAATGCATCAGAACCAACCATTGCTAATTTAAATTGTAAGTAAAATTTAACAGAAACAATTTAATGTTTGCACATAGAGAAAATTTGGACTAACATTTGTTGAGAAAAATATATAGATAACAGAAATGTGAAAAATGAAACTTACTCCAATGTACATTAAGCTGATTTAGAAGAAAAATGTTTTTACATATAGTTGTTTCATGTTTCTTTATTGACATTCATTTCAGCTGATCGTCCTGATTCAGCAGACCAGGAAGTGGAAAGAATTCAGAAAAATGGAGCTGGAGATTCAGCTAGAGAAACTCCGGAAGTTGGTAAACAGGTCAGGCTGGAACAGTAAGTAGCTTCCCTCCTCAGTACAACTGTCGATTGCCATATATAATTTGAGATATTAGCTTCATAGAAAGAAAGATTGCTTCTTATTATGTTGTTTCTAAATGCTTGTTGTCCTTTCAAAGTGGCATTAGTTAAAGATTGTGACTTAATTTATTTTAAGAAGTATTCTTTTGAAAATAATATGTTCTGTCACAAACTCAGAGTTGTGAATGGACTAGGTGAAATCGACTAGAAACACCAAAACCTTTAAATAAACCTTTGAAGATGATGGGTAACATGTGCCCTTATTTATTGTTGGATGTTAGAGAAAGCTTATGATGAGTGTCATGTAATTACAGGTAATGCTGAACATATTTTGAACATTGTGTTTTTTTTTTTTTTTTTTTCATCTTTGTTGTATTGAATTTTATTATAATCATCATTTAAATCTAGTTTTGTATGATACTGATGTTTTATCTGTTTTTTTAAATAAAAATCTAAGTGCATAAAAAGTCGTTAATTAAATTAAATAATTGTTATAAAAAAACTTATATTAAATCTTAAAATATTTTTTTTTCTCTTTCTATTTAGCACAAAGTTATCCAACTGCAATGCTGGCAAGATCCGTCAACTACGAAACAAAAGAAATGCTGCAGTTTGTATCCTGTAAAATAATCTAGTTTTTTTATGATTCTAAAAATCTTAAAATTTTCTGATTTTAAAGAAAAATTAATGTTAGTAAATACCTATAATCAAATATTTTCCTTGACAATCAAAAACTAGAAAAATCAGCCAGGTAAAATTATTGTTTCTGTATGGCGACGATGAAAGACTCTCTCACAGGGCAGCCACAACTCTAGTACAGAGAGGATATGACAACCTATTTATGTTATCAGGAGGTGTGAAAAATACAATTACAGACATATAATCATCAACTTCTTGTTCATAATAACTAGACAAAATTCTGATTGTATTTTAACATTATATTAAATACTGTTTACTGTTGTTGTTAATTATGACTTTACTTTTATAATTTTTATAATTTATTGTTTAGGTTTTAAGTGGCACACACACAAAATGTTTCCTGAGGGTTTAATTACTGGGACTGTCCCTCAGTCTATTTTGGATGAGGTGACACAAACGCAAAGAGTGCTAGAAATAAAGTGCTGTCTACTCCTAAGGTTCCAGCCACTCTCAATTCTTTTACTCTAGACTCATTGATAAACTTGTAACTACTTGGATCTATCAACCACTGATCGCAGCTCTGGAAGTAAGTTGTCAACTTTTTTATTAGAAATGTTTCTAGATTAGATAGTTCTTTTGAAATATTAAATTACATATATCTAAAGCAGGCACAAATGCTGAAAAATATCTAATACATGTATACCCATAAAAGTTGGCGTCGCGTAAAATATTATAAAGTCAATACATTTGATACAAATCCATTTAAGTTAAATTGGATTGGTTAAATATTTTTAATAAAATAATATAGTCTTTAGTTTATGCAGTTTATTCTTTTTATTTCTGACAAAAATGCTTAAAAACAAATCTCCCATATGTACTTGTGTATTTATACATGGTGGATGGATGGCAGAGTGATGTGGATAGCTCGACTGTCAACCTTAGGGTCTTGGGTTCAACTCCTTGTAAGAACCAAAGGAGTCGTAGATCCTGGTTGAAGTCCCCCAAGTCCACTGAGCTATGGTTGTACCTGACCTTTATGAAATTAAAGGTGGCAGGTCGTTATACTGGCTCACACAACCTCTTAAATGCTGTGACTACAGAAACTGAATTCTACACTTCATCTGCCCAGATGGCACTTAAAGGATAAGAAAACTTAACTGCTACCACTTGCAGTAAACAAAAAAATTCAATAAAATGCTTAAAATGTTGTAATATGATGATGAACATTAAGACGAAGAATCACAGTTATATTTCAACTTTATTAGTTTTATTCTTTCTGTCCAAATTTTTCTCAAACTTAGTTCATTGTGAGTCACTATTGGCCATGTAAGGAAACACTGTGGGCTATTACACGAAGCAGTGCCATAATTTAAAAAGGTTATTATACAAAATGCTGTATAAATATCAATCGTTTATCAAGGGTTTGGTGTACAGTGGAACATCATCTCACAAAAAAATACAACTGTTCAATACTTCGGATCAGAATCTCTTGTACATGAAATAAATCATTGAAATTAATGTGCCTGTGTTTATTAAATTAGCATGTTGGGTATCATCTCATGGTTTCAGTCATGGCAAAGAATTTTTCAAAATTATATTGACTGTATAGGGTTCACTCTTTTGCAGGTCGATTGTCCACAGCTGCTAGCAGTAAATCTGGAAGACCATCTAGTATTTCTTCTTCTTCTACCTCCACACTTGGCCGTAAACCATTCAAATGATCTCATTACGTGGTATATTACTTTTATTAAAAAAAATTACCTATTAATGAAAAAAAATGTTTTAAAATAATTTTCAACAGTTTCAAATAAGTATTTTTTATAGAAATTTATTTTATTATGTATTAATGACAAATAGTTTAAATTATTGTGTAAACTAAATTTATTCTTTATAAAGAAAATGTATAATTTAAATTAATATACAATTTTGTTATTTTTTTATTATTCAAATATTATTTACTGAGAAATAAAATGTTAATATTCTGTTATTATTGCCAGATGTTGCTAAACAGAATATATTTCTTAACTCTATTTTTCTTAAGGTATAATTTGAATTATTTTTTTTTCAGTTACATACTAACTGTTATCAAAGTTTCCAGGCAACTGCAGATCAAATACTGGCTGATATTTACCTTTTCATCTGTTATTTATCGAAGCATAATTCACACTTGTTATTTTTAATTTAAATAAAAAATAGAACTGATTGCTGTGAGCACATCCTTGTAAAATAGGAATTGTATTAACTTATTAAAGTGCATTTTGAGTATGTTTCCTTAGTATTGATATATCCATTTCATAAATGAGATTTATTCATTTTGTTTTTATCATTATAAAAATTATAAGCATTAATATATTTTGATTTCAATCCGGAGAATCATGATTTCATGCACACAGCAAATTAGTTTGTCTGTAAATAGATTTTTGTCAGCAGTCAAATGATACTCGAAATATTGTATCTTGCCTGTCTCAACGCATTGTTTCTTTAGCAATTCAGTCTGTAAATCAAATGAAATATTTTCTATAAAAAGCTTAAAATCTGCACATGCTTTTTTAAATTATAAATGTAACTTAATATTATGACTACATTTTCTTTGTCTACTATTGAAACAAGTACTTAAAAAAATTTTCTTTTTAAATACTAATCACATTAAGAATAAAGGATAATAATCAAGGAATATGATGATAAAGTTGAAATAAAATAATGATTTTCGTGGGATGTCTTGAACAAATCTGTATTAAAGGGTTGTTTTTTTAAACAGCATTTAGATATTGAAGTTTTAAAATTTATAAAACATTTTATATAATTTTGAATTTCTTGTCAGTCTTTACTTTTTTTTTTACAATATTTTAGAACTATTGCAAACCGAATTGTACAATTTGATTTTGATCTCTTTACTTTAAATAACAAGTATTTTAATATTATTTTTATTTACTTTCTTGCAGATTTCTCGTCACAACTTTCAGAAAAATTGAAGGGTTTGGGGGACTTTATTATAAATTTGGATAAGCTTTATATATTTAAAATAACTAAGTGTGACCATAGTTCCAAGTATTGATATAATTTTTGAAGATGAAAGTGAAATGTTCACAATTTCCAATTTCGCCAGGTTAAATATTCATGGAATTAATATCTTATTTTTTTAATATGTAAACATCCTTTTAAATTCTGTCTATATTAAATTCACAGTATTCAATAGTTTAAGTGAACAAAATTCATCCTGTGGAAAGAAAATTTTTTTATATGTATGAAAGATTCTCAAATGTTAATAGCAAACCAGAAAAAAATTATTCCATCCATAATTTGTGATGAATAAATGTGATATATTTTTTTTTATTTGAGCAGAACCTATGTAATTTTATATTCTTGTTTAAGAAAGTACATGTATTAGGTTTAATTAAGTGGTATGTGTGTGTTCAAGTGTGTGACTGAATCAGAATATCATTCACCTCTTATTGTTGCATTACTTCTGCACGAAAAACACCTTGAATTAGTCTTGAAATTGTAAGATAAAATGTGTTTTCCTATGCATTTCAAAAAATTTTATTTCTGATCATGGAGCAGAATACTTTTTTTCTAAATCTAACTTATTATATATTTTTACAATGCCGAATGTTAACAGATGGTCATGATTAAATTTCATGCCGTAACAAATGTAATTTGAGCTTTGATGTTTTTTCCTTCCACTTTACCAAATTAAAAGAAACCTTTAAAAAATGTGTTCACATCAGTAGTGAGACAAGTGGCAGAGTGTTGTAGATGCTCAACTGATGCAGACTCTGTGAGAACAAAAGAAAATTTTCCATGCTTAAGTTGGTTAAAGTCCTAAGTCCATCAGCTTTAAATGGGTACCTGACTTAAGTTGGGGAAGTAAAGGCGGCTGGGCTTTATGCTAATCATACAATCCCTTTAAATGTCAAGGTTACAGAAAGAGATGAATTATACACTTCATCTGCCCATTGATCTGTTAAGGTTCAGGAACTTTACTTTTTTTAAATTTTATTTCACATCAGTGGATGTTTTGTAAAGTTTGTTAAAAAAACGTAGTTGAAATTTATACAGCCACGCTGTTATATATTCCTAGTCCTCCATAAAAATTAATGTTTGATATACACTGATATATTTCTGTATTTTTCCACATTATAAACATTACAGATATAGTAAAACATTTTTGCAGGTGTATAACACGATACAAAAAAATTGACTCAGAATTTTAAAATAGTGTATTTGTCAAAGAATACACACATGTTCAAAATTTGCAGCATTCTAATATATATAATGAGAAAAAGTTAGAAATTGAGTTACAGAAAGTGAAGTTAAATAAAAGCTTATAAAAAGTCACTAATTTAAAATTCAGTGTTACTTTTCTGTATTGTTCAATTAACTCAGAATGCAACACATGGGTTTCTTTCTAAGACCCTTGAGGTATGTTTACCATGACATACACAACATTTGCTTTGCATTTTGCCAGACCTGCCGTGCATATTTTGCAAGATACAAATTCTGTGCTCAGGGCTGCGTTTGGCCACGGACTTCAGCCCTGTACCACCAACTGCACCACTGCCTCTTATTTATTTCTCCCATATTGTTACTCTGTGCCGGTGACCATACACTTTTAATGTTATTTCCTGGTTTTTTTATAATAGGGCCCAATTATTTTAGCACCATTTGTTTACAAGCCTGTTAGAGATAATGGATGCCGTTAAAAATTTTTGTATTCGAGAACTTGCAGGCACTGGTACCTCCAATGTAAGAAACTTTGGTGCACTTAAACTCTTATTTGCACTTAGGTACTTATCATTTGCAGAGTCAGTGTTTGAATCATCTTTGCCCATATACCTCGTTTGATGACGTTTTCATAAAAGTCAAGGGTTGCAAGCCTTTATATCATATGCAAATTTCAAATGAAACGATGACCTTACTGCCTTTGAGGCAGATTTTCCCATAAAAAGCTTTGAGGGGAAGGGGAGTACACGGACACTGTCTACATTTGAAAATAAAATAATAACCAAGATATTAAAAAGGGTTCTGACTGATTATATTATAAAAATATGAATAGCTTTCATAGTTAAATTGAAGAGCCGCCTAAGCCAGGCTAAGGCCTTGCCTCAGGTCCCAGCCACATAAGAAAGCGGAATATGTTATGTTACAACATATATTTCTTTTTAGGTACTTTTAGTGTATTCTGTTTTATTTACAGGAATATATAAGGATTGAATTGGGGGGATACATTATCACTCAGCAGGCCCGTAGCCAGGTCAAAGTAAACGGGGAGGCACCCAATACCCAGCAAGGGGGCACCCAGCCTTTACTTTTTCTTTATTTTTTCCTCTTTTTCTTCTTTTTAAGCGGGGCCGGGGGCACTCCACTCCCTAGTGGGGGGGGGGCACGGCCCCAGGGTGCCCCCTGGCTACGGGGCTGTCACTCAGTCACTTATAAAACCAGTCCAATGAAAGACAATGATTGTGTAACAAATGATTGGCACAAATGCCTTTTTAAGTTGCCAAAACATACACATTTATTGATATATTAGTTATTACTTTGATATTTTTAATTAAAACCTATCCGTAATTTCAACAGTATTTGAGTGCTAACTTGCCGAGGTTCAATAAATAATAAGTTAGTACTCAAATACTGTTTGCAAGTTCTATAAATTGTAGTATTTATGCAGTCGATGTGTTTGGTCACGTGATAGAGTTTCCCCCAACAACTAGAACGCTTTTAAGCAATATGGCGGCACTGTAACAATTTAGTTAGCATATTACATGACAACACGTAAGTTGCATAGTTTCAAGCTAAATCTAAATTGTGTTATGTTTTTTTATTAATCACTGCATGAAAAGTTGATTAATTTACGAAAAACAATATATCATAAAGATTTATTCGTCAACTTATGAATTATGTATTTAATAGATAGATTCGATCAAGTAATTTAAATTTACGACTCAACAGAAAAGTGTCATTTGAACACTTTGCGCACAGTCAAAACAATTTTAATCTTACATGGGATGATTAAGTTGTCATAGCAACTCAGTCGTTTGAGTTTTAAATAACAATGTTAATTTATAATTATAAATGCATAGATCTAAAAATAGTTGTATTATTATTAATATTAATAATGATATTATTTTTAAATACATAGTAAATGTTTCAGAAATAAAAATTAACAAGTGGCAAAACATTGAGTGAAATCCATCACAGTTAAATTTTTCTTGCCAACCTATTCATTATTTTTAATTTCGCTACTGCAGCTAAAAGTCATACAATCAGTTTTAATAGAATTTAAGATTTAAAACAAAATTGTCTTACTCAAACAACTTGCAGGAGAATTACAGATCAGTTATATACAACCTGGCTATTGAATCAGGCTAAATCTACAGGTTTTGCTATAAATTCTGTATTTTTGTGCACCATTTCACTTTTTTTTACAAGGCTAGAGTTAATAATAAGTATTTTACTTTTAATCTTAAATAATAGTATTAAAACTAAAATGTTTGTTTTTTTGTAAGTAACCACCCCCACACACCCACAGGTAGTTGAATTAATGATTACATTCTTCTCTATCACCTATACTGTAAAAATTGTCCTTTTTATTCAACATTTCATTTTATCAAAAAATTTGTTTGTGTATTACAATTTAATTTTAATAATCAAGATAAATTTAAATGTGGATGTGATTATAATGTTTTATATTTTTATTGAAAAGTATGGTTTGTATTGAGTTCAATGGGATCCCATGAGCTTTTGTTTGGGGTTTATTGAGCTTCTAAGTCCCTGGAGCAATGTACTGACTGTCCTTGCCCCTCCCCTTAGACTTATATAAATCAAAAAGTATTTCTTCAAACATTTTGTAACCAGACTGAAGAGTGTGCTCATCTGTAGAGAGAACACAGGTAGGCACTACTTCAAGATCACTAATTTAACTCTTTTGATAAGAAGGCATTAATTATTCAACCACTTCCCCTTCTTGTCTTGGGACAGCCTGACCATCTTAGTGTGAATTTGAAAAGGGAAAAAAAGCATTTCATTTCTTAAATACTATAATGTCAAAAAGCGTAGTTGCCAGCTTTGATTTGCTTTTTGTTTTAACAGGAAGGGGTGACTAGCCCTTCTTATTTTAGATGCATTTATATTGCGGTGCCCAACATTATACTTACTGTTTATTTTTCTATATGTTTCAAGCTAAATACTTTGTAGGGTGTAGGAGAGCGAGGAGCTCTTTATATTTACTGTTGAGGTTGTACATTGCCATCTAATTAAGTGAGAGTCCATGGTTGATCCTCTGTGAGAACACGTTTGATATTTTTTCAGGTCATGGCGAAAATTTAGCTAATGACCCACAAGTTCATCCAGCTTTACATGGGTACCTAACATATGTTGGGGAAGTAAAGTCAGCTGGGTTGTTGTGCTAACCACAAGGCCCTTCATATGCCGGGCTATGGGTCGAATTCTCTTGCCCAGTTAGGGCAAAGACTCTACTTACTACCTTCTAAATAAGACTTTATTAACCCCCCTCCACCAACCCACCCTACACCCTTCCATTCCTTACATTCATTAACAGAAGTGAAATGGATGAGTCAGCTATAACCATTAGTGTGTGCTTCATTTCACTTTGTTAAATTTGGCTGTTTTAAAATGTATATGTTTTTGATTGGGTAAGTTCCAGTTTGGATTAGTGGACAACATAGGTCATATTGTGGTTCGGTGGAATTTTTGTTTACCTATTATTATATGATGTTTATATAGTAAAATAAATGATATATTCTACCTACCGTTATACACGTCTGGAATGATCTAGATGTTGGTTATAGATATATTTAATCGATTTTTATGAGTTAAAAATAGTGTATAATATTCTTTTCAGATCTTAATAATCAGAAAATAGCATTATTAAAACAAAAACAAAACAAAACAGTGTGACCTAATTGTTCGTTTTTTTTAAAATACAAATTGCATCACTAAACTAGTTAAAACCTAGTCTGTGTCTCCTTTTTTTGCTGGTCAAATCAAAGCGATTTGTTTGTATTGATAATTGACTGTCGCTCTGTATCTTAAGAAGTAGGCTAAGTCAAGACCAGTGATTAAGACAAATTGTTTATATAGACTCAAATGGTAGCCTGTGTTATCTAACACTTCTAGGTGGGGGAGGGGGTGGGAACAGACGATTGCGTTTGTTATCGATTCAGTTAAAAAGAGGAGAATGCCAATAAGGTAGACTAATTTATTATCACTTAGTTCCCTTAACTGTCCTTAAAAAAACGTCCTTTGCAGATATGTTGAGATAAGGTGGGGGAAGGGGGGAGGAATAAATTTACCACATTGTGAAACTTGCTCAAATTACATTTCATTTTGTTTTTATTGTGTGTTTTTTTTTTAAAACTCGAGGTGGCGACAATCTGATGTTGCTGAATGCCTGTTTTCCGCTGGGGGAAATAATTAACTTTCCAGCTGATACTGATAAACTCACTATCCCATCATTCATTCACTTTCCAGGCAGACTTATTTAGTTGTTTGTGTTTTCTTTCGATATTTATTGATGTCACGTCTAAAATGAATTTATATTTTTTTTGCTTGTACAAGCGCAATGTATTTTCTTAATCCGGTTGGCTGTGCAACGTAGACGGTCCAGGGTTCGATGCCGGTCCCCGGAAGACATCTTTAAATGGTGGCTAGGTGGGTAAGTTAGGGTGGCTGGGCATTGCGTTAGTCACCTTCCTATGTCTCTCGTGTGCGCCCCCCCCTCCCCAGCACCACAACCACCGCACGACGACTACGTTGGGGATGAAAGAAGGGCGATTCGAAGATCGTCATATTAAAAGGCATATATATATTGATAAACATCTCATTCTTACACGGACTTTAAACCTAGGGCAGGCGGCATCTAGCCGTATACTAGGGAAGGTGTCATCTAGCCGTATACTAGGGAGAGGCTGCATCTAGCCGTATACTAGGAAACTGCATCTAGCCGTATACTGGGAGGCGTCATCTAGCCGTATATTAAGGAGGCGTCATCTAGCCTTATGCCTGGGGAGGGCGTCATCTAGCCCGTATATTAAGGAGAGCGGCATTTAGCCTATACTAGGGAGGGCGTCATCTGGCCGTATATTAAGGAGGGCGTCATCTAGCCGTATATTAAGGAGGGCGTCATCTAGTCGTATACTAGGGGAGGGCGTCATCTAGCCGTATACTTGAAAGTGATATCATCCCAAAAAAAGCCTTATGCTGGAAGTGGCATCAATGATACTGGAGCGACATCTTAGTAAGTAACACTAGGAAATAGACGCATTCGGCTGCACTTTATGCGCGCCCTAACCAGGCATCATATCAGCAACATTTTTGGCGCCATTTTTCAGACCACCCGGCACCACTAACGCAAATTGCTTGCTGCATACCGCTATTACTTGAAACGCAGCCCTCGCCATGTTTCCTGGTGATGTAGTTCCTAGGACCAAAACAAAATGGTAAAGCAGGCGTGATTCGATTATTGGTGTGTCATGTAGTTGGAGTCCTGTGGGATGAAGATGATCTACTTCATATATAAACCACACGAACGACTTTATGAGCCTCTTCGTCTCACCATAGATGGCATGTGCGGGCGTATACTATGGGTATAGCGAAGACTTTCAGCAACATGAAATATCATTTGTCTCACGGCGAGATCCGAACCTGCAGGTACCTGCGGAGCCACGACAGTGAGCATTCTTACGTCCACCGTCCCCAATAGAGAAAATTAGTAGAGTAGCTGATCTAGAATGCATTAGTTCATTTGTTTAATGTAGTAACAAAAGATGTTCCAACTATTTCTTTCGAATTCCCTTGATTATTTTTACAGCTTGTTTTCAGATGGATGATGTTTTAAAAAGCACATGAATGCATTTGTTTTAAGATTTTAATAGTAAAATGAAACAACAACAAAACACTAGTACGTTTATTTTTGAAAATTGTTTTGTTTTTTGTCCAAAGCTTAACCTTTTCTAAAAAAAAAAAAAAAAACACCAATTTGGCAACACTGATTAATTTTTTAACCAATAATCAGTTTTGAAATTTGTAGTGACATGTATTTCACTCATTGCACAAAAAAAGTTTGGAATAGTTTCTGTCATAATATTAAAGCGTCCGTTTATTGATGATGTATTTTATGAGAACCCATGGGGAGAGGGGGAGGGGTTGCGGACTGCAAAGGGGTATCCGGGGTATACAATTATATCAATGTTTACAAGCTCGCCGAGGTTGACAACTGTTCTTGTCTCAAGGGACATTACTTGTTTGCCTCTACCTCGATTTCTCTCCCCCTCGTCCACACCCAATTCTTCTGTTTTTTTCTATTTCATTTATTGAGAAAGTAGCTTGCCCATACAGTGGTTAGCTGTACTATTTCTTCCTGCCTGTTCATATAGAGACACCCGAGACACCGGGCCACAACATAATATATATATATATATATATATATATGTATATATATATATATATATATATATATATATATATATATATATATATAAATGTGGGAGTGACAAAGATATTAATATAGTCACAAGAAATATGTACCGTCCTGCAGCCAAACTTTCTACTCTTAACGGCATTCACGCCTGAGGCACCCTGCTGTTGAAATCCCCATTGAGCTCTGGCCCACCTTTTAATGGCAATTGAATGGCTTCGTTTATTGAATCTATTGAAAGCTCTTACAGGGAGTGGTGGTGGTGGTGGGTGGGGTGGGGGGGGGCAAATAGATCGATCAAACAAACAAAGTTTTGTCAAACTTTTCGCATTCTTTAGAGCTGTGTTGTTGACATTGTATTTTGATTCTCTCCCTCCCCCCGCTCTCTCTTTCTCTCTCTCTCTCTGTCTCTCTTTTTCTCTCTCCCCCCAATCTCTCTCTCTCTCTCTCTTTCTCTCTCTCTCTCTCTTTCTTTCTCTCTCTCTTTCTCTCTCCCCCTCCATTTTTAACCATTTTCTTAAAAAAAAAAAAGAAAGTATTCACTGGCATTAGGAAAATGTAGGAAATAACCGCTGCTTGTTATCATTTTCAACTTTCTTTTAAAATGCCTTTGTTTTATGTTATAAGTATCTGTACGAGCAGTATGTTTCATTTTTTTCTACCCAGTCTCTAAGGCTTTATATAATGACCTAATATGTGGCTCTTAAAGCCAGGATCACCAAAAATTTTAGTGTTGCTTAATCGAGAATCTGTACAATCAATTTTAATATTTTCTTTTATTTTTTTTTTTTAATTTCTTCTTCTTAGATTGGTGGCCGAAAATCCCCCCAAAAAAAATGAATGAGTTTCTTAGTGTGTCGCAAATAGCAAAAAGTTTGAGAAGCTCTGACCTGTAAAGTCCTTGCTAATATTGAGTTGATATGTTTATCGTATATTGTTATGTAACCACTAGCTGTAGGCTACCCTGCAAAGCAGCACATAGAGTTATGTCCCCTTGGGCTTGATCGGTAGGCTATGTTAAGTTTTGGTTTCGGGCAGATCCGATTTTTTTCATGGATAGTATTTTAAACTGGGAATACTGTTGTATTAATTCTTTACTTTCGATTTAACGCCAGAACCCAAATCGCTATTATATTATTAGATTCTTCATTCTCCACCTTACTGGGCCGTCCTACACCCACAGAGGACTTTGCACTCAGAGTGTACTTGTGTTGGAGTCCGTAGACAGTGTGATATGCCGACATTGCTCTAAACTTAGCTCCACCGAGTCTTCTCCTTTGTCAAAGGGTGATCTTTGTTTGACCGACACAGGTGCTTGCATGTGCATACTTCCAATGTTACACCGTTTATAAGATCGCTCTATCTCCTCTCCCTCTATCTCCCCCTCTCTCTCTCCATCCCCCTCTCTTCTCTCCCTCTCTCTCTCTCTCTCTCTCTCTCCTGTCCCCTATCAGTTAAATACACTTTGCAAAGTAGTGGCAACAGTATGGCTCATTTAGGTTTTACATGGGCGATAAGTAAATAAATAAATAATTCGTAGTTTACTGTTATCTGTCTAGCATTGTTTTGACATCAACCTGACAGGGACGTTATCATCCGACATAACTATCTATATACACGTGAAATATTATTATATTGACCACAGTGCGACACTACACTATTTGAACCAGCCGTAAGTACGTTGTATGCCGCACTCAGCATTCGTTGAAACATTTATAAATAACAAGGTAATACTTTATTATATTGACCACAGTGCGACACGAAGCTATATGAACGAGCCTGAGTACACGTTGTATGCTGCACTCAGCATTCGTTGAAACATTTATAAAATAACAAGTTGATCCTTTAAAAGTATTTAAACTTAACTGTATTTAGTTGTTTTTTAAAAACAACGGTATCAAAGTTGCATGCTGTTGACTGGTTGGTCTCATCGAACTCACCTTAATCTAATTGTTGCTTGTTTCTTTATAGAAATAAATACATAAATGATAATCATAATTATTTGTTTTTTTTCCCGGTCATAAGCCAGCACAGATGCTGATTCTTTTGTGTTATACCAGTCACAGTCTTACATACATGTATATGTTTTAAATATATGTATATTAATATATTATGTATGCATGCATATTTCTAAACTTTGCTTCTTTTCTGTTGTTGTTGTTATTTTTTTTACTTCATTTGTATTAAATAATATAATGACGTTTATTAAAAGATGGCACCGGGTCATCCCATGGTGCACTATCGTTTGATGGCAGCCTACCTTTCACGCCACCCCTTCCACCATCTATCACAGCGATGTGTGTTGAGATTTTTCAGCTTACAACTAAGTTTACGAAATCAATATACATCGAGAATTTACCCGTAAAAAAATACATTGATTTTTTAATCCAGTAGCTTTTACAACATTCCGTCATTACATATAAATATATAAAGAGTTTGGATGTATAATTCTGCTGTTTGTTGTTCTGTTTAAGTTTATTGTTTGAACGATTTAAAAAAAAAAAGTGTATTATGCAATATGGATAGATCGATTTAATGAATAGACAGACATTCATGGTCGAATGAATGCTGTAAATCAGACACATGCCCATACAGACATGTATGTTGACAGAGAGAGGTGAAATAAAGTACAAACATTGAACAAGAATGATGCATAGCTATTTTTATATCTTTATTTCCCCCGATACTCCAGTATCCCGTTGTCATAACTATGTCATCGTGGTATCTATTCACAAGGCACATCCCTCCACACGCAGGCTAGTAAATCGTTTGAGCGTGTTATGTCAATAGAAACCAACTTTTGCAAAGTATTTGTTGCTATCAACATTCTTTTCTTCTCTTCTTCTTCATTTGAATGGCTTTGCTGTGTTTTCAAGTAAGTGGGGAATTATTCGTATCTCTTTTTTCTTTCTTTAACGCCCGACTGGTCAGGCCCTATAGTTTCTCAAGGCATGCACAATCGTCGGTACGTAGTTGTATACATTTGCATGCAGTTATCAACCGACTCGGGAGTGTATTCGTTCCCTTGTTGTTTTTATTCCCCACTGTTCGCTTGTGGAAGCGAAATCGATTTCCGCCTGACAATCGGGAGTGTTTCGTGGTCTGTGAATATTTTATATTCCTCCACCAAACAAGATGGATGGAGTTAATTAAGCAAGACATTGACAATGTTTAGAGAATCGTTCAAGTTTATGAAATAGCTAAGCAGGGGGGGGGGTATTTTGTTTAGTGGGATGTTTGTTTAATCTTGGCACAACAAGTAAATTTGATTGTACAGTATCATGAGCATACATTTTTAACATTGACTTCGCTACCTGCACATCGGGGTCAATTCATACCTGCATATCAGGGTCAATTCATACTTACCTGCACATCGAGGTCCATTCATATGCACATCGGGGTCCATTCATACCTGCACATCCAGGTCCCTTCATACCTGCACATCAGGATCCATTCATGCCTGCACATCAGGGGTCCATTCATACCTGTATATCAGGGTTCATTCATATCTGCATATCAGGGTCCATTCATACCTGCATATCGAGGTTCATTCATACATACATCAGGCCCATTCATACCTGCACATCAGGGTCCCTTCAATAGCACATCAGGGTCCATTCATACCTGCACATCGAGGGTCCATTTATACGTGCATATCGGGGTTCATTCATATCTGCATATCAGGGTCCATTCATACCTGCATATCAAGGTCCATTCATACCTGCATATCGGGGTCCATTCATACCTGCACATCGGGTCCATTCATGCCTGCACATCAGGGGTCCATTCATACCTGCACATCGGGGTCCATTCATACCTGCACATCGGGGGTCCATTCATACCTGCATATCGGGTCCATTCATGCCTGTACATGAGTTCATTTCATTTTGGCACTCAATAGATTCAGATAGATACTTAACTACGGCGTCTGCCCACCAAAACGTAATAAATGTCTCTGCCGGATCGTGCTCTGTTACAGGACCCCACCACCCATGAATAGAGGGGTCAGTCTTTATCATATTATATTCTTCCTCACCACCATATCAGTGTCCATGGCTTTAGCCCGGATGCCACTAATGCTCATCTCTGTTACTCAAACCCTGGACGATAACTTCCACCAAGCCCCCCAGCGAATGACCATTGTATGTCATCATCAGGAGTTGCTGCTTGAACAGCAGTTTGATCTGTTCTAGTTCATCGATTACGATTGATTTAATGGGCCGATTATTGAATTTTAATCAATTTCGGTTTTATTATTAAACTGTCTCGCTTTTTTCTTCTTTGGCAAATGACTTTGACGTGTTCAGCTAACCGTAGACTTGTGTGGGCATTTGCGTGGTATGAATTACTGTCTCCTCCCCCCCCCATGTCGGAGGTTGTGGCAGCCGTAAGCGGCGCTGAGCGCTGTGAAACTCTCGAGACTGTGTTTACTGATAGTCACTAGGTAGACTCACAAAAATTATAATTTTAAAAATGTTTTAAAGTAAAACCAATATTGCCATAGTTTTGTACCAAAATTTAAATCACGTTCAGTTTAGGGTAACCTAGTCATAGGCCCCGACTAATAAACAATGCCTTAAGCTGTCTGTTTACCCTAGCGCTTACAGCAGTGGTAGTGAAACTTTAACGCTCCACAACCACTATGAAAACTATATTGTTTTCGCACCCCCGCCCTGTAAAAATATGATCAAAAGAAAAGAAGGAATAAAAAGTGTCCGTAATATGATTCATGGTTTTACTCCCCTTTAATTTTGTGTATTAAAAAGTCTATCCTTTTTTTTAACGCATATAGAAATAGGATTGTTACCAGCTGTAATTATGCACACACAGATAATCGATTAAACATTACAATTTTAACGAGAGCCACCTGAATTAGCCCACGTCAGCCAGTGTATCGCGGCGACACACGCTTCAAGAACCACAGATTTGCAGTATCTTTGGACTGATTTCATAAACACTTTATAAATGGGATATTCCCATAAGTAGATTTCATTTGTTCACCGCTGCAGAGGTAAATGGAAGGCGCTTGTTAATAATTTGTTTTTTTTTTTTGTTTTTCATTGCTGTAATCAATAGGGTGTATGCTCTTTTCTTTCTTCATTACTTGGGTTGGCTTAGTGTTGGTGGGGGTGGCTTGCGAGTCTGACCGCCATTAGGTAGGTCTGGCCTGAGATATCGTTTCATCCATCACCTTTAACTTTTCCATTACCAGAGGTAATATACAATATCATTTATATCTCGTTTGCAGGAGACGGTCGGCGAAATACGTAGGCTACATTTTTGTATTGTAATGTATTGACCAAATCATCAAAGATATTCACGTGCTTAAAAGTGCATACATATTCATTTTGACAACTATCCATCACACTTCAAATCACTTGGTATGATTTGAATAGGAGCCTGTGTGATGTGCGCCATCCTCTCGGGGGTTAACTCCATCTTGTGCGCTCTGAATTCACCCATTAAAACCTGTGCTAAGGCCACCCCCTTGGCTACAGAAACAGACGAACTCTACATGACATCTACCCCGATGGCCCTGACTTTGGAGCTCCAAGGAGACTCCCCCTTTTTTTATAATACTGTTAGAATCAGTATCTTGATCCGTATATCCCCGATTTAGTTCCATTTTTATACAGTTCTATCCTAGACTTTCGTGAGATATCAAGTTGGCATGGGAGACAGGAGATGGTGAGAATCGGCATGTTGCCGCAAATGACCCTTACCACAGTTCATCAGCTGCGCAGGTGAGCTCGCCGCACACGACTCACCGATCGCGCGTGCACACACACCTGCTCAACAGAGCGCTCAAGGAATATAAAAAAACAGTCAAGTTTGACAACTGTGGAGTCACCTTAGATGGTCTGGTGAGCATGTAGTGTCCGGATATGACCTGTACCAAACTATGCTTTGATCGCCCAAGGATACAAACGGATAAACAAAATAGGACGGATCGCTCATCCCGTCACAAGAGGGGGTCAAGTGTGGCATGTGAATAGTGGACACGGACGGTCAATGTCCGAAATGGTCAGCAGTGTGTAAATATGTGTTAGGGTCGGCCAGGAGAAGATACTATTGGTATATGAAAAAGCTGTGTTTTTGTTTTGTTGTGTTGTGGTTTGTCACATGGAGTAGGCTACTTGTGTGATTATGTTGAACTGAAAAGGACTAAGCGCACCACATGCCATTGTTGCCTTCACGCGAAAGTGAAATATTTAATCCATCTGTGAAATAATTCAAAACATACTGTGAAACGTTGCCCAAACTAATTTGAGAAATGCTGCTAGTTTTATAACAACATAAAAGCTGGCTATTAGTCCCGATGTATATGCTAGTGAAAAAAGTCATAGCATAACCATTCATGTGCGGATATAATTTGTTTTTTTGGACCAAAGACATCTTATGGACCTCAGCTTTCTCGAGGTCCTGAATATGTCTGATTAGAAGAATTCCGATATCATTGTCAGGAATTAAACCTGGATGTCATGGTTTCGGAACAGTTGCCTCTCATTTTACACAGAGGCGCTGAAGAGGAAATATTTCGTATAGTTGCTCAATTTGTTTTAAGATTAGTATTATAATGCGCGTATATTTACTTCTTATCTTTAAAGTGCTTTTATTACAGTGAATTCTAAATATTGTTTATGATTTCACTGTATATCTTTACACAGAAACGTGCATTTGTCCATCTGCGCAATACCTTTCACCACCAACGCAATATATTTCACTACCAGTGCAATTCATTTTAATACCAACGCAACACATTTCACGACCAACGCAATACATTTCACTACCAGTGCAACTCATTTCAATACCAACGCAATACATTTCATATTGATCGGTGACTGTAAAATACAAGGTTTCGTTATATTCATGACACAGATAATAGATGAGAATACTGCGGAGATCTGTCTCGAGGCAACCACAGGACATCAAAGCTATAGAAGATTTAATTATTCTTTTTTTGTTTGGCATTTAGCTTTATACCTGTTTGTCCGAGTCGTTGGTTGCGTCTAATGCGCCATTGTTATTTCCCGTTAAATGAACACTTCGCCATTCTCAGTATCAAGCGATTCACAGATAGTGAAAACATTATATCAGTATGCAATTTCTGTGGTGGCAAACAATAAATTATTTCACATATGGACAGTGGTGTAGCGAAGGCTTAACCCGCCCGGGGCCACTATTACCTTTTAGCGTCCCCTCCCCCATTTGAAAACCATATAACATTATATGTAATATTTACCATCTAGCACCCCTTTGTGAGTAGCGCCCGGGGCATGATGCCCCCTACCATACTACATATAGGTCAAAATCGCCTTAAAAGGCAGTGCTGTATGTTTATTTTCGTATCTTTAAACATTCAACATGCTTTCATTCCACCAGGACGTAAAACAGCAAAAGTCAAAGACAGTTTATCAAGCATGGGTACGTCAGCACTGTGAGTCTTGGGAAGGTAAAAATCTCCTTGTACTTGTACATCTCTCTATACAGCGGTGGACAATGGGAGCTGGTGCGTCTGCAGAAAATGAAATCTCTGTCCCCGAGAGTAACATGCCACAGAGAGCGCAGCTGCGGTCTGTCAGCAGACATTGGCTCTCTAGGCAGGTTTTAGATTTGTCTTATATATGGTAGCGATTATCAATCAATATGAAGAGAGAGTGTGTGTGTGTGTGTGTGTGTGCTTTCAAAAATGATAATAATAATAAATATATATTCTCACTGTCACTCCTTTCAGTGCACAATTTTTGAACACTTGACACATATATTTTCAGCTAATTAGAACTTTTGTAGAGAATGTCTTTATTTCATTTCGTGTTTAGGGTGGGGTGTTTATCTGACTTAGATCATGTATATGACTAAAGGGGACGATTTTTTGTAGTGCCCTTTTATCTCACCATATCAATGGTCATAGAAGGCATCACTGGGAGACATAAAGCGACTTTCTTCATGACCCTGAAAAATTAGGTAAGTCTCACCGAAGATCAAACATGAGACTATCTCCCCCCCGCTCGATCTAGTTAGCAACACTTTGTTCATGAGAATTCTGACCTTATTGTCTTTATTCCAAATATGAAAAGAATAGTTCCGTTCAGAAACATTTTAGATATACATGTCCAGAAGCTTTAATTTCAAAATGAAAACAAAAATTGATGTTGATGGTAAATTATGTCTTTTATATTTTCATTAAGGTGCATCACAAGATGTTGTGAAAATAACCAAAGATGGTTTTATCCTAGTGAAAGTCATTGCAGAAGGAGAGGTATGCTATTAGATTCCAAAACACTATCATTTCTATTGGCTGTTGGTTTGATTGGCTAGTCTGCCTTTTTGTTTTATACATTTTTTTTGCAAATTATTTATAACAAAAATAAAACTTTGGTTGCTAGTATTTCATAAATATAAAAATATTAAGTTGATTTAGTTAAAAAAAAAAACCCACTTTAATTGGTTTTGTTTAAAATAGGATGTATTATTTGAGTGGGATGAAGTAGCTATAGGAGCACCAAACTTAATCCAGGTACTATATTAAACTATGCTTTACTTAATTGGATTTAACTTAATTTTTCACATTAAAGTTTTATATTAGGGCTTTAGTGTTTTTCTGGAGCCTTTTTTTACTTTTCTGATGTCATTTTACCTGTCTCTGTTCAGTTTTCTTAACACCTACAATCCTTCATCTCATTTTTAGACCTTCATATACAAATAACTGAAATATAAAATAAATATTTATTTGAAATATTTTTAAAAAGGTGGTTAACGATGGCAAAGAGCTAAAGCCCATTGTTGGATGGCTATGGAGGATCAAGAGGCCAAATGGAACTTTCAGACAGATTTCACCTAGAAGGGCAGTATAAATTTGCAGTGTGAGTCAAATTCATCAGTTATTTTCTATTAGAATTTAGCGCTGCAGCTAAAGAAGTTCAGTGTTCTGTGCATTCAAAACAAATTTTAAATTTAATTAGGTATTATTAGATTGATTTTAATGTCTGTAGGGTATTAAATTTGCCTTCATTAGTAGGTAATAAGGAGAAATTAAATAATTTGAGGATATTTTTGTTATTGTAACTAAAAGATGCTTTGTCTATAGGAAAGTAAAATAAAATGATATAGAGCAGAGATGAAATCATAGAAGTATGATTGATAATTATAAATCAGCTTCTATGTGCTGTGATAGTTTAAGAACTTAAAAAGGCAACATAAGGATACAATGCCACTGAAAGACATATAAATGAATTAAACTAAACAGAAAAACTTCCCATCCTCTCATACCTAACTTTACACTTATTCGTGATTTTTATATATTTCAATGGTCATCTTTTTAAAATCAGCACATCCTTTTATTTTATTTTTTTGCACACTAATAATAAAACTTTTAGTTTTGATTTTACCTTAAGATTAACACTAATAAGGTCATTTCATTAGTTTAAATTTGATTGTCAGTTTGGACCTTAATTAAAATTTATCTGAAATTGTAGATCGAACATAAAAATTATTTATTTTACGTATTCCTAGTTTGTTTATCCTATTGACATATTTATCCATATGAGACATTAAATAAGTTATTTTTGGCTCAGTGTTATTAATTATTCTTCAGAAGACTTTTTTTTTAATATCTTTATCAGCTCATTTCTGTTTAAATGTAACTGCTTAGTTCTTAAAAAAATTGAAATCTGCTGTACATGTTTTCAGAGGAAATTTCTTAAATTCTCACTAAATAAATTTGATTGATTTTTTTAAAATTTTTTTTTTGCAGTAACCCAATACGGTTTACTCCATTTACTGTCATTGTGAAGAGAGCAGAGGTCTTAGTGGATGTTACAGATGAAGGGTTCTTTCCATCCATCTTGGACATTAACCAAGGGCAAACAGTCCACTTTGTCTGGAGGTCATGTGCTGTCCCTCACACTGTTAAAGAATATGTCTACTTACTGGATAAAAAATCATTTCCAATCGAGGGACCAAAGACAGTGGCCACAGTATCTGGCAGTTATCAGCAGACATTCAAGTACATTTTTTTTTTCAGCTTTTGCCTCTTATACGACTTAAAATTTAGTTTAAAAGTATAAATTGTTGTATATTTAATGGAAATAATTGTGAGCTATATTCTAGTTTTTCATATACATATCCACATATGGCCAATTTGACTAAAATCAGAGAAGAAAAAAAAAAGGTCTGAAATGAGAACCAAAAACTTATTCAATTTCACCATGAGCCACGTTAAGCTCAGCTAAACTCAGAAAGCATCATTACCTTCATTATAATATTACATGAGTAGAATCTGCTCTTTTCTCTATAAACCAGCTTACAGTACAGTTGGACCATTGTATGTCTTAGGCATAATCTATTTACAATTACAATAAATGAAATGTGATTATTAATTTTTCTAAAATAATTATGCACATATTTACAGAAAGCCAGGAGTGTTCTATTTTAAGACTGAAAGTGCTGAGCCTGGTAAAATTTCCTCTCAGTGTCATAAGAGTCAGAAATGGAAACTGGTAAATATGTTAACAGATTTTTTATATTTTATTAGTTTTGTTCTTACTTTTTTTCTTTTTTTGTTTAGATCTTTTAGATTTTAGCATAACTTTTTCAAAATAATTGCTGTTATTTATATTGTTACTATTGTAGCTAAACAACGTTAATTTTCAACTGCTCCATCATTTCCTCAGCGAGCATAAAATTGAAGTTTTTGGATCAAGTATTTGAACAATGTGCCTTGTCATACAAAGAAGGCTGACAGGGTCTGGTGGGAATGGAATAAAGAAAAAAGTAAGCACCTCACCAGCTCTCCTTTGTTATAAAATCACAAATAAACTTTTTTTTATAAAGAAATCCTTTGCTCACATGTGTACGGTCAAATTTTCTTTTCTTTCTTTTTCAGTGCAAGAAGTTGCATAATGTTTATCAAATTGATGCCCCACCAATAGATCATGAAGAAGATGCACATTTTGAGGGTAGACGCACAATTTATAGTTTTTGTAGTTGTTCAAATCAAATAATAAGAAATTTACAATTTGAAATTAACACACAGAAGTAGGTTAAAGAAGGAACTGAATAAAGATTTTAATTTAGCTGGTAACTTATTTATTTTTGTTAATTTACTGAACAGATTCCTCAAGATTTTAATTTTTTTTAAATCTTACAAATGTGTTAAATGAGATTTTTTTCTTCAGGCCACTTCAGAGGGATTTCAGTGGCCTCACAAACCAAGAGTTTGTCCTGTTTAAAAATACTAACTTTTATATTCCAGAGGCTATATTTAAATTTTGACAAGCTGTGTTTTTTGTTCTTTTTATTAATATTATTTTTTTTACATCATGAATATTATAATTTTTTTGTTTAATTTGTATTTATAGTAAGCAAGGGTTGATGACTTACAAATTTACAAAACCTGGAGTCTACTTCTACTCTGATCGCAATTATGAAGAAGCTGCCGTTTACATGGGAACCATAATAGTCAAGCCAAAGCCAAAAGAGCATGTGATAAAAATTAATGAACTTGGATTCTCACCAGGTTAGAAATGAAAGTAGATTATAATTATTAGAATCAAAGATATCCTAAAGATATATGCCAATTAGTACAATCATAAATTACTTTTTATATTCAGTTAAGCTCTAATATAATTGCAGCATTAAATATATTGTTTTACACCTAAGACTGACTTGTGTCTTTTTATGCAGTTTTATTCTGAATATAAAAAAAATCATGATATTGTAATCTATTCATCTATTTTTACATCAATATAACATAATTTGATTTTTGGTTCCAGACATGGTGAGAGTCAACACTGATGAACTTGTCTGGTTCATATGGAATACTAATTCATTTTCTAACAGTGGAAGGGTTGTCCAGATTCTTGAGGAAGAAAAAACTCAGAGCCACCAACTCAGGGGACAGATGATAGAGGTAAGACCCTTAATTAAACATCTTATATTTTAATAAATGTGAATGCTAATCATTAGAGATACATGTATAAGCATTGTACTAAGTTCATTTACTATGGAATTTTCTTTTAATACTAAGTATGCTTAATGCTACAATTGTATCATGTTTTAACATTCTTAAGATTTGGATCCAGTCAGACCAGAAGATCTTAGAGTGATGACCAAGGCTGGCATAGCTTTCATAACATTTTCAACTGTTGGGGTCTACACATACAAGCTCACTGATAAAGCTTATAAACCATTAGGCATTTTTTCAATCATAGTGAATCCAGGTCCAAAGGTAACGCTTGTTTTTTAACTGAATACTATTTGAATATGATCATGTGTAATATTCTGTATTCTCAATAAAATGTTCATTATAAAAAGTAAACATAATAAGCAAAACGCCTTCAAAATAATTTTATCAATTTATGTCAACACTATATGTATTTGGAGATTAAGGTAGGAATCATTTTTATTAGTGCCTGCTTTGTTTGTTTCAATTCAATATTAGCAAAGTATACTTTATATTTTTTTCAGTATCACTTTTGTTATCTCCTTGAAAATTTAAGGATAAGAAATAATGGAGATTTAATAAAAGATACTAATGAACTTGGCATTTTTTTTTTTTTAGGTTTCAAGCATTATTTAATTTTGTTCTAAGAAGATTTATTTGTAAATAAATTTAATGATTAGTTGATAATTTCAATCTTAAGTCATACAATACATGTCTGCGACAGTGGATTTGAGCCTTCAGTCATTACAATTAATCCTAATGACAGAGTATGGTGGTTGTAATAAAAGCACAAAAAATCAACATAATATTGCTGGAGTCAGTCTACTTCACAAATTTTAGCAGAAAATTACCCTGTTTGTCAAAAAATGGTATTAACAGTGTTGCTGAGTTTTTTTTTTTTTTTTTGGTGTTACTCAGGTTTCACATTTTAAAGATCGCATCTTAAATGGATTTTGTAGTGGTTTTCCTCGTGACAGTCCTTCTGCATTTCAGCACCAGTTTACTAACAATGGAGTATTCTATTTTCAGAGGTATTTTTTTATGTCATTGTGTAATAATTAATGCATCCATTAAAGAAATAATCAAAATAAATATAACAAACATTTCTAGTTTATGGCTAATTCCATATTACTTAAGGATTTAATATATGAGTTTTTTTTTTTGTACATTTTATTATAATTTTTTTATTATTTCAGTCTAAATGTAACAGAGAAATGTGGTTCTATAGTTGTCTCTTCACAGCCACATGCAAGTTTTTTTGTATTTTTTAAAAATCTTTTTATGTCACATTTTAATATAAACATCTGTAAATCATAACTGAAGAAAGTTAACATACCCATTACTAGAATTCAAAACCAAACACAGTATTACAGATTTACATCTGTGTTAATAGTTGGAAGCTAATTAATTTTTTGACTGGACAGGTTCCTTAAGAATAGAAGTATCTAAAAAGAACCAGATACAACAGATTGCACAAATTAATGACATTGTATGCTAGGACATTTAGCACACCCCACCAATGAAGATGTTATCGCTATGAAAAATTTGAATGATGCATTAAAACCACCAACAAAAAATACCGAACTGCCAATCAAGGTAGATTTTTATTGAAGCTTATTTTCTTTTAATTTGACATGTTTAGAACTGGATTTGAGATACCCACATAAGATAGGCTTAATTTGTAGCTGGGTTAAATAAATAAAATAAATAATTAAAACATTCACCAATAGATAAAGGTGGAACTCTTTAGCGTCTCACTTTTTTTCATAAGTAGACCAGCTATTTGGGAAGAAATTAAAATGTTTCCTGCACTTCTTTTTAAGTATCTCGTTTTAAATACATTAGTACAGCAGTCTAGCTGACAAAAAAAGTTGAGCAATAAATATCCCCATGGAGTATTACATATTAGATTAAGAATATTTAAACTGTGTAAATGAAAATCTTTCGTGAAATGACAGAATGATTTGTTCTTCTTGTCAAACTACTAAAGATTCAAAAATCTTTTTAAGCAGAATGACAATTTTTTTTAGTTTGAACTTGTCAAGAAATAAATGTTTAGAGAAAGAAAATAACTAGTTGTTGTAGGAAACTTGCAAGAATCGGGAACATCATAGATTTACATTAATACATTAATCACCTATTTAAAAAAGATAGGACAACTGATTTAAAAGTTAAGATTATTAATAAATAGTATTTCTTTCTTACTAAAAACTTTTTTCCCGATAGTTATTTTCTTTTATAAGGAAGTATGTATCATGATAATAATCTCTCTGCATTTTTTATTCTTAGGCACTGTTATGCAAAACTTATAACAGAACTGGGGATTAGGCCGTTTTTCTGTAAATCTTTTGTCAAGTGTAAAAATAATGTTAATGTAAGTATAAAGTAGATTTTATCATCTATTGAATATTTAATTAGAAAAAATGCAAGATTTTACGTAGACATGTTTGGCAGGGTTAAAAAAAAAATAGGACAAGTTTTCCAAATTGGTATGCTTATGCATGTACATGAATTTTTTAAATCGTTTGTTGAGGGTGACTTTATTTTATTTTTAGGTTGCTGTCTGTGATGAAAGATCTGACTTTTTGTTATCAAAGTTCATAAAATCGTGGTTTTCATCCTAAGAGATATATTTACAAAAGGTGACATTCAAATATATTGAATAAATACACTAAATAATGCATATGACGTTTAACCCAACTTTGAAATAAGTTAATTGTTGTTTTTTTTGTAACATGGACTTACCTATTTAACTATCCTTTAAAAGGGGCAAGCTTTATTGTGGACTTGGAAAAGGAACTAGGTAAGGAACACAATATCATACATATCACTAAGTCCAGGCAATGTGTAAGCTGATATTTGAAAAACAAAAACGTCTGTTTAATGGTTTATCATAAGTATGATATGCTTAATTAGTATAGTGAAAACAAAATGAATTAAGAAAACAACAACCAGATAAATTGACTTCTCCTCTGATATGTATTGTTAATTTACAGAAACCTCTAGACAAGATCTACGGTAGCTTTCCACAGCCCGGTAAGCTTCTACCTAACAGTAGTTTTCTGTTTTCCTTTTGATGACCCTGGTGATTATGCTGTAGTATCCCAGGGTGCACCTGGTTCTCCTGTGTGGTTCATGTGAGGGATTTAAGTTAGTAATTTCCTTTTTAAAAAAAAACGTCTTTGTTGGCTAAATGTAAGTATAAGTAAATTTACACACTAGTGTAAATAAAAAGTTGATATTTTAATCTACTGTTTACTTTTTCACTTTTTTTTTTTTAAGGATTTGTTAAAAATTTAAAATAACTAATTTATATCATTTACACTTCTACTGTTATATAGTCTTTGAATAATTGCAATATTTAGTGTTACAGTTATTAACATGAATAATTTCATTTTAAATGCTGCTGATAAAAAAAAACTTGAAAAACTTTGCATTTAAACCGTATTTTCTTTTCAGTTCCCTGAAACTCCATGATCCTGTTTTGGAAAGGAACCAGAAAAAACTTTAGATGATGGAACTGTTCTTCTTCAGCCAGGCAATAAGCCTGAAGCTGAGATTTATTATACTACTGATGGCACCCTTCCAGCTCTTCACCTGGATGGCATAATGGTGAGGCTATTCCATGTGTTCCTTTAGTTACAAAAAAAAATAATGTCTATATGCTTATTCTAAAGTGTATTTCTTTTTTTTTTTAATCTGCGATATTTATAATTAAATTTAGTTGTTAATTAATAAATTATTTTATAATTCATCTTTTAATATATCTCAAGGAGAAGAAGTGTATTATTATTGATACAAACTAATAAAATGCACCTACTTAAGTTATAGGGAGGTAAATTTTTTTCGTTCTTGAACAGCATTATGTACCAATAAAGGTGTCATCATAGGGGAGTCTGGCATCCTGAGGGCCATCGCTTTAGTTACCGGAGGAAGTTCCCAGAGCTACCCACTGACATCCTTGTAAGTTTTTTACATACTTCACTTCAAGTGGGCGTTGTGCAGTATAGAATTCTCTTCTGTTAACCTGTAGACTTAGGTTCCAGTCCGCAAGCTTTAAATGGTACACTGACATAAGTTGGGAAGCAAAGGTTGCTGGGCATTGTGAATTCTACACAGTCCTTAATGCCATGCCATTGCTATGAATTCTAAACTTCATCTAACCCCCAGTAGTCTTAAGGAATTAAAGAACAAAAAAACTTTACTACAGGCAAACACAAATGAAGCTTTGCCATATTTCTTTTTGCCTTTAATTTCTACAGGCCAATTTGGGTTGATTCTAGGGAAGGCAGTGATATAAAAAGGAAGAAGAACCCAGAAGTTATTCATACTATGTCCCAGCCATTAGAACCTTCATAAAGAGAGCAAATTATGATTTTGAATTTTTCATCCCAGTGATTAAAATGATCATTTGCTATGAAGCTTGGCTCTAGCATTTAGATTATTTTTGTAAACAAAATTATTTTATTCCTTTCATTCGTCTTTTAATATAGAAACAATTTCATCTATAAATAAAAAATTCTTCATTGCTATTTATTATATTTTGCTTAGCTAATAGTATATTCCAGTTTCAATAGTCCACTGTTTAAAGCATTTTGCCCATATACTGAGGGTCAGATGAATAACTTTTTTGCTCAGATGAACATTTCTGTTCTCATTTGAAATTAAGATAGAATGTTAAAATTAAATTTCATTTGCAGACATTTACAAAGCATATTTATAATATATAATATAGTTAATAAAGCCTAGCATTATTCAATTTTTTGAGGGCTACATAAATTTGAATTGTTTATTTTATGCAAATTATTAAAAGAGTTCTTTATTTCAGAGTTCTTTTGATTGGTGGAACTGTCGTCCATATATCAGAGGCTGCTTGACAGATCCTGGAAAATTTGAAGTATTTTGGGACTTGCCTAAATCAAAGCCTCAAAGAAACAAATCAAAGGGTAATTTCAAAAAGCAAAATTGTTTTTAGACTTATCTTTGCTAGTAATTTCAGAATCGTGGTCAACCATTATTTATATGCTTATTACTTTATGAAACAGGACCATTGTTGACAGCTTGTATCACAATTAAATTAAATTCTAATAGCATTAGTAAACAGTCAGAATTTCTGGTTTACATTTTGTCTGCTTGCAGAGTTTTCTCTGAGGGCTATATCTTCTGGGAAACAGACAAAGAAGCTGTTTAGAAAAGTTGAGTTTAAATAGAAAATGTGTTCAAATGATTAGTAATAAAAATTACACAAAACACTGTGATTTTGACAGAAAAAATAGATGGAAATATCATTAATGTAAAAATAAAAGCTTATCCATGTCTACCTGTATCTATCAGTACTCAAAGCGTTAGTCTTACAGAGTTTTGACTATTTTTAAGTGAAAAATATAATAAGAATTTAATTAGTACGTAATATTTTCTGTAATATACTGTATATAAATGTACAGTGAGACACTGAACCATTCTTTTTATTATTAAGCAGAGTGAAATGCTGTCAAAAATAGTCAGACACTTAGTCTCTACTTAAAGTCTCAAACAATCTTTTAAGCTAAAGAAAGACATTTGAAATAGTCTTATTTCCAGTCATTTGACATGTTGCTATTTAGCATCGTTTAGTTTCTGTCTATGTAGAGAGAGAAAAAGATATATATTAGAATTAATACCATATCATTTTGAGGACCTCTGTGGATATTGGTTGTTTTTGGTCATAATTAAAATTAATAACTACATGTATTATGTTATTTTTTTTTTTATTGTAAAACTAATTTCACCTTTGTCTTTTTACATTTAGCTACAATATATTTTTGAATGATGTCAGCTACTGCTGCATGTTCCCTCCATTAAATCATAGTGTTGGCTTATCAGGTTTAGCAGGAGGAAGAAAATACAAAATACATGTCTTGGCCTACCCAAAAAGATCCTGAAAATAGCTCAAATTTCCAATAATTTGGTAAGAATTGTATAATTTAGAAAAAATAAATTTCAAATGTTTAGATTAATAATTTAAAAACTTCAGGTTGCTTGATTTGTTTATAATACACTATTGATTTGTACTCTTATATTTGTTTTAATTTCCAGTATGTGAAATGCCCGATTCTGACAGATGATAAGGGACCATTGATTTCCCTTGTCAAAACTGAAAAGGCAGATAACTTAGCCACTAGTTTGGATGTCAATTGATAAACCAGACTGTCCAATAGATGGCTATCTTGTCTATCTTAATGACAATCAGTGTGGACAAAAGTAAGGATGTCTTTTTTTAATGTTGTCAGGAAAAGAAAGTGCTTAAGTGTAAGAAGTCTTTTTTTTGTGTTTTCTTAATCTGTTTGGTTTTTATCCACTGAGACTGAATAGAATATTTATTTCAAATTTTGACTTACTTTGTCACTAGCTTGTACCTGATCCCAGCTCTAACAGATGTAAAGTTGTTATAGATGGCTGTGATATTGATGTAGAATATAAAGTTCATGTCCAGGCAGTCCTTAAAAGTAAGTTGTTGTTTTTTTTCCAAAGATTATTAAATTATATATTTAAATATTTAGCTGTTCTAAAATTTAGAGTTTGGCATCAAACATCATTGTAATACTTGAACATTTCTCATTTTGATGACTTTATGACTTTATTAGTAAAAAAAAAAATGAAAGGCATCGCTTTACAGCCTATGAGGGCATATCAGGCCATAAAATTTGTAGAATTCATCTTCCATTTATTCATAGCACACTGTGGGGTTGTGTGGCTAGCATTATGCCCCATGCCTCTCCTTCCCCAACCTATACCAGATACCCATTTTTTTTAGTCAGTTCGACTTGACAACTTTCATCAGGATCTTATAAAAATTCCTAGGCTCTTATCTGGGATAAAACCTGGGATTTTAAGGCTGACTGTTGAGCCCTCTTAACGAGAATGACCTCCCCCTTCCTCTTCATTATTTCCTTGAAGTTTTAAATCATCGGCCAACAGTTTGTGTATAAAATGGAACTTTTTCTGATTGATGCTTTTGTGAGATTCCTTTGTGGCAAGATTTTCTTTAAAGTGTTATTGGGATAATCTTCCTCAGACCCTAATCATTTTTTTACTCGGCATTTTTATTTTCTGGACTATTTCTTGTAAATTCCTCAACAGATTTCTCGAGGGCGTTGACTTCCAGACCTCTCCAGTGATTGCATTACCTCTCAGCACCTCCCGACTTTGTTTACCCTGACATAAAGGTACTGAGGAAGAAGACCTGTACAATGAGTTCATAGAGGTGGCTGAAGGGGCTGGGTACTTACCTGCAATGGATGGTAGGTCCATTAATTTTGTTTTTTTGTTTTTTGCTAACCAGGATGAGACACTACATCAAAAATATGTATCCATGTGTTTTATCTTTGTTTGATTCTTTTCTTTCTTGAAACCTCTTAATGAGGGGTATGCAAACGTTTTAAACTGCGGGCCACAATGGGTCCTTAAATGGGTGGAGTGTTTATAGGAAATAAGCTTAATTAAATGTAAATGTCATTGAGTGTGGTCCGGATTATGCAACTTTATGGACTTATAGGAGGTAGTTAACCCCTTGTCCACTTTAAACAAAAAACTCATATGATTTTTTTCTGAAGTGTTTAGTGAGGATTGTATTAACAAATCTTAATTAATTAAACCCCTTGTATTTTTGGAACTAATATTTAATTTTGTTATATAAATAGATTAAAAACCATTATGCTAAGCTATCTTAGTTTTTTGGTTTTAAAAACTTAACGATGAAAGCATATTTCTTCATTTTCTAATTAAAATATATACATGTAGATATATCTTATAATCAAGGTAGTATTCAGTACGTTTTATTATTGTATTATATTGATCGATCGGGTTTTTGAAAGATTCTTTCAAGGTCAAACAAATTTCATTGATTTACATGATAACAGAATTTGCATTAATGACATTCTAAGCCATAAATTATTATATAATAATAGTTTTGGAAATATTCTAAAAACAAAACTGAAAATTTGTAGCCCTGTAGTTTTTTCCGGTGGCGCAAACTTAATTTATTTTTAAATTAATATGTATACTTTTATTTTCCCCTCCCTTCCCCATTCTTAGTTTTTCCTTCATTGTTTCAACTTAGTGTTGTACTTTTGCATGGTTGTTGTAAATTTTTTTATTGTCTCTTTCACGGAATTCTTTTATCAGTTAACTTTTTTGAAGAAGTTATAAATAAATATGAGTTCTTGTAGAATTACCTTGCGAGTTAGCAGGAAAATGTTTATCTAAAACATTATTTTTAATGAGCTAAAATTAAACTTTTGCTTTGTGGAATTTTTCCTAACATCTATCATGCACAAACTTATATGATCTTGTTGTTTGATATACTTTTATTACACCCATATTAAACACAATATTTACACTAAATTGACCCTTCTTAGAAATGAAAGGTAATAGGGATAACCTAGTGATTCGAAATCAAAGAGAGCTTTAGATATAATGTAGCATTATATTAATAGATCAAGACAATCAAGTCTGGGAGACAGAAACAGACTCAACCTCAGGTCAAGAAGATAATGACCAATCAAAAGAAGACAGGAAAAGAAAATTTAGAGGTAGTCCTTATTGCTTAAAGCAAGTTTTTTATTGTAAAATAAATGTATGATAACTCACATATTGTCTGATAATTTCTAATTTATAGGCATAGAAATTATTTAATAAAAATTACAGAGAAATATTCTAAATTTTTAAATGCACTTATCAATCATAAAAAATTCTAGTTACACATTTAACATTTTTAAAGTTTTTAATTTTAATAGATGGCTTAACTGTATTTTGTACTATAAAAAAATCTTTTTAGTTGAAAACTATAATATTTATTTTTATGTTTGTTACTGTTATCATATTTCAATATTTTATGATAATTTTAATTTTATTTAAGTAAGCTAACAAAAGATCACCTCGTAATTTAAAATGTTTTCATTGTTGTTTTTACATCACCTTACAAATATAATTTTTTCAATTTTAATTGCATCTCCTTACATGCATCTTTTTGAGTCTATTGATGTTATATATATTTCTGTATCTTCATGGCTATAAGACATTTTTTGGCTCCTTCATAAATATTTATGCAATTAAAAATTTTCATTCTCTTACTTTTTTAATCTTGACATTTTATTTGATGTATTGTTTCATTTTTTTTTCTCCGTTCAATTTGTGTATTATACATCCACAGATGAAGACCATGATATTATCAATGGTAAAATACAATTTTTTTATACTTTGTTGTTAATATAAATACATTTATATTTTTTAAACAATTTAGTTCAAATTTAGTGCGGTTGGTTAAAGATAATAAAATGTGTGGCATGATTTCGTCATTACAGTTTAGGTATGTATATTATTGGTTTGTAAAATGGATAAGACTTTCCTTCATGCATTAGCTTTTTTTATTTATATGGGCATTAATATTTTTTGTTACAATTTTTTTAAATTGTGTATTTTGACTAACATTTATCTTGCTAATTTCATTTTGACAATATTACAATTATTAAAGATGAATTAAGAGACTATGTATTTAGAAAAAAAACATCTAATATTCATGTTTTTATATATTAATCATACTTATGACATTATCAGACATTTTTTTTTCATTATAAACTTATTTTGTTTATTATTCTTGCTAATGTTTCATAACAAAGTCACCATTTGTTTCATTTAGCTGTTGAGCCTGAGATAGACTCTGATCTGCAATCTTTAGCAGAGCGTAGAGTTGTTTTCAATCTTACCCTACTCCAGAATTATACTTAGAGGGAAGGCAATGGTCCTTTAGTGGAAGAATTTAAGATTTTACACCATTGTCATATAATTGGCAGACTCTGTTATATTTTAAAATCTGTGAAGTATGCAAGATATAAAAGTGCTGCTATAAATTATTCAAAAATGCAGAATCTAGACCTCATAAGCATTTTCTCATGCCACCAAGTAGAGGTGAAGGCAGTGGTGTGAAGAATGTAACACAGTTACGTATTTCATCTCCTAATGCTGACAAGAGCATCAGAAGTTCACACGGAAGATTGATAAGTAAACGCAGTTTTCTCCAGGAGTCGTATAGAGCTGATGGCAGAAATGGTCATACCGCTTTTGATGAGATGTCTTCAACCGGCTCTTATGCGTTGAAGATTACAGTGATAGTCACTATCGCAGCCAGGAAAGACATTATCAAGGCAGCTGGAAGTTATGGTAGTAATCATTCATTTGATAAGGGCTCTTACTACTTACAGCGTGATGCTAGGAAAGATCAAATACACAATCCACATCATGGTCACATGTCTGTGCCAACCCAAAAGCAGGATATCAAGCAGGTCAGGTTTGCTAAGGATTTAGAGAAGTCTGCTAAAAAAACAACAGTTCTTGTGAATTCCAGATTCTTCTTTCTCATATGGTGATGAAAGTGTGGAACAGTTATACCAGGCCACATACAGCGTCCTGTCAGTTTACTGGATTCCGTGGTGAAATCTTCTCAGTCTCAAAAACGGCAGGATAGTGCTTTATAGATTTTGACAGTGATCACAGTAATTATGACTATAGCAGAAAGTACGAGTCATCAGGGCCAGCGCAAAGCTAGAAGAGCTGTGAGGAATTTTCAAGAGGATTTTTGGACGTCATAGGGGACATAATCCTTTAGCAGCTCAATGCCACAAGTCATGGACCAGTGCTACCTCAGGAAAGTTCTGGTATGCTAGCCAGATATTTAGAGCATTTTGGTTTTTGAAGAGAAAAGAAGGTGATCCAGTCAAAGGAGAGAAAAGTGTCTCCCAGCTGAACCATATCAGGCTGAGGGAAAGGTAGAACTAGAAGTTGTTGGTCACCAGTTGTACCTTCAATATTTTCATTTTTTATACTGCAGTTTTTTGTATCACTTATTTAGATTTAATTGTGGTTCAATTGTTGTTGTTTCACAGTTCAGTTCAAATGAAAGATTAATGGACAAAAAAGATGTAGCTAACTCACCTTTGATTGTCATTTTTTTTAATTCATTCATTTTTTTTGTGCAAATCTTTTGATGACTAATATCGATTACATACATGTATTTGGTTTTTAAAATAATGTTTTTGCAAAAAAAAAAAAAAAGTATAAAAGATTTTTTGTGGGTGTGGCATGCTGCCATCGTGAAATGTATTACCTTTTGCGGCAGAGGTTTCTGAAATATTTGTAGACTGATTCATATAAAATGTACATTTTTTAAATCAAGAAAGCCTACTTTATGGAATGACAGAATACTTTTTGATAATACAATAAATGTAAAGTTTTGTTGAATTTTTTTTTAATTTAGTATAGTTAAAATGGATAAATAATGCTAATTTTAAAAATTAAAAAATTGCCAAAAAAAAGGGCTGAAAAATTCTTTAAAAGCCTTAATAGATACAACTTTTAATGTCATATCCAGAAAGATGTATCAATTATGAATTAATGGTTTTTTATGAATCTCATGCCACAGTGAAACAAATTACTAAAATAACTTTATTGCGAAAACTGACTTAAGTTTTAAAATTATTAAAATTTTTAAATGGTAATGTTTTCTGCAATACTGTTAATTTTAGAAATTATACTTGATATATCTTTATTGTATCTAAAAATTAAAAAAAAATTTTAATGTTTTCTGGGCATAAAGCATTTTTATCTATTCACAATCTGTTTTGCTGTAGTCACTGAATTTTTCATATTTTATAATATCAACTTAATATAAAAAAAGATACCAATGTATTTGTATTTAATAATTAGTATCGTGACTATGATATCTTCTCTTACTCTGTTTATAGTTATCTTTTTAAAATGAGCATTTATTTATTTATTTAGAACCTGCTATGAAAACAGTACCCGGTTTACATGGTGTTGATCAGGAAAGTACGGAGAGCTTAAGTGAAACAGAGCGAAGTGTACACCGAATCGACCAGTGGGACAAATCAACTGTGTTCTTAGATGCCACTTCCAACTTAGAGGAGCCTATCAGGTTGGACAGATATTTTGATATTTGAAATAGCACATCTAAAGGAAATTTCTTTTAAGTGATGTCAAAAATATTATCCACATTAGAGGGATTTCCAAAATTAGAGAGCAAGAAATTAATTATTTAATTTAACAATAAACAATTTTCTGTAGTTTTGGGAATAAATTGTTATTATTGCTAATAATGATAGAAGTTTGAATTTTGTATGAAAAAATCATTTTTCTTAAGCGTTGGAGGAAATAAGAAGCTTAATTAAGGACTGCAAATTAAATAGCAACTAATTTAGTTAAGATTTTATTCAATAAAATATACTAAAGATGTAAATGCTTTTGGTATATACTGATGTTTTATATTCTTATTAAGTTTTGATTTTATTATTTAAAAGATAGATATTTTTTAATTTGAATAATAATATATTTAAAAGTGGGCTGACAAATAAGGATTTACAAATATTCGATGCAAATACTTTTTTTAACAAAGACTTAAGCGTTTAATGCTTAAGGATTGATCTCCAATGAGTACAAATAAAAATTATTTCATAAAAATTTATTTTTAATTGTCTTGATTAGTTTACTCTCAGCCTGATGTCAGCGTGAGTTTTCTACATTAGTCAATTCCAGAGCCTGTAAGTAAACCTGGAATGGGTCTTGCAATTATAGAAGTTCAGAAATCTGGCCACCAGTCTCAAATGATGATGACGCCAGACATGAAGATGATCGAGTTAATGAAGGAGGTAAGCCAATTGAGCCAGATTGTATATGAAAATCCATGTTATTAGAGCCCTGTTTGACAGCATAGACCAGCTGAATTTAAAAATGCAATGAACATTATAAGAATTCAAGAATAAAGATAAATATTTATATGCTTCCCACATAATTATGAACTAACCTATATTCTTTAGAACTAGTTGAGCTAAGAGACAATGTAAAGCCCAGTTGTGCAATATGATAATAAATAGTAAAAAAATATTAAAAATAGAAGACAGTTTTTACGAAAGTAAAGAAAGAAGGAGGTTAAGTAATTGTTTCAGTTTTTTGCTTACGTCAAGATAGTAGACAAGCTTTTATAAGTTATTATTATCAATTTGCTATTTCCCATCATAGATATTTATTACATTGTTATTTCATGAAGGGATTATCATTAATTACTATGTGGCTACTTTTATCGTTTGAATAAATTGTGAATTAGACAGAGTATATTATTAGGCATGGTACTTATGCAGCAAAGAAATAATTGTTCACTTAACAATCTAACGACATCAAGATTAAGGTAAATAAGACAAATATAACATTCACAATGGTGTCAAGGGTGGGATGTGAACCCACGCCTCCGAAAGACTGTAATAGCTCTCCGTTGCACTTGGTTCTGTGAGAATAAAAAATTACAATATCATAAGTTTGTACACTGGTATATTTTAGAACCATTTTAAATTTATCAGAAAGCATAAGTCCTTCATGAATTAAGATAGATTTGCTTTAGAAATAATAAAAATGTTTTTGTTTTTTTTTGTTCTCAAAGATATTCAGTGAAAATGTATGAGTCTTTGAGCTACTATTTTAAACTGCTTTTTCTTCCCAACATTGTATCGATCTATCCATCAAATTGGTCCTATGACATTATCTGAGTGGGGTAAAGATGGTTAGACATTTCACAGAACCCTGGTTTGATTGCTGTAGTTATTAAAAGTTAGGCTAAGTTAACTTTTATTAAACTTTTATCCTATCATTCAATTTAGGTCATTTATCATGTATAGCACAGTAAAAGTAAGGTTATGTGGTAGATATTTTCTACCACAAAGAAGAGAATATCCAACTGAAAACACAGACCCATATTGCATTCCACAGCTTGTGCCCAGTGACGACCACGGTGCTCTGCCATCTCCGTCCATCATGGCAAGGTCTGTAGATGAACAGGCATGGAGGTAGGTTGGAGGCTGACCCGTGAGTGGACCCTCCTCATGTACTGCAACTTTATGTGGTCAATGTAATTGGTACAAGGTTCTCCAGCAACATTAACAGTGACATCAGGTATAAGACTTCTGCATCCTGCATTTAAATTTTATTTTTTTCACACCATGTGCGTTTTTTATGTTTTGTTTTAGTTTGTTTTACCAACCAACTGCAAGATTTAAAAAAAAAAAGTTGTTGTTTTTTTAATCCCTAAAACATTTTATCACTTAATCGTTGATTATGCATTATTTTAATTTCTTGAAAAATGCACACTTTCAGATATTGCAATTTGGGCTTTTTTTTTTCGAGTTAAAATTATTGTTTATTAAGATTCTCAGAGTTTGGCCATCTTAACATAGTCTAATTTGAATATCTTTTACAGAACAAGCAAAACTTATAAAATTTGTTAAAAGAAAAAAAATCTCCTAATTGTTTCCATGCTTATAAATGCACACTTTAATATGTTTCACTAAATCCCTTTTAGGGAATTTTCTTTAGCTTTTTCTGTGATTTTCACCCCTTATGTTTGTTTGATGACTTTTCTAGTTCTGGATGTAATGGTACTGGGGTGTTCTTTACACTCAGCAAAGTGAATAGAATGCAAGCAATCTCTAAAAATGTCAACATTGCCCTGTGTGGTTTAAAAATGAAAAGAAACAGCCTCAATCAATAGCATGTGGTGCAGTATGTGGCATTGCTGAGAAGTTTTGTGCATCACTGGGATGTTTCAGACAAATAAAGTTTTGCATCTCATTTTTTCAGAAACATTTTGGAGTTTATTTTTGTTAAACAACCAATATTAATGAAACTTAAGTTAATTTTCATACACAGAGTGAAGTAGACATGCTGAATTTTCAAAAGATTTGCTTGAGTTTTTTTTAGGAGGTTATTCAAATTATTATGGTTGGTTCTATTTTTTTTTTTTGGTTGACCAAAAAATAAAATAAAAAAAAAGTTTCTATTTGATACAACTTTACTAATACAATTAACAAAAAAAAAGAGTAAATCTCTTGTTTTTATTTTTCCTCTGTGAAGATTTCCAGAAGAAGGATTAATTTTTTTTTTTTTTTGTTACTAATGTTAAATATGTTTATTTGCATTGTTGCATTCAATCACAACTATGAGTGTAACCTCGTGGAGGGCAAGCAAGTCAGGCGTGCAGCACTGCTGGAGATATTGAGAAGAAGAATGAGTGTTTCATTCAGGGCCTCCCTCCCGGGCCAGACCTAAGGACATACGTCATCAGCAACTTTTCTATGACCAGTGATGGTCAGACCAGTGAAGTCACAGACCATCTGTACTTTACTACACCACAGTGGGAGGACCGCCAAGACCCTCCCATATTAAGGACCACTAAGTGGACACATGTCAAGTAAAATTATCTTGAATTATATATATATATTTTATTAGCTGTCATTTATATACTACAAGACCTATAATAAATGTTTTAATAGCAATAATTTTTTTTTATATTTTGCATATAGGCCAATATAATTGTTATGGGTTAATTTATATAGCTATCAAATGTGACAAACTAATGGCTTTCAAAAAGTAAAATGAAAATCCAATGTATGAAGTGTAATTATGATGATATCACTAATTATCATCTTTTTAAAATCACTTTACAATTTTTCAAATTGTTCTTTTCTTTCTAAAACTGAACTCAGCGGCTAAATCCACTTGATCATTATAATCATTTTTTTTACTTAACGTTATGATAGAAAAAACATATTCATGAATGCACTTATATGATAGTGGAACTGGTGGCCTAGTGGTATAGATGCTAAACTGTCAACCTAAGAGTCTTGGGTTTGATGCTCTGGGTGAGAACCAAGAGAATTTTTCCAGGTCCTGGTGAAAGTTGGTTTAAGTCCCACATGTACACCCTTCTTTAAATGGGTACCTGACTTTAAGTTGGGGAAGTAAAGGCGGTTGTGCATTGTGCTAACCACCCAATTGCTTTATATGCTGATGTTACAGAAACAGATGAACACTACACTTCATCTGACTCATTGGCCCTTAAGAGTTAAGAGAACTTTACTTTTTTTTTACTAATAGGATAAACACATACGTGTAAATATATTTACATAAAGGTAAGCCTTGAGTGGTTGGACCAGAGCAATGAAAAAGGCTACAGATTAAAGGATATCAGATATATGTTGATGGCAAACCTTTAGGTGGGAGGCGCAGCTCAGATGTCAGAAAGATGACCATCAACAATCTTGTGCCAGGTAATTCTTACTGAAATACACATCACTTATACCATATAATCTGTGACTATTAGAGTCAATTTACTGCCAAAATAATGATGTCACAGTATCTGTGTCTTTTAAAGTAATGGCTGCCATGACGTAAGCATTCTTTTATATTTCCAGATGCAATGAATAATTTGTAATATTTTAAATTAATGGAACAAAGTGTAGAATTATAAATGTAATCAACAGTTTTCTTAAAACCATCACATAATTTTAAAAAAATATAAAAATTGTAAAAAATCAAAACCGCTCAAAAATGCTATTTTACTCATCATTAAATAATGATCTTATGTCATTAACATAATAAATAATTTCTTTGATAAAAAATTATCCAATGCTCTTTATTTATTCATCTTGGTTTAATTTGTCATTTACTTTTAAATGCTTTATTTTATCTTAACAGGGAAAACAATGAGCGTATATGTCAGTGCCTTGTCTGAGTTTGATCAGGATGAGAGTGAACCTTCAGAATTGTTCATTTTTACTTGCCCTCCTCAACCTACAGCTCCAGTTATTTCCCAGCAGCCATCATATAAAGAGGCTCTGTTCTCATTGGCTGGACTAAACCACAAAGTCACGGGCTTAACAGTCTTGAGGAAGCTGTTGCATTCTACATGTATGTGAAGTGGTCTCATTTAAAATAAAAAATCATTAATATTAAAATTTATCATAGTTGTAAACTTTTAAATTTTTTATTCTTTAATAAATTCTACAACCAGAATATATTTAGAATGGCAAATGGCATGGAGGTGAAGTCCAATCAGCTGAATGTGAGCAAGGATATCATTTCTACTTGACAGACTTATCCTCAGAGCAGAGTTATGATGTCTAAAGTTAGAGCAATTATAATGTTATTTGAATTGAAAAAGAACAAATGTAGTAGATAAGCTGTTGATGTCTTATTTCCTGGGCTATGTAGCTTTCATTCTACACATATGATTAGGATAAATAGGCTGTTGTTGAGCAAGAGCACGATAGTTAGATACTGTGCATTTATACAAACTAATAGTAAAGGAAAAGTTCAAGGTAAGCCAATCAAATGTAATTATGCTCAAGAAGAAGCCCATTTGACATTTGTAAAAAAAAAAAAACAACACGAAAGGCAGCTGTCAGAGACAGGCAGTTTGATGCCCAGAATAAAGGACTCTTAATTTTTTTATGGCTAACCAGAGATTACATTATTTATAAAATGGCTCATTAATAACCAACTAAGGGATGGACTAAAAAAAAAAAACCGTTTAAATAGAAAAATTTACTGTCAGAATCTAAATAAACTTGACTCATAACCAAATATTTTAGTTTCTGCCATATTTCTAATAGTTCATTTGATTTAGACTTGAATGTCATTTTTTTTTTCAATCATCTAATTTATTTTCCTTGTTTCAGGCAGTAGCAGGTGAGAGAATAATTGACCCAAATGCACAGCACATTTATTGCCTTTCTGAAAGCCTAATGTCCAACATCATACCAGTTATGGCCCCTGCTGCGCCAAAATCACCAAAACTTAGGCTAGAAGGTCTTCACCCAGATGGTATAGATGTTACTTGGCAAGTTCCGCAACAACTAGGGGATGCTTATATTTCAGTGAGTTTTATTTAATTCCTGAAATTTATATCACTTTTCCATCTATATATATTAGAGGTTGACTTACTTACTTTATTTATTATCCATTATTATTGACTAAAAATTGTTTGAAGTAACTTTTATTTGAAAATGTTCATCAGGGTTATCAAATGTTGAAGAATGGTAAGCTGTATGGTTCAATAATCCCCCCTGACGTTAACAGTTTAAGTATTCATGATGTCAGTCTAGGGGAGAAGATAGAGCTTCAGCTGATTGCTCTGACTGAACATCCTGTGGGCCAGTCGGAAGGAGGCAGCAAAGATTCTGGGAGGGGCACTTCAGTTCTGGATGAAAAAACACCAGGTTTTTCTCAAATTGAATTTATTATTGTAAATTATATTGGAGTGTCTTTATTTCAATGTTTTTACTTATGAATTTTAAAAGCTTTGCCCTGTCTAAAATATATCATTAATGATCTCAAAAATTATTGTTTATTAAATGCTTTAGTGGGGAACACTATATGCTGGTTGTAAGCCTGGGCCAAAGCTGGTAGTTCATTACACCGGATTGGTCAGTGCTCCTTCAGAAGTATGGTGTGAGAAATCTACTGGTCATTCTCTTTTGATAGTCTGGACCAAAAGTGAGTTTTAAAAAAATATTAGAAATGTATTAATATATATATATATATATATATATATATATATATATATATATATATATATATATATATATATATATATATTTAATTTGATGTTTGCATTATTTTTGATGTTTGCTGACATAAGACAAAAAACTGTACATATTTTTTTTCTGAATAAAAAATTGGAGAAAAATCTCTCAACAAGAAATTTACTAATAATATGTTAAATTAGGGAGACTCTGAGTTGGTTAATTTTTAACTTAACTTAGGATAGATACAGATTGTTTTAACTCTCTACAGAAAGAATAATTGAACAACATCTTTTTCAAATGAGGCACTAAGGTACAGAAAAAAAACCTCTAAATGCAATCTGTAAATGTTCCGTTTGGTTTAAAATGAACTATAAATCATTCTACTTTTTATATCTAAAAATAGATAACAGTGACAAGGCTCACTTTTTGCGGCCAGATAGTTACCAGGTGACCTGGTGGCCTGAGACAGGCCAAAAGATGAGATACAAAGTGACAGCACCACAGGTGGAAAAAGCATTTCCATTAACTATTTTTTTAAAATGACAATGTTCATGAAAGACTTTCTATTTTTGTAAAGTTTACAATAAAATCTAATTCACCTAAAGAAATATATAATAGTATGTGTTTTTTTTTTATATACTATATTACAATATTTTTATACAGATGACCATCTTCTGATATCTGGGTTGCGGCCATCAACATCATATACCGTGGTAGTAGAAGCTCGTAAGACGGAAAAATACACAGATTTCGATGAGCTTTTTAGTGAAAATAGCACTTGAACAAGCTTTTGTTTATTTATGATTATTCTTTCATAAAGCACTTTACAAAAAATGATTGTTGACAAAATAAGTTATTAAATTTTTTTACATTTTTTAACAAATGATTTTAAGATTGTCATATGCTTCTAAAGTAAAATTATATAAATGTTCCATTTAGAAAATATCGGTGAGCAATTTCACTTGAAAAATACACCCAGCAGTTAAATCTGGGTCCATGTTCTTACAGTTGAAAGTGACAAATCTGAAGGCTTGAACTCTTTTTATCCTGTCTTCAAAGTCTGAACAACTCCATGTTAGAACTGCAGAGCCCACCAGACCCGCCATCTAATGTGGGTGTCATTGTAATGACCTGTCATAGCATCAAACAGGATGGACCCTCACGAGAGCATGGATCTGAAATAATTGGTAATATTTTCTTATCATTAACCTGTAGAAGAATTATATTTTTAAATATACCCCCCTATATGTTAGGTTAATTAGGTTTAATTTGCCTCCCTGTGTATGTCAACAATAAATGGGAAAGATTTTATTATTTCTGGAAAAAATAGTTTTCAGGCAACCTTTATCTATTATAACGTGTTTTGTTAAAAGACATGTTTTAAGTAGATTTTGCTACAGGCTCCTTGTTGTCACATTCATCTAAAAAGGAAGATTCATAATAAAAGTAAAATTTGAAAATGATTTATTTTACTTTGTTTTTATGATTGCTAAAATCATTGTTGTTTTTTTTTTAAAGGGTCGTGTTGAATGTTTATCTCAAGACACCAACGCTCTCATGTTGTGTCAGTCGACACTTTGCCTGAGCGCAACTAGTGCTGATCTGACAGGACTAAGTGAAAAGACAGATTATCTGCTAGAGTTGTGCTGTCACTGAGGAATACTTTGATCAGTTACCTGAAAAAATCGACTCAAACAGTTACGAAATCTCCCTCAAAATGTTTCAGCTGTTCAAGAGGAAGCCCTGTAGTTACCTTGTACTTGCATCCTTTTCAAAACATCTGGCACTGAGCCGCCTTGCAATCTGAAATAATTAAGTCTACGATGACCTCTCTCACCTTAAACTGGACTCCGCCACTTGTCTATGGTTCAAATAAACTGACTGGTCAGATTGTTCGATGGTCTTCTCAGCAGAACAAAGATGCAGATGTTTAAGAAAGGATGCAAGTACAAGGTAACCACAGGGCCTTCCTCTTGAACAGCTGAAACATTTTGAGGAGATTTCGTAACTGTTTGAGTCAGTTTTTTCAGGTAACTGATCAAAGTATTCCTCAGTGACAGCAATAACCTTTAGCAGATAATCTGTCTTTTCACTTAGTCTGTCAGATCAGCACTAGTTGCGTCAGGCAGTATGGGCTGACACAACATGAGAGTTGCTGGTGTCTTGAGATAAACATTCAACACGAATTCCTTTAAAAAAACAACAACAATGATTTTAGTAATCATAAAAACAAAGTAAAAATAAATCATTTCAAATTTTACTTTTATTATGAATCTCCTTTAGATGAATGTGACAACAAGGAGCCTGTAGCAAATCTACTTAAAACATCATAACTTTTAACAAAACACGTTATAATAGATAAAGGTTGCCTGAAAACTATTTTCAGAAATAATAAAATCTTTCCTCTATTTATTGTTGACATACACAGGAGGCAATTAAGCAATTAACCTAACATATAGGGGTATATTTAAAAAATATAATTCTTCACAGGTTAATGATAAAAATATTACCAATTATTTCAGATCCATGCTCTCGTGGAGGGTCCCATCCCACTTTGATGCTATGACAGGTCATTACAATGACACCCACATTGAATGGCAGGTCTGGTGGGCTCACCAGTTCTAACATGGAGTTGTTCAGACTTTGAAGACAGGATAAAAAGAGTTCAAGCCTTCCCAGATTTGTCACTTTCAACTGTAAGAACATGGACCCAGGTTAACTGCTGGTGTATTTTTCAGTGAAATTTCGATATTTTTTTTTTCTTTTAAATGGAACATTTATATAATTTTACTTTAGAAGCATATGACAATCTTAAAATCATTTGTTAAAAAATGTAAAAAAATTTAATAACTTATTTTGTCAACAATCATTTTTTGTAAAGTGCTTTATGAAAGAATAATCATAAATAAACAAAAAGCTTGTTCATGTTATTTGCAAAAGCTTCATCGAAATCTGTGTATTTTTCCGTCTTCCTGACTTCTACTACCACGGTATGGTGTTGATGTGCACCAACCCAGATATCAGAAGATGGTCATCTGTATAAAAATATTGTAATATAGTATATAAAAAAAAAAAAAAGAAGCACATACTATTATATATTTCTTTAGGTGAATTAGATTTACTATTGTAAACTTTACAAAAAATAGAAAGTCTTTTCAATGAACATTGTCATTTTAAAAATAGTTAATGGAAATGCTTTCCACCTGTGGTGCTGTCACTTTGTATCTCATCTTTGGCCTGTCTCCAGGCCGCCAGGTCACTGGTAACTATCTGGCCGCAAAAAGTGAGCCTTTGTCACTGTTATCTATTTTTAGATATAAAAAGTAGAATACGATAGTTCATTTTAAACCAAACGGAACATTTACAGATTATTTAGAGGTTTTTTCTGTACCTTAGTGCCTCCTTTGAAAAGATGCTGTTCAATTATTCTTTCTAGAGAGTTAAAACAATCTGTATCTATCCTAAGTTAAGTTAAAAAATTAAATCAACTCAGAGTCTCCCCAATTTAACATATTATTAGTAAATTTCTTGTTGAGAGATTTTTCCAATTTTTTATTCAGAAAAAATATGTACAGTTTTTGTCTTATGTCAGCAAACATCAAAAATAATGCAAACATCAAATTAAATATATATATATATATATATATATATATATATATATATATATATATATATATATATATATATATATGTATATTAATACATTTCTAATATTTACAAAACTCACTTTTGGTCCAGACTATCAAAAGAGAATGACCAGTAGATTTCTCACACCATACTTCTGAAGGAGCACTGACCAATCCGGTGTAATGAACTACCAGCTTTGGCCCAGGCTTACAACCAGCATAGTGTTCCCCATAAAGATATCTAATAAACAATAATTTTGAGATCATTAATGATATATTTTAGACAGGGCAAAAACTTTTAAAATTCATAAGTAAAAACATTGAAATAAAGACACTCCAATATAATTTACAATAATAAATTCAATTTGAGAAAAACCTGGTGTTTTTTCATCAGAACCCCTAGAAGTGCCCCTCCAGAATCTTTGCTGCCTCCTTCCAAACTGGCCCACAGGATGTTCAGTCAGAGCAATCAGCTGAAGCTCTATCTTCTCCCCTAGACTGACATCATAGATACTTAAACTGTTAGATCCAGGGGGATTATTGAACCATACAGCTTACCATTCTTCAACATTTGATAACCCTGATGAACATTTTCAAATAAAGTTACTTCAAACAATTTTAGTCAATAATGGATAATAAATAAAGTAAGTAATCAACCTCTAATATATATAGATGGAAAAGTGATATAAATTTCAGGAATTAAATAAAAACTCATGAAATATAAGCATCCCAGTTGTTGCGGAACTTGCCAAGTAACATCTATACCATCTGGAGTGAAGACCTTCTAGCCTAAGTTTTGGTGATTTTGGCGCAGCAGGGGCCATAACTGGTATGATGTTGGACATTAGGCTTTCCAGAAAGGCAATAAATGTGCTGTGCATTTGGGTCGAGGAGTATTTCTCTCACCTGCTACTGCTGAAACAAGGAAAATAAATTAAATGATTGAAAAAAATGACATTCAAGTCTAAATCAAATGAACTATTAGAAATATGGCAGAAACTAAAATATTTGGTTATGAGTCAAGTTTATTTAGATTCTGACAGTAAATTTTTCTATTTAAACGGTTTTTTTTTGAGTCCATCCCTTAGTTGGTTATTAATGAGCCATTTTATAAATAATGTAATCTCTGGTTAGCCATAAAAAAAGTCTGAGTCCTTTATTCTGGGCATCAAACTGCCTGTCTCTGACAGCTGCCTTTCGTGTTGTTTTTTTTTTTACAAATGTCAAATGGGCTTCTTCTTGAGCATAATTACATTTGATTGGCTTATATACAAACTTTTCTTACTATTAGTTTGTATAAATGCACAGTATCTAACTATACGTGCTCTTGCTCAACAACAGCCTATTTATCCTAATCATATGTGTAGAATGAAAGCTACATAGACCCCAGGAAAGACATCAACAGCTTATCTACTACATTTGTTCTTTTTCAATTCAAATAACATTATAATTACCTTAACTGAGACATCATAACTCTGCTCTGAGGATAAGTCTGTCAAGTAAGTATCACTGCCTGTCATTCAGCTGATTAGGACTTCACCTCTCCATGCAATTTGCCATCTAAATATATTCTGTTGTAGAATTTATTAAAGAATAAAAAAAAATTTAAAAGTTTACAACTACAAGATAAATTTTAATAATACACTCAGATTTTTTATTTTAAATGAGACCACTTCACATACATGTAGAATGCAACAGCTTCCTCAAGACTGTTAAGCCCGTGACTTTCAGGTTTAGTCCAGCCAATGAGAACCTCTTTTATATGATGGCTGTAGGGAAATAACTGGAGCTGTAGGTTGAGGAGGGCAAGTAAAATGAACAATTCTGGAAGGTTCACTCTCATCCTGATCAAACTCAGACAAGGCACTGACACCATACGCTCATTGTTCCCTATTAAGATAAAATAAAGCATTTTAAAAAAGTAAATGACAAATTAAACCAAGATGAATAAAATAAAGAGCATTGGATAATTTTTTAATCAAAGAAATTATTTATTATGTTAATGACATAAGATCATTATTTAATGATGAGTAAAATAGCATTTTTGAGCGGTTTTGATTTTTTACAATTTTTATATTTTTTTAAAATTATGTGATGGTTTTAAGAAAACTGTTGATTACATTTATAATTCTACACTTTGTTCCATTAATTTAAAATATTACAAATTATTCATTTTGCATCTGGAAATAAAAAGAATGCCCCGTCATGGCAGCCATTACTTTAAAAGACACAGATACTGTGACATCATTATTTTGGCAGTAGAATTGACTCTAATAGTCACAGATTATATGGTATAAGTGATGTGTATTTCAGTAAGGAGTACCTGGCACAAGATTGTTGATGGTCATCTTCGACATCTAGGCTGCGCCTCCCACCTAAAAGGTTGCCATCCTTTATATATCTGATATCCTTTAATCTGTAGGCCTTTTTCATTGCTCCTGGTCCAACCACTCAAGGCTTACCTTTATGTAAATATATTTACACGTATGTGTTTATCCTATTAGTAAAAAAAAAGTAAAGTTCTCTTAACTCTTAAGGGCCAATGAGTCAGATGAAGTGTAGTGTTCATCTGTTTCTGTAACATCAGCATATAAAGCAATTGGGTGGTTAGCACAATGCTGGCCGCCTTACTTCCACTGGCAAAATTAGGTACCCATTTAAAGAAGGGTGTACATGTGGGACTTAAACCAACTTTCACAGGACCTGGGAAAAATTCTCTTGGTTCTCACCCAGAGCATCAAACCAGACTCTTAGGTTGACAGTTTATCTATACCACTAGGCCACCAGTTCCACTATCATATAAGTGCATTCATGAATATGTTTTTCTATCATAACGTTAAGTAAAAAAAATAGTTATAATGATCAAGTGGATTTAGCCGCTGAGTTCAGTTTTAAGAAAGAAAGAACAATTTGAAAAATTGTAAAGTGATTTTAAAAAGATGATAATTAGTGATATCATCATAATTACACTTCATACATTGGATTTTCATTTTACTTTTTGAAAGCCATTAGTTTGTCACATTTGATAGCTATATAAATTAACCCATAACAATTATATTGGCCTATATGCAAAATATAAAAAAAAATTATTTATTAAAACATTTATTATATAGGTCTTGTAGTATATAAATGACAGCTAATAAAATATATATATATATAATTCAAGATAATTTTACTTGACATGTGTCCACTTTAGTGGTCCTTAATATGGGAGGCTCGGCGGCCCACTGTGGTGTAGTAAAGTACAGGAGATGTGGTCTGTGACTCACTGGTCTGACCATCACTGGTCATAGAAAGTTGCTGATGACGTATGTCCTGTAGGTCTGGCCCGGGAGGAGGCCTGAATGAAACACTCATTCTTCTTCTCAATATTCCAGCAGTGCTGCCACGCCTCTGACTTGCTTGCCCTCCTCCACGAGGTTACCTCATAGCTGTGATTGAATGCAACATGCAATAAACATAGCAACATTAGTAACAAAAAAAAAAAAAATTAATCCTTCTTCTGGAAATCTTCACAGAGGAAAAATAAAAACAAGAGATTTACTCTTTTTTTTTGTTAATTGTATTAGTAAAGTTGTATCAAATAGAAACTTTTTTTTTATTTTATTTTTTGGTCAACCAAAAAAAAATAGAACTAACCATAATTTGAATAACCTCTAAAAAAAACTCAAGCAAATCTTTTGAAAATTACCAGCATGTCTACTTCCTCTGTGTATGAAATTAACTTAAGTTTCATTAATATTGGTTGTTTAACAAATAAACTCCAAAATGTTTCTGAAAAAATGAGATGCAAAACTTTATTTGTCTGAAACATCCCAGTGATGCACAAAACTTCTCAGCAATGCCACATACCGCACCACATGTTATTGATTGAGGCTGTTTCTTTTCATTTTTAAACCCATACAGGGCAATGTTGACATTTTTAGAGATTGCTTTGCATTCTATTCACTTTGCTGAGTGTAAAGAAATACCCCCAGTACCATTACATCCAGAACTAGAAAAAGTCATCAAACAAACATAAGGTGAAAAATCACAGAAAAAGCTAAAGAAAATTCTCTAAAAGGGATTTAGTGAAACATATTAAAGTGTGCATTTATAAGCATGGAAACAATTAGGAGATTTTTTTTCTTTTAACAAATTTTATAAGTTTTGCTTGTTCTGTAAAAGATATTCAAATTAGACTATGTTAAGATGGCCAAACTCTGAGAATCTTAATAAACAATAATTTTAACTCGAAAAAAAAAAGCCCAAATTGCAATATCTGAAAGTGTGCATTTTTCAAGAAATTAAAATAATGCATAATCAACGATTAAGTGATAAAATGTTTTAGGGATTAAAAAAACAACAACTTTTTTTTTTAAATCTTGCAGTTGGTTGGTAAAACAAACTAAAACAAAACATAAAAAACGCACATGGTGTGAAAAAAATAAAATTTAAATGCAGGATGCAGAAGTCTTATACCTGATGTCACTGTTAATGTTGCTGGAGAACCTTGTACCAGTACATTGACCACATAAAAGTTGCAGTACATGAGGAGGGTCCACCTCACGGGTCAGCCTCCAGCCTCCATGCTCTGTCTATCTACAGACCTTGCCATGATGGACAGGAGATGGCAGAGCGTGGTCGTCACTGGGCACAAGCTGTAGAATGCAATATGGGTCTGTGTTTAAAGGATATTCTCTTCTTTGTGGTAGAAAATATCTACCATAACCTTACTTTACTGTGCTATACATGATAAATGACCTAAACTTGAATGATAGGATAAAAGTTTAATAAAAGTTAAGCAGTTTAACTTTTAATAACTACAACAATCAAACCAGGGCTCTGTGAAATGTCCTAACCATCTTTACCCCTCAGATAATGTCATAGGACCAATTTGATGGATAGATCATTACAATGTTAAAAGAAAAAGCAGTTTAAAATAGTAGCTCAAAGACTCATACATTTACTAGATATCTTTGAAACAAAAAAACAAACAAAACACTTTTATTGTTTCTAAAGCAAATCTATCTTAATTCATGTAAAGGACTTATGCTTTCTGATAAATTTAAAATGGTTCTAAAATATACCAGTGTAACAAACTTATGATATTGTAATTTTTTTATTCTCCACAGAACCAAGTGCAACCCGGAGAGCTATTACAGTCTTTTCGGAGGCGTGGGTTCACATCCACCCTTGACACCCATTGTGAATGTTATATTTATCTTATTTACCTTAATCTTTGATGTCATTAGATTGTTATGAACAATTATTTTCTTGCTGCATAAGTACCATGCCTAATAACACACTCTGTCTAATTCACAATTTATTCAAACGATAAAAGTAGCCACATAGTAATTAATGATAATCCCTTCATGAAATAACAATGTAATAATAAATATCTATGATGGGAAATAATAGCAAATTGATAATAATAACTTATAAAAGCTTGTCTACTATCTTGGCTTGTCAGCAAAAACCGGAACAATTACTTAACCTCTTCTTTCTTTTTTTTACTCTCTTTCAAAAACTGTTCTCATTTTAACATTTTTACTATTTATTATCATATTGCACAACTTCTGGGCTTTACATTGTCTCTTAGCTCAACTAGAAGTTCGAAGAATATAGGTTAGTTCATAATTATGTGGGAATACATAAATATTTATCTTTATTCTTGAATTCTTATAATGTTCATTGTAGATTTTTAAATCTAGCTATTCATGCTGTCAAACAGGGCTCTGCTAACATGGATTTCTTTTCATATACAATCTGGCTCAATTGGCTTACCTCTCCTTCATTAACTCGGATCATCTTCATGTCTGGCGTCATCATCATTTGAGACTGGTGGCCAGATTTCTGAACTTCTATAATTGCAAGACCCATTCCAAGGTTTACTTACAGGCTCTGAATTGACTAATGTAGAAAACTCACGCTTGACATCCAGGCTGAGAGTAAAACGAAATCAAGACAATTAAAAAAAATAAATTTTTATGAAGTAATTTTTATTTGTACTCATTGGAGATCAATCCTTAAGCATTAAACGCTTAAGTCTTTGTTAAAAAAGTGATTACAATTTAGAATATTTGTAAACTCTTATTTGTCAGCCCGGTTTAAATATATTATTATTCAAGAATTAAAAAATATCTATCTTTTAAATAATAAAATCAAAACTTAACAAGAATATAAAACATCAGTATATACCAAAAGCATTTATGATTATATATTTTTATTAGATAAAAAATCTTAACTAAATTAGTTGCTATTTAATTTGCAGTCCTAATTAGCTTATTCTCCGAACGCCTAAAAAATGATTTTCATACAAAATTCAAACCATCATTATTAGCAATAATAACAATTTTATTCAAACTACAGAGAAAAATTGTTTATTGTTAAGAAATTAAAATAATTTAATTTCTTGCTCTCTAATTTGGAAATCCCTCTAATGTGGATAATATTTTTGACATCACTTAAAGAAATTTCCTTTAGATGTGCTATTTCAAATATCAAAATATCTGTCCAACCTGATGGGCCTCTAAGTTGGAAGTGGCATCCTAAGAACACGGTTGTCCCACTGGTCGATCTGGTGTACACTTCGTTCTGTTTCACTTAAGCTCTCCGTACTTTCCTGATCAACACCATGTAAAACCGGCACTACTTTCATAGCAGGCTCTAAATAAATAAATAAATGCTCATTTTAAAGATAACTATAAACAGAGTAAGAGAAGATATCATAGTCATTGATACTAATTATTAAATACAAATACATTGGTATCTTTTTTTTGTAAGTTGATATTATAAAATATGAAAATTCAGTGACCACAGCAAAACAGATTGTGAATAGATAAAAAAATGCTTTATGCCCAGAAAACATTAAAAATTTTTTTTTAATTTTTAGATACACAAAGATATATCAAGTATAACTTAAAATTAACAGTATTGCAGAAAAAACATACTCATTTAAAAATTTTAATAATTTAAAAACTTAAGTCAGTTTTCATAATAAAGTTATTTTAGTAATTTGTTTCACTGTGGCATGATTCATAAAAAACACAATTCATAATTGATACATCTTTCTGATATGACATTAAGTTGTATCTATTAAAGACTTTTAAAGAATTTTTCAGCCCTTTTTTTTTTTGGCAATTTTTTAATTTTTAAAATTAGCATTATTTATCCATTTTAACTATACTAAATTAAAAAATTCAACAAAACTTTATTTATTGTATTATCAAAAAAGTATTCTGTCATTCATAAAGTAGGCTTTCTTGATTTAAAAAATGTACATTTTATATGAATCAGTCTACAAATATTTCAGAAACCTCTGCTGCAAAAGGTAATACATTTCACGATGGCAGCATGCCACACCCACAAAAATCTTTATACTTTTTTTTTTTTTTTTTGCAAAAACATTGTTTTAAAACCAAATACATGTATGTAATCGATATTAGTCATCAAAAGATTTGCACAAAAAAAATGAATGAATTAAAAAAAAATGTGACAATCAAAGGTGAGTTAGCTACATCTTTTTTGTCCATTAATCTTTCATTTGAACTGAACTGTGAAAAAACAACAACAATTGAACCACAATTAACAGAAATAAGTGATACAAAAAACTGCGAAATATAAAATGAAAATATTGCCACAACTGGTGACCAACAACTTCTAGTTTCACCTTCCTCAGCCTGATATGGTTCAGCTGAGACACTTTTCTCTCCTTTGACTGGATCACCTCTTTCTCTTCAAAACCAAAATGCTCTAAATATCGGCTAGCACTCCCAGAACTTTCCTGAAGGTAGCACTGGTCCATGACTTTGTGGCATTGAGCCATAAAGGATTATGTCCCCATGACGTCCAAATCCTCTTGAAAATTCCTCACAGCTCTTCTAGCTTTGCGCTTAGCCCTGATGTCAGACTCTGTACTTTCTTCTCTGCTATAGTCATAATTACTGTGATCACTGTCAAAATCTATAAATTACTCATCCTGCCGTTTTTGGGAACTGAAAGAGATTTCACCCACGGAATCCAGTAAACTGACAGGACGCTGCGATGTGGCCTGGTATAACTGTTCACACTTTCATCCACCATGAGAAGAATCAGAATTCACAAGAACTGTTGTTTTTAGCAGACTTCTCTAAATCCTTAGCAAACCTGACCTGCTTGATATCCTGCCCCAGGTTGGCACAGACATGTGACCATGATGTGGATTGTGTATTTGATCTTTCCTAGCATCACGCTGTAAGTAGTAAGAGCTCCCTCTATCAAATGAATGATTACTACTGTAACTTCCCAGCTGCCTTGAGATAATGTCTTTCACAACGATAGTGACTATCACTGTAATCTTCACCCACATAGAGCGGTTGAAGACATCTCATCAAAAGCAGTATGACCATTTCTTTTCCATCAGCTCTATACGACTCCTGAGAAAAACTGCGTTTACTTATCAATCTTTCCGTGTGAACTTCTGATGCTCTTGTCAGCATTAGGAGATGAAATACGTAACTGTGTTACATTCTTCACACCACTGCCTTCACCTCTACTTGGTGGCATGAGAAAATGCTTATGAGGTCTAGATTCTGCATTTTTGAATAATTTTATAGCAACTTTTATATCTTGCATACTTCACCAGATTTTAAAATATAACAGAGTCTGCCAATTATATGACAAATGGTGTAAAATCTTAAATTCCTTCCACTAAAAGGACCATTGCCTTTCCTCTAAGTATAATTCTGGAGTAGGGTAAGATTGAGAAACAACTCTTACGCTCTACTAGAATTGCAGATCAAGAGTCTATCTCAGGCTCAACAGCTAAATGAAACAAATGGTGACTTTGTTGAAACATTAGCAAGAATAATAAACAAAATAAGTTTTATACGAAAAAAAAATGTCTGATAATGTCATAGAACAGTTAATATATAAAAACATGAATATTAGATGTTTTTTCTAAATACATAGTCTCTTAATTCATCTTTAATAATTGCTTAATATTGTCAAAATGAAATTAGTAAGATAAATGCTAGTCAAAATACACAATTTAAAAAATTGTAACAAAAAAATATTAATGCCCATATAAATAAAAAAGCTAATGCATGAAGGAAAAGTCTTATCCATTTTACAAACCAATAATATATACCTAAACTGTAATGAGACATTTTGCAAATCATGCTACACATTTTATTATCTTTAACCAACCGCACTAAATTTGAACTTAAATTGTTTAAAAAATATAAATGTATTTATATTAACAACCAAAGTATAAAAAATTATTATTTACCATTGATAACCATCATGGTCTTCATCTGTGGATGTATAATACACAAATTGAACGGAGAAAAAAATTGAAACAATACATCAAATAAAATGTGATTAAAAAGTAAGAGAATGAAAATTTTAATTGCATAAATATTTATGAAGGAGCCAAAAAAATGTCTTATAGCCATGAAGATACAGAAATATATATAACATCAATAGACTCAAAAAAGATGGGTAGTATTAAAAAGCATTCAAATTTTTTTTCATTCAGGCAAAGCAAAATCAAATATTTATTCAAATTATTATATACAAAGACACAGCCATTAGCATTGAGAGCTGGAACATTAAGGTCAGACTTTGTACATAATAGCTTCACATTATGAAAGCTGTACATTGAAAGAGACAAAAAAAAAACATCAGTTTATGTACAAATATGATGCATGAAAAATTAACATTTCCTACAGTGGAAACCTAAATATCACTCAATGGGATGCATTCAATGACCATGAGGTGATCCTGTTTAGTCCAGCTACTCAGAGATCACTGATTAAAATGAAAATTATTCAGAAAAAAATCTTTTAACAAAATAATTTTTTGTGTGATTGTCATGTCAGTTTCCTATTAACCACAAGGGAAAAATAAAATGAACATCTAATGTTAAATTTAGAAATCAAATTCAAGATAATTATAAAAATTTTCTTAAAAAAATTAATACTTAAATTTAATAATCCTTAATTGCAAATTAATTAACAGTTAAAAAAATAAGGCATAAAAAAAGTATTAATATAATTTAAAAAAAAACAAGTTGTTCTTAGTATTTTTAGCTGTTAATAATAACTACCAATACATGTATATAAAATTAAGGATGTCAGTTAAAAAATTCACTGTTGTGCTGATAGTCTAGTCAGGACAGTTAAGAATAAAGATGAATATCACATGTTGCCTCAATACATCCCATACACAAAAATGTAGCTACCATAGTGGCTGTTAATGGTATAGCACTTGAATGATTTTATCATTGGTTATAATTCTTATATACAAATATACATGGTTTACTCATTTTTTTGGATAGATTCAAGAAAATGATGAATTATGGTCAAATGTTTACAGATGCAATAATTCATAAAAATAGGTAAATAATTTGCAACAATTTTAACCATTTAGTTTTTTTCATATAATATTTACACAAATATTGCACATTATTATTTCTATGATTGTCATAACATTTTATTTAAAGTCACTCGTAAGTCCTTTTTAATAATTTTATTTACACATAACTTTCACACATTTTATTTACTGGCGATTTTTAAATAAAAATTACAGAGAAGGGGTGATTTGGATTTGAAGGGACACTATCATTTCAAAAAAAGTTAATACATTTGCTTGCACACTGAGAAAATGCTAGATCAGTAGATTAGTTTTACAGCACAGTATACTGGCATACACAAAATTGGCTTATATTCATTTGGAAATGCAACAATCATAGTTTTTAGATTGTGAACTGAAAAAAATAAACCAGCAAAAGACAAGTTTTAGTTTTAAAAAAATGACACTTCTATGTATTAGCTACCTGTATACTGTCCGATTTTCTCTCAAGAGTTATAAAAGGATGAACTTAAGGATCATCCATACCTTTTAAAACTAAAGGCTAGAGGCTGAATTACTGATGACCATATAAAAGCATTGATTCACTCACATATTCAAGAATTTTACGTTTAAACCTCAAACTGTCTCACTGAAGTATTGAGCTGTACCTTGAATTAAAAAAAATAGGTCAATCATTTTTTTTTTCATTGCAAGGAACTCTAGATGCATAGTTACAAATCTTCAGGTTTCGATCAAACCTAGTACCAGCTGGACAAGCCATGACATGAGGTGGAAAATTCATCCAGTTACCTCCCATGCAGATAATGAAGTGGTCACAAGATCTTGGGTCAACAAATGTCCCAACTCCTAAGGAACGGCAGTCAATAAGGAGTTCTTCTTTTTCTTTTGCTATTAAAATAGAAATAGTTTTGTTCTTTTATAAGAAGAAAACAATGATAAAAAAATATGGAATTACAGTTAATTATTCAACTGATAAATGCAAAGATAAAATTAGATAATCAATTATTCAGGTAATGCAGTTTCAGAGCAAACATTGATTTAAAAAAAAATCATTGTACCAATGAGTAAATAAAAATACTTATTTTAAAAAATATAAACTTATTAAAATGAAAAAAATAAAAAAGGTGAGCTTTTTTCGGAAAATTTGAATATCTATCTTTAAAAAAAAAAAAAAAGAATATTACCTGCACTGTTAAAGGCTTGAAGGATTTTAAGAGAAACAGGAGTATTTTTTGCTGGTTCGGGTGTTGGCTCTTTCTGCAAACCAAGCCCTGGTCTACCAGTGGGACGAGCATTCAAAGCATCAAAGTTATCCACAGCTCTCAGAGTGTCAGAGTCACTTGATAACCATGGAGTTGTTTTCCAGGACTTGACGTCGTGAACTTCATAGGAAGGGAACTCATTAGCCATTTTAGGAATAGTTGTTGACTCTAAAAGAAATAAAAAAATAGCATTACTTTTTTTCCATTCAGTATTCGTATAAAGCAAGACAAGTAAATATTCATGAATTTAAATATCATACATAAACATGCACATATTCAATCTCAAATTGTCTCGATTCAAATTATCAAGGCCAGAGCATACTATAAAACTGTGAGAAAACTATTACATGTACCGGGTATAAGGAATCTTAAAAAGCCCTAGTAATAATGACATCTATATACACATAAAATTGACTTTACAAATAATGGAAAATAATTACTTTGATCATTCTTTGATAAATTCTGACGACTACGGATGACATATTTCTTCCATAGAAACTTTGGGGTAGACACACTTGAGTCAGGCTTTTTTGAAGTTTTGTGTTCAATCTGGGATTCCTGAGATCTTAATTTATACTTAAAAATTTCACTGCCCCACCATCGCTGTTGATTCTGACTGTTATTTACTGCTATTAAGGTAGAATTGGCTTTAATCACCGGAAACACTGTAGTGGAGACCTTTTTTCTTGAATCAGGAACAAACCTGCCTTTGATTTTTTTAAACTGAAGGTGTAAGTCACTCTCAATCAAATCTCTGATCATGTCTTTGTTCAAAATTTCCACAGAATTCACTGCTGGCTCATCATGACGCGGTCTGTAGTGATTGGCTGCCTCTCGAGCCGCAGGTTGGTTCTGAGTTACGAAAAAAATTTGAATAAATTAACAGATAACAAAAGACATACTGAAATATTTCTTCGTTATAATGGCCTGAAGCAAAATCTATACAACCATAATTATCAAAGAGCATTATACCTTTTGACTAAGCAAAACAAATAATAAATAAAACCATCAGTGAAACAATTAATACATTGACTATTCTCATCTGTCACAATAAATGAATGCACCTGTAAAAGTCTTTGCTTATTTTATTGTACAATTATTCAAAAGAGCTTAAGATTAAAATTTTAAACCAATTTGAACTTACAGGTGCTCTGTCACCAATGATCTCCACAATGGTGGACAAAAGAGGGTACTGGCCCTGACCACAGACATCCCCAAAATCATCCATCTCAACTGACCAAACAAAAGCTCCAGCTAAGTTTCGACTGATGATGTTACTGGCCTATAAAAATGTGAATAATTTTTAGTAACACATAGTCAGAAAAGTCATAACGTTTTCAATTTAAAAACATTCATAGACAAAGGGGGGACCAAAAGGAAATAAAAAAAAGAAAACACACCTTCTTAGCAATGCTTTTTTTATCTTCATATCCTGCCCATTGATTACCACCATAAGCAAAAGGTACTGCTTGGTCATCTATCCATTCTGATTTCCATCCTTTATCTTTCAAGTTCAGGCAAATCTATATTTTAAAAGAATATTAAAATGTGCATTATGTGAATCAAGCACCTCAATCAAGTGAAATTTTATTGATTACAAAAGTATTTTGTTGATAATCTGATTTTTGTAACATTTTCAAAGAATACAGTGTACAATGTATTTATTTTCCCCATTAAATGGTACATTGTTTATTTTAACATGATTAAATGCATAATTCAATGTCTATTTTATTGGAAGTTTCAAAAAGTTTGGCTGATCATTTATTACAAAATTTAAAATAAAAATTTTGCACCACCCCACCCCAAAAAAAAAAGTCCATCAAAATAGTTAACATAAAAGTGATTTATAACAGAGATGGAAGGAAAAGGAGGCATAAGTGTTTTCCAGTTATAAACTAGAGATTTTATCAAAAATATTGGCTCACTGATGGAGTATTGAAACCTACCATGAAAATTATGGACCAATTCAAATAATTTGGTCAAAAAGAATAATTAAAATGAAATTAAAAAACTACAGTGTACTACAATAAGACACATTTAATCCACAAAAAATAAACAAATTAGTTTTTAAAGAATTATCGATGAAGTTTTATACGTACATATGTATATATAAAGAAAACTTAAGTTTCTGTGAATATACATGCATATGAATTTACCTCATAATAAGATAGTATTCCCATTTCTCTAGTGTAGTCTCCCATTCTGCCGCCACCAACTGCCGGGGCATGAACCCCATGTTGATTCTGATCAGCAAGAGTATATGTCATACCATATGTTGGCAGACCAACAATTAATTTATCTTTTGGAATTCCCACGTCAAGCCAGTAATCTATAGACCATTCCTGAATTGTTGAGAGGTTAAAAAATAATAATTAAATAATCAGAAAAAGCAGTGTTGGTTAAGCCAAAATGTTACATTTTATTATAGTTTGTGATTAAAAGAAAATAGAAGCATGACAAACCTGGTACAACTGAGCTTTTTCATCAGACTTGGGATCATTTCTGTGAGCATAGAGCCCACTGTGATGACCAGTGACTTTCTCCCATTGACCATGGTAATTGTATGTCATCAGAAGCATGTAGTCTATATAACTGTAATAAATTTAAGTAGCTTATACAAATCACACCACTTAAAAAGGATAATTGATGATCTGCAAATATGGTTACTAACATAGTCTAAACATTAATATTTACTAGTAATGGATGAATACATTTTGGTTTTAGTTGTTACAATTAAAAAAACAAAACAAACTTACTGAATAATTTTATTTGGTTCATAGCTTTGGTCAATGTAATATGTGCCAGATGCTGTAGCTAGTGTCAACAGTAGTTTTTCTTTACCACTGGTCTCAGCTTCCTTTGCGAATGCTTCATAAAGTCCCTTTAGTAAAAAAAAAAACAACACATATGGAATGGCACAAAATGATCTATGTCTGTTTTAAGATGCTTTTGACAAAAATATTAGTGTTGAATATGCTAAATTGTAGGTGGGTATTTGCATGTTTCTAAAGATAAGGTGACTAGATAAATTTAGAAATGAAGATCTCTGGCAGCTGACAAACCAAGATCCCATAGACCTACAAATGTCCAGGAGAAAATGGAGATGGATAGGCCACTCGCAAAGAAAGCCTTCAGAAGACATCACAGAAATGGCTCTGCAGTGAAACCCCCAAGGCCAGAGAAAGGTCGGCCATCCAAAGACCACTTGGAGAAGGTCTTGCGAGTAGGAAATTAAAATCTGCAAACAGACGTGGGGGGGAATTAAAAAAGGCCTCCCAAAACAGTGTACGCTGGAGAGTGGTTGCAGACCCTTTACTCCGCATGGAGTTCAAAGCATTAAGTCAAGTAAATCATTTGCATAAAAACTCAGATTTTCTGCACTCGTTTCTTGTATAATTTGGACCACAAAGAATATTTTTTTATTACTTTTGTTGAAAAGCCATCATGCAGTATTATTAATGATGACAAGAAAAATGAATTTTTTTTTTACCTTCATCAAAAGAGTAAATCTATATTTATCATCTGGAGAACTTCCTCTTGTTGCAGGAAACTCCCAGTCCATGTCGAATCCATCAAATCCATGTCTAAACAAAAATTAACAAAAAAATATTAATTTCATGATACAAGTCGACAAAATAAGGCCTAAATTTAGTGTAAAAATTAAAATCTCATTCCAGTCTTACCTTCTAACATAGCTAACTACATTATTGATCCATGTGGACCTGGTAGCATCATCTTTTATCATTGGAATAAAAGGCTTAGAGCCAATCTGCCATCCTCCAACTGCTAATAAAATTTTAAGTGCTGGATTCTTTAGCTTCAGAGCTAGAGTTCTAGCATAGAGACCTGAATGAATAATAACAAACAGTCAAACTATTAATGATTTAAGGACTGAAAATAAGTGTCATCACAAAAAATCACAACCTTTCTAAGAACCAAGTAAGACATTTTCTAAGAATCAAGTAAGTTATTAATCTAAAAGTTATTTCATATTTTTTTTTATAAGATAATTATTTCAGCCATATTATCAGTTTCATTTTCTGTGTATATTGGGATAAAAGAAAAAAGTTAGCTAAAAAATTTGATCATTAAAAAACCATTTGGATATACAAACCTAGTCCATTTTAAATTACACAGAAAACAATACAAAACAAATAAATAACAAACCCTCACCGTTAGGACCTTGATCATTTCTGTTGAAAGGTGTTAAATCGCGACCGTCAGCGGTGATGTCTACAAAAGCATAGACAATGTGGGTGCACAGAAAAGGATTGATGTTTTCTGGAAGAAATTTTCCTATACTTTGTCTTGTTTGTGCGAAACTGCTGTAATAACAAAATACTTTTTTGGCTGAAATATGAAAAGAAAATTTGAATTAATAATTAATTCAGAATTAAAACATTTATTACATCAGACAATGAGACATGATCACTTGATCAATTTCACACTGCCACAGATTAGATGACCAGTAATGTTTGTGTTTACTCTTCTAAAAATAAAAAGTGAAATATTTTTTTGCTATTTATCCTAGACTGTATCTAATGAATAAAGAACGTGAAAAATCTTTAAGTGAGTCAAACTATGTTTAAATCAAATATTCTCATTTCGGTCATTTCTAAAAATGTTCTTACTCAGGGCTAATAAAAACTAATCCATTGATAACAATTTTTTAAAACTAATTAGTGAGCTATTGCCAGTCCATACACAATTTCGCGGAAAAAAAAATAGCCAGAATTCTTTGCAACCGTGGGGCAAAAGGTCGTTTTTTTTTAAAAAAAAAAAGTTTAAACATTAATACATTTTCAAACAAACACAAACTTGATTAAAATAATTTTTTTAATTATAAAAATGCACTAAATTATCATTGCTAAAAACCAAAACCATGGATGCTCATGTAGTTATAAAGATTATTCATTTCTTGCTATAATTACCAGCTAATATACAAATACATTTAGTTCTTTATATTGGAATAATTCACGATTTTAATTTCTGTAATGATAATTTATATAAATATTTGTATGATATAATGAAACATTTTCTTTTTACTTTTTAGCTCATTTTTTGTATAAAAGTTTATTAAAAAAATACCTTTTTTTTAAATATATATTTTGTTTACTTTTTAGTTTTGAAAGAATTAAACTTGCCATGGTTTTCACCACAGTTGCCACAATTAAGACCGATACTGTTCCAGTTACGTGATTTACAGATGTATACGCTACACTACAATGACTACACGAAACGTTATAAAAATGTTTTGTTTTCGCAGGTCAACTGTAAAAAAAAACACAGCGATAAATGAATCAAAACTCATAATCTTTGTCCTTTTACTAGTAGGCCTACATGTTTGTAGATTTCCCCTTTTTACTTATCGGAGGAACACAATTTTAGTTTTGTAATACATAGAGGGGAATGATTATAATTATGCACACATTTATCAATTAATTATAAATTTAATTTTTTTAGTCGCGATATACCTTAAGTTCCTTTACAACCCACACTGTTTTGGATGAATATGATTGATGGACTTACCTCCCATTGCTGAACCCATGCAGGCGACGACTGCAGCCAGTGAGAGAGCGCTGAAATTAAACCTTATTAGCATTATTTAGCGATAATTTCTGACTCCAAGAGCTCTTGCGATACGATAAATTCCGTCGATCTTTTTTTTTTGCTTGTTTGCAAGAAACAGTCACGCTCTAGTAAAAATATTTAATTCTGTTTTTACTCATTGAAAACTGTCAGTAGCTGATCAAGATTTTTTTTCTGGAGTGGACACTTACAGAAGAGATGTTCATAAAATCCTTTGAAATTCACAAAAAGGTTTATTAAGATAACGTTTTATCACTTTATGATTCCACACGGTTATTATTGTGAATGCAGGTTAGTGAGCTTTTCATTTCATGAACTGATTATTGTACTGATTGAGTTTTTCTCTGAAATGATGTCTCACTGGACACAAGACGCTTTTATACGTCATTGGGACCCTCACAGAGAGGATAAGGTCAATGTCGAGCTGGCAAACGGCCCAAAAATTTGGCCATCAGATTGTTGACATTAAGGTTGATTTTGTATGTGTGTGTGTGATTGTGTGTGTGTGTGCTTATGCGTCCAGCAAAGCCTGAAGACAAGACGACCGACCTGCCTGTAACACCCCCTCCCCCACACACCCCCCACCTTGCACTTCATCACTACACTCCTGTCCTTCAGCCTGTCTGCAAAAGTTCGATCTTTACGGCCTCTTACGTAGTAGTGACGTGAAGGATGTACGCCCCTCAACCCCCCCGCCCCACCCCCACCCCAATCACGTTAAGAGAAGGTTCGTCTTTTTGAAAGTAAGAGAAGATATCGTCATTGAACTTTGGCTTATCCTCTGAAAGGAACAAGATCAGATCGCTATTGACACTCTACTGCAATGGTTTTGGAAAAAAAAACGGGGGGGGGGGGGTTGTCGTGGACGAATTTTACGTGGGTCGTGAAGAAATTCAAATGTATTAAAGAATATCTGTATAAAAACAACTCTGTTTCTTTGTATGTCACACAACTATAAGCTGGTAAATATGCAAAGTGAAGGTGAAAATTAATATACATGACACTTCTATTCTCTTTATTTTATCGGTAATTCGAAAAAAACAAGAACAACATATTTTTTATGGTGGGTCGAGAAATCAAAACTGTAGTTTATAGTGGGTCGAGAAAGCAAAACTGTAGTTTATAGTGGGTCGAGAAATCAAACTGTAGTTTATGGTGGGTCGATAAATCAAAACTGTAGTTTATAGTGGGTCGAGAAATCAAAACTGTAGTTTATAGTGGGTCGAGAAATCAAACTGTAGTTTATGGTGGGTCGAGAAATCAAAACTGTAGTTTATAGTGGGTCGAGAAATCAAAACTGTAGTTTATGGTGGGTCGAGAAATCAAAACTGTAGTTTATAGTGGGTCAAGAAATCAAAACTGTAGTTTATAGTGGGTCGAGAAATCAAAACTGTAGTTTATGGTGGGTCGAGAAATCAAAACTGTAGTTTATAGTGGGTCAAGAAATCAAAACTGTAGTTTATAGTGGGTCGAGAAATCAAACTGTAGTCTATGGTGGGTCGAGAAATCAAAACTATAGTTTATAGTGGGTCGAGAAATCAAACTGTAGTTTATAGTGGGTCGAGAAATCAAAACTGTAGTTTATAGTGGGTCGAGAAATCAAACTGTAGTTTATAGTGGGTCGAGAAATCAAACTGTAGTTTATAGTGGGTCGAGAAATCAAACTGTAGTTTATAAGGATGAGATGAAATCTATTAGATTCTTTCAACCACTAATGGGACGGTTATGTTATGTGCCTTCCTTTCATCCCCACAATTATAAATTATCCATTGGTCGTCACCGGAGATTGAACCAGGGACCTTCAGGTCGACCATTCGTTGATGAATATACGTTATTAGAAACATACATATATACTTCCATACATACAAACATACATACATACAAACATAGAAACATACGTACATACAAACATATATACAAACATACAAACATATATACATATATACAAACATACAAACATACAAACATACAAACATACAAACATACAAACATACAAACATACAAACATACAAACATACAAACATACAAACATACAAACATACAAACATACAAACATACAAACATACAAACATACAAACATACAAACATACAAACATACAAACATACAAACATACAAACATACACACATACACACATACAAACATACAAACATACAAACATACAAACATACGTACATACACACATACACATATACACACATACATACAGAGACGTTCTTACGTTTTAAAGGCCTTAAGCAAATTTACATTTGACGAGCCCAAGGCAAGGGAACATATAGGGGAAAACCGCTTTCAGGGTCGTCTCCTGCTTATCCTGGGCCCTTAAAAACACTTGACAACAAGGGCACATCTGACCTCCCCCCCCTCCCAATTCTGTTAAGTCTTGTTAGACATTTTGTGTATGGCCAAATGAAACTTGAATACGTTTTGCACGATATTGCACATTGCTTTTCACCATTACAATATCATTGCATAGGCAAAGCAAGACTCCATTGTGCCCTCAAAAGCCAAAAAAAGCCTTCAAATCTTTTACGTATTACAACAGATCTTCATAAAAATAAATCTAAAATTTTTTATGTCACAACTTTAAGTTAAAAAAAAAAGGCAGAAGTGCAAAAAACTTTTTTTTTTTTTTTTTTTAAATAAATTTTGTTATTTTATTCTATTCAAGTTCATTACACTTGAGTACAAAATTTCAACCATAAAAACTTGGAATTTTTGGGACAACTTTGGTTTTCATTTGGTTTGCCTTAAAAAAAATAGAAAAAAAATTTCGCGATGTTTATTCATCTAATAAAATAATGCACCAGAAACTGTACTGGCTGATCTTGTTACACAAGTGCAATGTTACTAGCGGCAGACACATACACAAAGACAAATTTTGAAGGCGCACACCCACACACTCATACACAGACTTAAGTGGGCGCGCAAAAGGCAGACATGTTCAAACTATCAAACACAGAATGAACTTGAAAGCTGGAAGAGTTCGCAAATTTTTTTTCATAATAAAAAGAACGTTTAATTCAACACTGAAATGGCGAGGGTGTGTATGTGTGTGTGGCGTGGGGGGGGGGGAGAAATCGCACATACTTTTTTTCATTAATAAAAGACTCCATTGTGTTTAACCCTTGTGTACTGGAGTTCATTCAGCAGCTCTATAAAAAGATACGGATTCGAATATTCTCAACAATAATCATATTTTCCTTTTCGTTTCAATCGGTCCTCGGCACCAATATAAATGTTGTGTGTCCAATATATCGAGCCATTAAATGTTGTGGTTCCAGTATGTCGAGCCATTAAATATTGTGGGTCCAATATCTCGAGTCATTAAATGTTGTGGTTCCAATATGTCGAGCCATTAAATGTTGTGCGTCCAATATGTCGAGCCATTAAATGTTGTGCGTCCAATATATCGAGCCATTAAATGTTGTGGTTCCAATATGTCGAGCCATTAAATGTTGTGGTTCCAATATGTCGAGCCATTGAATGTTGTGCGTCCAATATGTCGAGCCATTAAATGTTGTGGTTCCAATATGTCGAGCCATTAAATGTTGTGGTTCCACATGTCGCGCCATTAAATGTTGTGCGTCCAATATGTCGCGCCATTAAATGTTGTGCGTCCAATATGTCGAGCCATTAAATGTTGTGGTTCCAATATGTCGCGCCATTAAATGTTGTGGTTCCAATATGTCGAGCCATTAAATGTTGTGGTTCCAATATATCGAGCCATTAAATGTTGTGGTTCCAATATGTCGAGCCATTAAATGTTGTGCGTCCAATATGTCGAGCATTAAATGTTGTGGTTCCAATATGTCGAGCATTAAATGTTGTGGTTCCAATATGTCGCGCCATTAAATGTTGTGCGTCCAATATGTCGAGCCATTAAATGTTGTGCGTCCAATATGTCGCGCCATTAAATGTTGTGGTTCCAATATGTCGCGCCATTAAATGTTATTGTTGTAATGTCGCGCCATTAAATGTTGTGATTTAGATAAATCGCGCCATTAAATGTTATGATTCAGATATGTAGAGCCATTAAATGTTGCGGTTCCAATATGTCGAGTCCTTAAATGTTGTGCTTCCAATATGTCGAGTCATTAAATGTTGTGCTTCCAATATGTCGAGTCATTAAATGTTGTGCTTCCAATATGTCGAGCCATTAAATGTTGTGCTTCCAATATATCGAGCCATTAAATGTTGTGCTTCCAATATATTCAGCCAATAAATGTTATGCTTCCAATATATCCAGCCATTAAAGGTTGTGGTTCCAATATATCGAGCCATTAAAAGCCCCAGTAAAGATTAAATATAATTTGCGTTATTTGACTGCACACATTATAATGTCTTTATATATTTCTACCACAGGGCATTTTAATAAAGGCATTCTCTTTTTTTTTTCTCAGGGCACTTTCATTACTCCAACAAACAAAAGTTAGGGGGTTGGTAGGGATGGAGGGTTGGGTAAGGCTCTAGAGGGAGGGTCTGAACAGTTGTTAACAATGGGGGGGGGAGGGGGTGAAAATAAATTGACGTGTTGATTAGTTTGGACAATGAAATTATTATTATATTTGTTTTTACATTTAATCCAGCTGCTTAAAATGTAGGTATTATTTAACATTTGAGGGTGAGAGGTTGGTTCCAATTTTTATCAAAACCCATTATATAGGAGGGAAACACGTTGAATCTGTTAAAAATAACAAATTTGGTTTCAATTATTTTGATAATTGATGATCATTAAATAAAACATGCTACGGACTATATTGGCCTAACTAGAGAGATACATAATGCAGTGCCGAACCTTGGGATTTGAAGGCCCAGGTGGGAGGGGGCTTGGCCTCTTTGGGAGCCCCTGCATTTTTATATTCGACACCATGATATGAAATAATGTACTTAATATTTAATGTAAAAAATGTTTTGGGGGCCCCCTCAAGCTGGGGCCCAGGGGGACTTTCGAATTCGGACCACACCTCCCCCCCCCCCACCCTAGGTACGCCTCTGACAAAAAGATGCGATTTAAATTGATAAAATATATTCAAAGTAAAAATATTTATTAAAAAAAAAATCTCATGCCCCAGACAATTTCTACTACAACAGTTTCCCACCAGTTGCCAGTTAATTTTGTAGAGGTCAACAATATATTCATATGTAGTTCATTGAGGTCAGAAAAAAAATGATATCTACTTCTCGTCTTCGTCAATCTATTGGTCAATCCTATGCTTGTCAGAATAAAAGCAAAAAAAAACCACCAGATGTCGCTGAAGAGAATTTTTTTTTAAAAAATGTCGTCTGCTATCAATTTGATGTCAACACACTTTCTTTCTCGTTGTTGTAGCAACTGTTTTGATAGCATACCTTGGCTATCGGGACAATTATTGTGACAGCATACTGCGACCACCAGCGCAGCGAGTGTTGTAATAACAAATGCAGCACTAAATGGACGGAACGTTTGTCGACAGAAGCGTATTTTTTTTTTGTTATTGTCAAAAAACAGCAATGTCGACCAGTCTCTCAGTCTCTACCGGCGTCGTTAAATTGAAACCAAAAAAAAAAAACATGGATCAAAAAAAAAAAAGAAATTAAATGAACATTTGAGATGACGTTTTACTTTCATTAAATAAAAAACCTCTAACAGACTTGTCAGTGTAGACCCTAAAGAAGAAGTGTGAGGGTTTGGTCGGAAACATTTCACGCGTGGGCTCAAGCTGCCAGCTAACGAAAGCTACCCCCCCTCCCCTACCAATGGAGAAATTTTTCTGAGAACGCGCGTACATCCCAGAATTTTGAGTAAGTTTATCTATCCAAAATGAAAAAAAAAACAGAAACATCTACAAAAACAACAACAACAACAAATTAACCGAAAAACAAAACAAGTATAAACAAAGTATAAACAAATATAATCAAGTATTAACAAGTATAAACGAAGTATAAACAAAGTACACACAAGTATAAACAAAGCTTAAACAAAGTATAAACAAGTATAAACAAAGTATAAACAAAGTAAACCTTGTGCTAGGGACCTCTACAAAAACCACTCAATAGAATTAAAATTTAAATGACCAGTAAAATTGGGAGCCCCTAAACTATCTCTATCTCCCCCCCTCCACAACCACCTCCATTTTGAGTACCGAACAGGAATATACGCAAAGACGGCGCATTCTTAGAAAAAAAAAGATGTATTAAAAATTAACGGAAGAGGCCCTTTAGCCAGCAAAATGCGCCAGGCGGTTATCTTGTTTACCTATCCGTTATCCATAAAATAGGCCCCGATTGTAGGGAATCAATACAAGATGAATTTGCGATCGTCCTGTTACAATAGATAATTGGGCCGTTAAGTCATATTTTTCCACATTAGAGAAAGAAGGAGAGAAAGAAAAATGAAATGACAGAAGTGAAAAAAAACAACGAAAAAAAAAATTCCTTTGTTCATTCTGTGACGTCAATCTACGTGTAGCGTTGCACTATTTCACACCTGCACTTGAATCTTGTTTGAATCCGATCAACAAACAATTGTCCAGCGGCTATGTCAACACAGTGGACCTTGAAGGACACCGGGAGACTGATGGGAAGACTTGAGAAATCAAGGCCGAGTAATACCTGATTGTTGTTTTGTTGTGACTCCCCACCCCCACTTCTGCCCCCTTCCCCCACAATCTTTCAATGAACTGGGTCGTGGTCACAATGTGTTTTGTCCAGGGCTGCCAATCTGTATATTTATTATTTTTTTTTTTAAAATCAAGATCAAGATATATTTGTAGAAATCTAGATATAATAGAATACTGTCAAATAATATACCTTGATAATTTTATGTCTTCATTTAGGTATACATTTTTTACTATTTGCTATATATTTAGTATATTGTAGACATTTATCATATATTTTCTGGATGACTCTTCAAAACAGTAGTTGGCAGCCCATGTGTAGTGGACAGTTTCCACTGGCGAGAGGAGAGATCCAATGTTTTGTTATTTAAAATAACAATATCCATATAAACCCGGTATTTGACATCAACATGCTGCGTGCAGTTAATGTCATGTTTGATGTACACATAATACACATAGTTAAATGTAAACAGGTCATATCTTCATACTGTACACATTATACCCACGATACGAACTTTATGTTATGTAGCTTAAACGGCATCCGTACTATTCTGTACATTTCTCACTCATCATGCTGCCATACACAATTTATACTTGTAACGATAGTTTTCATTATTGCTGGATAACTTTAGAGTCATTGTAAGTTGGGATTTAACTAGCCGGTTCAAATGCTATTACAACCAGTCTACCAGGGCAATATATCTATTTTGTTAAATTTAAGTTCAGGGTTAAATCTTTGTTTAGTAGAAAAAAAAGGTTCAAAGTACATGTCAGATTATTTACTATTTCCAACGACCCAGGTTGTAGAAATTTTGTAGTTTACACGTACAGCCAAGAGTTAAAAAAAATCTTTTGTAACAAAAAGATGGGTAACTGGACTGAAAAAAGAGACTGCCGAAGGAAGGTAGATAGACCAATCAAAAGAGTTGGGGCTTCAGCATTCTGAGATGGCTTAATAAGAGATATAGTTGGCATGCAAGTTGGTTAGACATTCTGACAGGCAGATGGAGACCAACAGACGTTCAAGTCCTCAAGTATATCTACATTAATCTTTCTGAATACGTAGATGTATTCTATACATGGCAAATGGTTGCATTGAAACAGTCCTTTTTGAAATAGGTAATTCTAAGAGGACAGCATATGGAATATGTTAACTAGTTCAGAATTTTCACGCATAGCTGAACTCAGTTTCATTTCGTCTTTGTGACTCAAATCACCATAAGTATAAAGTTTATCTAGGTGTGTAGCCTTTATATCAGTCTTAAGGGGTAGAATGGCATTTTCAACTACAGGTTTACTGAGATATGGAACTTAAGATAAAGTTATACATTATTGAATGAAAAGCAATCTGTGCCACATGACAGACTATGACCTGAAGACTTATTACCAACACATTTCTTCCAGGACTGTTTATCAAGATTCATGCAACCAGAGGAGAATTTAACTGCTCAAAGGGCGCACGACCGGGGTCCCAACCAGCCCCGTAGCTAAGGGGGGGGGCACTGGGAGACAGTGGGAGTGCCCCCCTCCCGCTTAAAAAGAAGAAAAAGAGGAAAAAATAAAGAAAAAGTAACTAAAATGAGAAAGGTGCCCCCCTGCTTACTTTGACCTGGCTACGGGCCTGGTCCCGACCACTCAAGGGCTCCGCATAACCCAACTTTACACTTAAAATATTTGATTTTATCACTGTCTCTCTTTTAAGGAGCCCAACTTGAACTCCTGCACCCCCGGGCCTCAACCGAGCTAAATCTGACTCTGCATGCGACACTTGTAAATACAAAAAAAATATAATACTTCCATTTTTTTTCTTTTGAACATTGAATGTCCTTCAACTCTGAACATCTTTACCAATTCACAACCACCTGGAAATTCGTCATTAGATCCCACGGCATATTTGGGATGAAAAGTCCCACTCACTCGAATGACGTCATTTACTTCCTATGGTCAAAGTCGCTGGCTTTGAGAAGGAGGTCACGTGGGAAATAGTCGGTTAATCCCATCCCACCATTCCTCACACCTCTGACACTGACCTAATTTATTTTATCACTTAGCGTCACCGGAAGCCCGTGTTACTTTTAACGGCTAAAGTCGAAAAAACAAAACACGACCTTTAAAGTTTCAGGAAGTGATCTTTAGTCCCCCACCACCCCCATCAAAGATCATCCTCTCCCTGATCAGAGGAAGACATTGAACTTTAACCCTGACCTCCGAAGACGTATGACCACAAAGTTTTTCTTTCTGAAGAATTTTTATCCCCGAAGAAGTTTTCAAGGATACTTTCATGAATATATTTTTGCTTCAAACCAGCCAGCTATTGTAACGTAATGGTACATTACAAAACGCTACCAATATATGGATAAAAAAAAATACATTTCTGGGAAATGTAAGAGATATTCACAAATAATTTAGAGACAACGAATGGGCTATAAAATGTTATCCATTATCACACAATTCACTAAACAGAATAAAAAACCAACAAAAGACCAACAACACAACAACTTGACAAACAACTTTCGTACTTAAAATGTCCTCTATTTCAATTTTTGTGGCATATCGTGCTCCATAAACCACCTGTAGTTAGCGACTCAATTTTACCAGTCGGCAGGAATAATAGCTGAGCATTTTTTTTTGTTTTCATGTGTTAATCATTAAAAAAAAAAGTATTTATAATCAAAGTATGGGTAGAAATAAAGTGAAAGCAACCAAAAGATTTAAAAACTGGTATTATTAAAGATAGATAACTCACTGCTCGTTACTTTATATTTGTAGATAAATACATAAACAAACACATATATAAGAGGTCAAAGGGAATGCATCTTATGAATTCGTGGACCACGAAGTCCGTGTAATCCCAAAGGTTGAATTAAGACAAGGCTACGATGTATACAAATGACAAGTATGATTGGTATTTTGTACGTCCTGTTATCATATCTACGTCTTTTTATCAATCTACGTCCTTTTATCAATCTACGTCCTTTTATCATATCTTCGTCCTTTTATCAATCTACGTCCTTTTATCATATCTACGTCCTTTTATCAATCTACGTCCTTTTATCAATCTACGTCCTTTTATCAATCTACGTCCTTTTATCATATCTAGTCCTTTTATCAATCTACGTCCTTTTATCATATCTACGTCCTTTTATCAATCTACGTCCTTTTATCAATGTACGTCCTTTTATCATATCTTCGTCCTTTTATCAATCTACGTCCTTTTATCATATCTACGTCCTTTTATCAATCTACGTCCTTTTATCAATCTACGTCCTTTTATCAATCTACGTCCTTTTATCATATCTACGTCCTTTTATCAATCTACGTCCTTTTATCAATCTACGTCCTTTTATCATATCTACGTCTTTTTATCAATCTACGTCCTTTTATCATATCTACGTCCTTTTATCATATCTACGTCTTTTTATCACATCTACGTCCTTTTATCAATCTACGTCCTTTTATCATATCTACGTCCTTTTATCAATCTACGTCCTTTTATCATATCTACGTCCTTTTATCAATCTACGCCCTTTTATCATATCTACGTCCTTTTATCAATCTACGTCCTTTTATCATATATTCATCCTTTTATCATATCTACGGAGGCAGATGGTCAGTGGCGTAGTGAGAGGGGCATAATGCCCAGGGCGCTACTCACAAACGGGCGCCAAATTGTATATTTTACATCTAATATTTTATGGTTTTCGAAGGGGGTGGGGGAGGGTGCTAAAAAGGTATTGTGCCCCGGGCGCGGTTTAAGCTCGCTACGCCACTGCAGGTTGTCTTTGGTAAAGAAACTCATAAATACAAACACATGCACTGACACATCCACTCTGTCTCTAACACATAATATGTGGTCATTATATGGTTCATATGAAAATAATTGGTTTAATCATTTTCATAAAATTGCAGCTTTATTTTTAAAAAAAAATTGATAATACATTACTAACTAGAAATCTAATGTTTATTTATCTGAATTAATTTTGAGTCAGCGAAAAACTTTTTAAAAGCATCATAATTATCTTATTAAAAATATATTTATGTATAACCTATCAATGACAGTTATATTTCAACTAAAGTTTTAGGACATCTTATGGAGACAAGGACGTTAGAAATACAACAATATTTGTAATTCGTTTCCTAATTCTTATGCTAATAATATGCAGTCGATGTAAGGAAATGCCGTTCGCCAAGAGCCGGTAACATTTAACCTTAGTTCTCAGGGATCTCACATAAATATCGAGTCGGGTAAGTTGGGGTTTTGTAAAAACATTCTTCATCAATAGCTTTCCAGTTCACAGCATAGAATAGGTACAGGCAATTAAAATTTGTTCCACTCCTTTTGCTGTTTAATAGAAAATTGGGCACGGCCTTTTTACTTTGCCTGTACTTCCAAACTTATTCTGCTTCTTCATCCGTTCCTCCGATAAGGACTAACTTAAAACCTCCAAACTTGTTGATGAAAGTCTTGATAAAATTGAATTCTTCCTCGTCATCGATTTCAGCCAGATAGCCCCCATACAGGACACAGGTTGCCATGGATACTTCAGACAGACTGATAGGATCTTGTTGGGACAGGTAGTACCTGCGTCCTTTGTAGATCTCTGATCTTTTAAAGAGCCAAGTTCTGGAGTTTTCCAGTCTTGATGTTAATTCTCTAAAAGACAAACATAGTCCTGAAACAGATATTGGATAAATGTGACGAAAGCAAACTGAATGTAACAAGCTGTATGTAACAAGCTGTAAGTAACAAGTTGTATTTAACAAGTTCTTTGTACCAAGCTGTATATAACAAGCTGTATGCTACAAGTTGTAAGTAACAAGTTGTATGTAACAAGTTTATGTACCAAGATTATGTAACAAGCTGTATGCTACAAGTTGTAAGTAACAAGTTGTATTTAAAAAGTTCTTTGTACCAAGCTATATGTAACAAGTTGTATGCTACAAGCTGTAAGTAACAAGTTGTATTTAACAAGTTTTCTGTACCAAGGTGTATTCAATAAGCTGTATGTAACAACCAGTGTGTATCAAGATGTATGACATAAGCTGTATGTAACAAGTTGTATGTAACAAGGTGATCATAACAATCTGTCTGTAACCGCTGAATTTTTCATCAGCCGCATGCTTGCTAGCAGGTAATGTTTTCTAAAACATGTTTAGATCAACGCTTAAATATTTATAGCCGAATTATTTGCAACGCTTTTAGCTCAACAACATTTCATTATAACAATATAATTTCTTAAAACATTTATATGATCGAAGCTTAAGGAAATATTTTTTTACTTTATGTTAATTTAATAAGTGTCTTTTTTATAGTTTTTTTTTTTTTTAAATAATTTTTTTTTAAATTTTATACTTTTTTTAGAGTGAAAAACGAATTCCCACCCAGTCAACTAACCATACATATATATTACATAAAAGATCAGTGGCGTAGTGAGCAAGGGGGCCATCATTCCCCGGGCGCTACTCACAAAGGGGCGCCAAATGGTATCTTTTACATATATGGACGTAGATATGGTTTCCGAATGGGGGGGGGGGGAGGGCGCTAAAAAGGTATTTTGTCCCGGGCGCGAGTTAAGCTCGCTACGCCACTGTATAAGATCTACTCCGTACTAATGCCTGTATATGCACTACGAGTGTATGCCCACAACACTGAGGTAGGCAAGGAACTAAAACAGATAGTTTCTTTACGGTCCCTACAGTCAAATGTGCAGTCCAGTGATATAATAAATATCTAAACTGTTATCCAGTGTAACGTGAATGATTATTTCACTTTAGCACATGTCAACTTTATCTACATTCTATAGAGTAAAAGCCACAAAAAACCAGCCTACTTTATCTAAATTCTATAGAGTAAAAGCCACACAAAACCAACCAAAAAACAATCAATGAAATAATTATTGATTTAAAGTTGTAATGCAAGAAAACATAAAAACAAAAATATAAAGCATATTATTTGAAGAAATGTTCTGGTTATTACCTTGGTCACATACAGGTCATGAAAAGTAAAACAGCAGACAGACCTATATAATAATTCATTGTCTCAAATTCAGTATTACTTTTTGAGATTTTTTTTTTGCACTGTAAATAAACGAATGAATTTCTTCACATTGCCAGGCTTTTATTTATAGCGCGCAAATCTACGTTAAATGACCACAAAAGGACATCTGTCACCTGTCACTTTGTCACTTACTCAAACTAAGTATAACGAATAACCAGCATAACATATAAGATATCTGTTACATTTTCAAAAACAAATGTCTAGATCAATTAAGAAATACATTTTTTATTTAAGCAAAAAATAATTTAACAAAATATATCTATTACCATTTCAAAAGCTCATACGAAGATAAATCACTCTGACCGGCAAGTTTAATCACTTTAAAATGAAATAACATTTGATATGTATTAAAGTGCTCATTCAATTATAAATGTATAAATCTTGTAATTTGTAGTTCGGTTAAATTAAACAATCAATCATTTTCTTTTGTTTGCCATTCATCACCATCTTGTTATTAATATTATTTTTTTTAAACACTAAATTAAAATGTGGTCATTTTCAGATGCAGAGGCTAATGAGTCATACATACATAACAGAAGGTTCAGGTTTGAATCCATAAGACCCTATGTTGTCTTGTGAGTACAGCTCATTATGTGTAGGCAGCTTGGTGGGGATGTTAGAGTAATCAAGCACAGCGGCTAGTTCGGCTCGTATTGGTCTCCATGTTGCAGACACTTTTGATGGTCATTAAAGGTTGAGACTTTTATAACAGAACCGTTTTTAATGATGTTTGTGTGTGTGTGTGTGTGTGTGTGTGTGTGTGTGGGTTGGGGTCATAGTCAAAGATATTCAGAGAAAAACAGGGCCATTAGGCTAAAGTACCTGACGGGACACTGATAAAGCAGGGCCATTAGGGTTAAGTACCTGACGGGACATTGATAAAGCAGGGCCATTAGGTTAAAGTACCTGACGGGACACTGATAAAGCAGGGCCATTAGACTAAAGTACCTGACGGGACACTGATAAAGCAGGGCCATTAGACTAAAGTACCTGACGGGACACTGATAAAGCAGGGCCATTAGGGTTAAGTACCTGACGGGACATTGATAAAGCAGGGACATTCGGTTAAAGTACCTAACGGGACACTGATAAAGCAGGGCCATTAGAATAAAGTTCCTGACGGGACACTGATAAAGCAGGGCCATTAGACTAAAGTACCTGACGGGACACTGACAACACAGGGCCATTAGACTAAAGTGCCTGACGGGACACTGTTAACACAGGGCCATTAGACTAAAGTGCCTGACGGGACACTGTTAACACAGGCCATTAGACTAAAGTACCTGACGGGACACTGATAACACAGGGCCATTAGACTAAAGTGTCTAAAGTTATTCACGGGCAGTTACATTTAGACAAACATCTACTTCTTTAAAAGTAAGTGTTTTACTTATCAAAGAACTTGTTTCTTTTTTTTTTTGATATTTTATTTTGTTTTGTTCTCATTTCATTGTTTCCTTTTCTTTGTTTTGTGAAGAATTAATGATTCGTTGCACCGGTCGTAGCCTAGGGGTATTATATATATGTAACACGGGCTGTCGTTGCGTATGTTTCCATACTGAGCAGTGTAACTCAACAACCAGGAAACAATAATCAACGAACACAATTCCGATTTAAAAATATCAGGATTTTTTTAAACAGGGTTTCCAAATTTACATTTTCCCAGGGCTAATCAAAACGTAGGAACGGATTTTCTATCAAGTTTAATAGATTTATTAATCATACAATTATTTTAAAAAGCACCCGAAAAAAGCTTTTATTAAAATGCACTAAAATGTAAAATATATATATATATATATATATATAGACTAATTTTGCTACATATCAACTAATGTAAAGACACACGTATTTATGTATCTTGTAATCTCCAAACTCTTAAAAATAATAATGATAATTTATATTCATTTTTGTACGGGTTTAAAATATAAACAACAACTTTATCATGCAATTCAACAAGAGCTTTTTTTTTAAATTATTCTTTTTAAATACTTTAAAAAAAAATTAATTTTCTATTTTTGAAAGAATGAAACTTTCTATTGTTTTTTCACACTTTGATGTATTTTAATTAGTTGGCAACACTTCAAAATGCACAGCTTCTCTTTATTGCTCTATACTGCGCACTTCTACTAAAAAGAATAATAACACTTCTACAAAATGGTTGAATTTCTTCACTTAGACTTTCAGAGCACTGGGCAAAAATCACATTTTACAAAAATCACGAACTAGAAATAATTGAAATCGTGTATTATTAACCAGAATCTACAAGTGTGGCCAAATTTGAGCCTTCCAACAATAGATATATACAGGCCCGTAGCCAGAGGGGGGCTAGGGGTGTTGAGCCCCCCCCCCGTGCATGACCTGAGCCCCCCCCCCCGTGCATGATTTGAGTTTTTTGACACAATTTTAATAATAACGGCTATCAAACATCAATCATTTTGTTTAATAAATCGATAATAATAAAAACTTAAAAGTTTATATTTTGGCAATCATTCAGGCTATTTATATATACTTACAGCGTATCTAATTCCGCCTCATCATCAATTTCAACCAGATAGCCCCCATACAATACACACGTTGCCATGGATTGCTCAGATCTGCTGATTGGATCTTGCTGAGACAGGTAGTACCTATGTCCATTGTAGACCTCTGATTTCTTAAAGAACCATTTTTTGGAGTTTTCAAGTCTTGATCTTATTGTCTCTAAAGAGAAGCCATGTCCTGAAACGAGAAATTTGATAGACATCAACAAAACACCAATTGATCTACAATTATCATGAGAAATAATTCCAATTAAAACAACTGATATTGTGAAATAAAATTAATTCTACTATACGATCAAGTGCCCTAAAAAAATTAGAAGCCTCTAGATTGTTTTTGTATCTAAAAATGTTAACATTAAATTCAAATACTATTAAAGAATATTGAATTTTTTGAGTATAATTCGTAGTTTATAAAAATTATATTAGTAATATGTCAAGCAAAAATGCTACTACACAATCTTTTAAAAAAAATTAATATTATTTCTAGGTAGTAAAAGATTAGACTGTATTTAGTTTTATTTAAATTTTATATTAAATCAGTGGAGGGTACTAATTGTTGATGTCTTAATCTTATCATTCCGGCCATGTTCATGTCTTAATCTTATCATTCCGCCATTACAGTCATAACTTATATCTTATCAGCCTTCCGGCCATGTTCATGGCCTTAATCTTTTATCATTCCGGCCATGTTCATGTCTTAATCTTATCATTCCGGCCATGTTCATGTCTTAATCTTATCATTCCGGCCATGTTCATGTCTTAATCTTATCATTCCGGCCATGTTCATGTCTTAATCTTATCATTCCGGCCATGTTCATGTCTTAATCTTATCATTCCGGCCATGTTCATGTCTTAATCTTATCATTCCGGCCATGTTCATGTCTTAATCTTATCATTCCGGCCATGTTCATGTCTTAATCTTATCATTCCGACCATGTTCATGTCTTAATCTTATCATTCCGGCCATGTTCATGTGCTCCGATCTCGGGGATGATCGTGTTTAAAAAACAAATCATAAAAACATAATACATATAATACACAATGATATGCATAATAAATTTAATGCACAACAATATACATAAAACATATAATTCACAATGATATACATAATAAATTTAATGCACAACAATATACATAATACATATAATACACAATGAAATACATAATACATTTAATACCCAATGATATACATAATACATTTAATACACAATGATATACATAATACATATAATACAAAATGATATACATGATACATATAATACACAATGATATAATAATACATTTAATACACAATGATATACATAATACATATAATACACAATGATATACATAATACATATAATACACAATGATATACATAATACATATAATACACAATGATATACATAATACATATAATACACAATGATATACATAATACATATAATACACAATGAAATACATAATACATTTAATACACAATGATATACATAATACATTTAATACACAATGATATACACAATACATTTAGTACACAATGATATACATAATACATTAATACACAATGATATACATAATACATTTAATACACTATGATATACATAATACATATAATACACACTGAAAAAATTAAGTTATTACCTTGGTCCTATATCAAAACGAAAAGGAATAAAGTAGCTATACAGCAATTCATTTTTTGAAAAATAAGTCTAGCTTTTATTTCTTTAGTTAATTTTGAACTGTAATGCGGCCGACTAGAAAACATCACATTGCCAGTCTTAGATATATAGTGAGCATCTTTATACATTAAAAAGAAAAACAAAACTTTTTGGACATCTGTCACATATTCACAATGAAATTAATTATCACTCAATTTCTTTTGATTCGTTATACTGATCTATACAAGATGAAATGAATTATCAATTCTTTAGAACCGTTTTTTTAATCCATCGTTTATTTAAATTCTTTATTTCTGTGACTGGTTTAGAGCAATTTACGCTCATATCATTTTTATTAGATCTGATATTATTTCTTAAATATTATTGTTCTGAAAAACTGAACAAATACAGTACAATTTAGAATTTTTTCTTGATATAATATTTGTATTGTTCCATATCATTTACAAAGTGATAAAGGTCAGAGCCAACTTTTTTTTTTACATACATTTCTAATTTAGTTCTAGGTGTGTTATTTTCTTTTACATTTCTTGAAAGTATTAATTTCTGAAAATCCCACAAAGCGATTTGAGAGACCACGATGAGAAATTTTTTTTTGCATCATCAACATTTCCTTAATAGTCTTGAATTCGTCCATCAACTTGGTTTACGCCAACAAACCATCGACCAAGCTATCAAGTTCATTTCACTCTCTAGTAGTCTCTAGCTTCTGGGCTCAGGCAATATACTTTTGTTTGTTTCATGCTGTTTACAAATTTACTCCGTCAACCACCACTTGTTAGTCTCTTTCTGGGCAATAACAAATGCCACGATCCATAATAATATTACATTTTAATTGCTTTGTACAAAGGAAACTTCAAATACAGACACGATCAAAGGTATTTCTAAAACAAAAATTTTGTGTTTCTCCTCTTTTTTTTGAATCCTTTTAAACAACAGATGTATTAATTATTATACTTGTAGACTTAAAAACTAAACATTAGGAACCTATGTTAGTCATATGAACGAAAATATACATTTCACATTAAAAAGGTGGTAAAAAAAAACACCTGACATAATTAGACATAATACTATACATTCTATCGATCTAAATTGTCTGCTATATTTCCTACTGATCTAAATTGTCTGCTATACATCCTTATTGATCTAAATTGTCTGCTATACATTCTATAAAATCTAAAGTCAATACAAAGTTACAGCACTCTTTGGTCAATCCATTCCATTATCTGCATTTCGTAATACCAGAAATAATTAATACCTCCCCCCTCCAAACCTAAAAAAAAATATAAAAAAAAAAATCAAAGTTTTAAAACCGTATGTGTTTGTGCTGTAGACTGTGCAAATATACATTAGTTAAATGATTTTATGTGTTTTCAGATAATGTATATCTTTTGACGTTGGTTGTGTAATAGTTTGATGAACTGTCTACTATCTACCGAGTGTCAAATACATATTGACTCGTACAATTTTAATGGCAAGTTTATTTCACACAAAAAAATGGTGATTTTGACAAACTGCTTACTAAAGTATTTATTTTTTCTATTTTATGATACTTAATTAAAGACCTACAACCCTTCCTATTTTCCCGCTTTTTGTAACTTTTTAAAAAGCTTATTAACACTTTGTATGATAACAAAACAATACAAAGACTCAAGATTTTTAAGCTAATATTGTGTGGATGCATTCTTTTTAATAATAATAATAATAATATACATATTATATGTTAATATATATATATTTATATATATATATATATATATATATATATATATATACAGACATACACATATTATGGTGATAGGGTTCGTAATGTAGAACAACTTACTCTGATAAAATTCTGATGTAAGATAATTGTTTTTACACGCTATACTTGTTTTAGCGAGACAGACATACATAATTCATTTTGTAGCCAGACACGATATAATTGTTTTAGCGAGACAGACAAACATAATTCATTTTGCTTAAATTGTTCGTACATTTTGTTATTTTTAAATTTAAAAAATATCATTGCTATGTCCAGATTATTCTTACTTTATGTTTAAATTGTCCGATCTTTGAGTAAGTATTTTTAAAAATAGATGTTTAATAAGATATTTGGACATATCGACCCTGGACGGTATGACCAGGACTATCAGACAGTTCCACCAGCGAACATATCCGTTTGACCCGTGGACAGCTCGATCTGGACGGATATGACCATGACTTTTGGATAACTTTTGTCACACATGTTTACCCGTTAAGCTACAACAGCCTAAATGCTGTTTTAGCAATATAATCGTGTTGCACCCAATTTGACAGATAAAAACTTTTAGTAAAATTTTTAAACAGACAAAAACGTTTAGCTCAAACAAATCAAAACGTTTATTTATGCAGTTGAAAAGATTGAAACTTTGAGATATACAGTTTAACAGAAACTTTTAGCTATACGGTCAAACAGATAAAAAAAAAAGCAACTTCAGTTGGGAGTTAGATTTGAGTTGGAGTTGAGTTGGAGATGAGTAGGGACAATGAGCTGGGAAACAGGAAGTGAGATGACCTAGTCCAAATGATTCACTTTCCGTCCTGAATTCTTTTTAGAACTACCAGCAGTAACGTAGTTGATGGACTGTAAAGGGGGGGGGGTAACATGCACCGGAAGCTACTCACAAAAGGGCGCCAAATTTATTAATTTGCGAGTATATTTTACATATAATATTATATGGTCTTCGAATGGGAGAGGGGAGGGCGCTAAAAAGGTGTTGTGCCTCGGGCACGAGTAAAGTTCGCTACGCCACTGACTACCAGCCACAGAGACCAAACTCATGTGGTCTTTTACCAAACTCATGTGGTCTTTTACCAAACTCATGTGGTCTTTTACCAAACTCATGTGGTCTTTTACCAAACTCATGTGCTCTTTTTAAGGATAGAGATCGTGCTATGAACATGTTAGCCTATAAAGCCACTTGCCCTTTATGTTATTTCCAATTTATGTAAACAAACCATATTATGTTGTAGCGACATGTGTTTATTTCTTGTTGTGTTGCGTGCGTCCGGTCGAACCACGGGGGCTGGGTAAAAGACAAACACTCGCCCAAAACCCAGTAGCAGATCCTGCCCAAGACTAACGGCTATCACAGATATCCAAAGAATCAATATTCTTTCAAATAACAGAATAGCAAAATGATATTTAAGAGCGTACACTTCTTTTTGCTTAGAATATTACCGAACATTTCAATGAACAAAATATCAAACGAAATATTTCTCTTTTAGCTATCTGTAAACAAATATCATTTATAAAATGTGTGAACTGCCACATTGTCATTTCACTTTGATAAAAATTTTGCTGACGCAGAAATTAGCGAAGTTTAATTTCAAATTATCTGCTTAAAAAATGTTGCACTTATTTGTGTATTATATTTCAAGGAGGCGGGGGGGGGGGGGGATAACAACAGCAGATGACGGTGTAGGCCGATAAACATCTTTAAGCAAAAGTAGTGATCAAAGCAGTTAGCCGAATTTTTGCCGAGCTAATGAAAGTTTTTAAAATAAAATTAATAAATTGAATTTTCTTATTAAGCTCTCTCTCTCTGTCTCTCTGCTCTCTCTGTACTCTCTCTTTCCCTCTCTCTCTTCGCTCTCTGCTCTCTCTTTCTATTTGCTCTCTCACTCTGTTCTACCCTTTTCTCTGCTCTCTCTTTCACTCTGCCCTCCCTCTCTCTGCTCTCTTTTTCTATCCTCTCTGCGCTCTCTCTGCTCTTTCTGTTCTCTCTCTGCTCTCTCTTTTTCTCTGCTCTCTCCTCTTTCTCTTCTCTCTCTTTTTCTCTGCTCTTTATCTGCACTCTCTCTGCTCTCCCTCTCTCTTCTCTCTCTTTCTCTCTGTTCTCTCTTTCTATCTCTCTGCTCGCTTTCTGCTCTCTTCTTTATTTCTGCTCTCTCTGCTCTCTCTCTGCTCTCTCTCTGCTCTCCCTCTCTCTTCTCTCTCTTTCTCTCTGTTCTCTCTTTCTATCTCTCTGCTCGCTTTCTGCTCTCTTCTTTATTTCTGCTCTCTCTGCTCTCTCTCTGATCTCTCTGTTCTCTCTTTCTATATCTCTCTGCTCTCTCTGCTCTCTCTCTGCTCTCTCTCTCTCTGCTCTCTCTTTCAATCTCTCTGCTCGCTCTATGCTCGCTATATGCTCTCTCTCTTCGTTATCTCCGCTCTCTCTGCTCTCTCTTTCAATCTCCCTCTCTCTTCTCTCTTTTTCAATCTCCCTCTCTGTGCTCTCTCTGCTCTCTCTCTTCTCTCTCTCTGCTCTCTTTCTCTATGCTCCCTCTCTCTGGTATATCTGCTCTCTCTGGTCTTCCTGCTCTCTCTGCTTTCTTCATCTCTCTGCTCTCTTTCTGCTCTCTTTCTCTATGCTCCCTCTCTCTGTTATATCTGCTCTCTCTGGTCTTCCTGCTCTCTCTGCTTTCTTCCTCTCTCTGCTCTCTTTCTGCTCTCTCTTTCTCTCTGCTCTCTCTGTTCGCCCCTTCTCTCTGCTCGCTCTCTGCACAATTATCATGGATTCCCTGTAGACCAGCTCACCGTACAAATTACGTGTTGAAACCAGCAGAGTACTGATGATGAAGCCGGCAGTGAAGAATGGTGGCCATGATGATGAAGCCGGCAGTGAAGAATGGTGGCCATGATGATGAAGCCGGCAGTGAAGAATGCTGGCCATGATGATGAAGCCGGCAGTGAAGAATGGTGGCCATGATGATGAAGCCGGCAGTGAAGAATGCTGGCCATGATGATGAAGCCGGCAGTGAAGAATGGTGGCCATGATGATGAAGCCGGCAGTGAAGAATGCTGGCCATGATGATGAAGCCGGCAGTGAAGAATGGTGGCCATGATGATGAAGCCGGCAGTGAAGAATAATGGCCATGATGATGAAGCCGGCAGTGAAGAATGGTGGCCATTGTAATTGTTGATTGTAAATAAATTATTAAATGCTGTGTTTTTTGAACCACGCCTGTGCTTTAGTGAATTCTTTTTAGAACATTTAACAATACTTTAGATCAGGAAAATGTACTTTCTGGACCTCTTGCTGATTCTCTGAATGTTACCTTATAATTTCAGAATATCAGCAACAACCTGCCCATCTGAACCTGTTATAAACATGTAAATAGGGAAATTAGTCAACTAATCCATTACAAACTCTCTTTTGCCCACAGATTTATACAAAGTGTCCTTTCTTTCCTGCATAAATCTATTCATGACAATAAAATTGTTTATCTTCTCCTATTTTATGACCTGATAGAGGCTGGCAAAAAAAAGTCAACTTAACTTTCTTTATCTATTTCGTATCTAAAAAAACGCCATAAAGTTGGCATATTTCATTTGATTCATCAGTAACTGTATTTTGCAATTAAAAGTATGCCATACGAAGTTTCTAGAATTTTTTTTTATTGTCCCCCTCCTGTCAACCCTTGTATTCGTTTTCGTTTGTCAAACCCCTCCTCTTTCCTCTTCTCTCTCTCTCTCTATTTTTCTCTTCTTTTTTTTTTACCGGCATCCCTTGGCCAGCTCTATATTGCTATTTTCTTTATTTTTCAGATAATTTTTTCATAATGACTCATTCCATTTTCAAGGGTACTTTATGTCCATTACTTGTCCTCCTCATTTCTAAATCAAGTCATGATTCTTTTAATAAGAAAAATGTTCGATTGACTACACTAAAGAGCGTGTTTAATATGTAACAGAAAGTCACATGCTTGTTATAAGAGACTGTTTACCTTTGTGTCGATTAAACTGGAAGAGTTTCTCCGTTTTTCTTTACACTGGTTTACGTAAAGGCTTTGATTCATCTGTCTCTCTTTTCTTTCTCTTTCTCTCTCATGCTCTCAAACCCCTTTACACACACACACACACTCTCTCTCTCTCAAACTCTCAATACCTCTCTCTGTATAAGCCTCTATCTTTCTCTCTCTCACCACCCTCTCTTTCTCCTTATCACCTTCACTCTCTGTCTCTCTCACCCCTTCTCTCAAAACTCTCATTCTTCTTATCACCTTCTCTCTCTGTCTCTCTCTAACTCTGTCTCTCTCTCCCTCTCTCTCTCTCCCTCTCTTACCCTGTCTATCTCATTCTATGTGTGTTTATCCCTGACTCATGTTTGAATTTTTCCAGTCTTAACGTTCTTCATCGTCAATTCTATGTACATTAGTGCACGTCAGAAGGTAGGTGCAATATGCGATAACATTTTATCAACATAATGAGGTTGTAATAGCGGCTAGAACACGTGCATCCAGTGTCCCCCTACCCTCCAGACTGGACACGTATGTGTGTGTGTGTGTGTGCATGTGTGCGCGGTCACATAACTCGCCCAACATTACGTTATACAGATGACAAAAATTCTGTGTACTTGTGTATTCTTCAGATTCAGAAGAGAAATGATCTGCAGTAACATTTTATAAGCATAACGAAGTTTTAATAGTAGTGAACAAACATGAGGTCAGCATCACCTCTACTCTAAGCTGTTCGTGGTCACACAACTCGCCAAACATCAGAGGCAACACTGCAAGGTTTTAGACATAAATTATGCATAGAAGACTACAAGTTAATTGAGAATCCATAATGTGGTAATTCTCTTGAATTTCAAAAACTCACCAACTTAAAAGGGTTAATCAAGTTGGCTTACGTCCACAAACCATCGGCCTATTAGTCAAATATCATCATCTAGAACAGGTATGGGTTAACTTTTTGAATCGCGGGCCACATCGGGCTCGTAAGTTTGACCGGCGGGCCGTTTAATGAACAGATAGAGGGAGTATTGGTATGAAGTAAAGAGAATTAAATAAGATAAAACGGATAGTACTGTGCTACACTCTGAACTGAGTTACAGGCCGGTTAAACATTTCTGGCAGGCTGGATTAAACAGTCTGGCACGCCATATTAAACATTCTGGCAGGCCGAATTAAACAGTCTGGCAGGCCGGATAAAACAGTCTGGTAAGCCGGATTGAACATTCTGGTAGACCGGATTAAACATTCTGGCAGGCTAGATTAAACAGTCTCTAGCAGGCCGGATTAAACTGTCTGGGAATCCGGATTAAATATTCTGGCACGCCGGATTAAAATTCTGGAACATCCTTCTTTTATCATTGTATGAAGCCCTTGCCAGCTATGATTTTATCTCAGCTTAACTCGCACCCGGGGCACAATACCTTTTTAATACATTTTTAGCGCCCCCTTTCCAAAACCATATAATAATATAGGCCTATGTAAAATGTACCATTTTGCGTCCCTTTGTGAGTAACGCCCGGGGCACGATTCATTCCCTTGTCCACTTATAAACTTCCAAGGAACATTGCTGTAGTGTTGTTAGATATGTCCGTACTTTGCAATCAACTGCTTACTCAGGCAATCGTCGACAATAATCTTGACCAATATTTGACCATAAGCCTACTCATGAATGAGAAATTAATAAAGGTAGTGAATTGGTCATTCCAGATTTAGTTTAAAATTACATCCCGCATAATGTGGCATATCTTGAAGTAGACCATACACTTCTGTTACTTCAATGTATTCACTGCAGCCACTCTTGATATACATATCTAGTGTTTTTGTGACCTTTCAACGTTAATGTACAATTGATAACCTTTTTCTTTCATCGTAATGGATATGCTGCAAAATCACAGACGTAGATTTATAACTACTGAATGGCCTCAATAGACTCTTAAACTTAATTGAAGGGCCGGACCTAGTGAGGTGTTACGTGGTGGAAGAACGATTGTGAATCCTTTCCACGAACAGGTCATTGTTTTAGAGTATGAGAAAGGTTTATGCTAGTGGTCTGATGACAATATTTATATTTCACAGCTCACGTTCAGTCTCAGCTAATAAAATCAAACAATACTGGTTCCTTTGCTGATAAACAAGTTTATAACATGCAGATATTGATGCCAGTTATTCTTCTCTTGCTTTCTCTCTCTCTCTATCTATCTCTCTCTCTCTGCTTTCAATCTCTCTGACTCCTCTTCAGTTCTCTGCCTCTCGAACATACACATCGTCCAGCTTATATACTGCAAACGATTGGCTTGGCATCGGTGTTTTATTACCCATAACCACTGCTAGCCCCCCAACTAACACAACCCTCGGAATAATTTATGTGACAGCTCTAGGAGATGGGAAAGAGATTGACACCTAAACAGGGGACCTATAAAACTTCCTAACTAAGCCTTTCCCCCTCCCTCAGTACATTTCACCGTAATGGCCTTTTAAAAAAATTCTAGCTCCCGCCTTTACAATATACTGACTGGTCCATTGAAACTAAAACTGCACCCGCGTATCACAGTCATTCTTCTACAGGTATTTGTTTCCCTTGAGTCACAGTGGTCACCCCTTGCTAGCTATAACTTAACGCCCCCTCCCTCCTAGTGATCTGACAGGGTAGCCTTCCGCTTGAGTGATTTAGCTACCTGGTCACTATGACACGCCCCCTTTCCCTAGCTGACCGCTGATTTATGTTTTTGAGTTTTTTAAACAATTGTGCTATAATAAACCTACTTCGTAACAAGCAGATAAATGGAGTGTCTAAATTATCTGAGCTAACATAAATGTAAATGTTATCAATGTAAATGGACGAAGGGGAGTGTACTGCGGGTCAAATCAAAACATTTAACGGGACGTAGATTGCCCATGTCTAGTTAAGAAGCTGAACATTGATTTCAAGATTACTATTACGGCGACCCGTCTAGCTCGGCGCCCTGCACATAATTTAAAAGAAACACATTTAATTACACAGATCGGGCATTTGATTTTTTTTTTACTTTTGATATTTAGTAATTACATTACAAATGAGACACAAAAAAGTGACAAACCGTCAGTGATTTTAAACAGCAGCATAGTAAAATACACAGGCAACTTTTTTTTTTGTTCAAACAAAATAAAAATATCGGTACCATAGAAATTGTGAGTGTGTGTTAGTGGGTGTCTAAGCATCCGGCCAGTTTGGTTATACTTTAGATCGTCAACTTCTAGAGATAATGAATAGGAAAGATAGGCCAACGCTGCAAATGTACCGGTATATCAAACTTTATAACTGCATAATATCTGCACAAATATTACCAGTGGATTTGATTATATACCGTAGGATGTTGGTATACTGTCAATATTTCTTTTACGTTGTAAAACAACTGGTTGGGAACTGGTAATAGTACCAATACGGTACTGAAAAAAATATGATCAATCGCGAAACTATATCAGTTTTACTTTAGTAGCATTAAAAATGTAAAATGATTGAAGTAAATATGTTCAGTCAATTTAAAATACAGCTTAAAACACTTCACGCTATAGGCTTAGAATTAGCTATCAAAATTATTCTAAGACTCTTGCACTTAAAATTGGATGGTGTGGGTGATAAATAAGTTGTGCATGTGCGCCAAAAAAGTCATTATGCTTATCCTGTCAAAATGTGGGCATATATTTTTATTTATCACCAAGTACTGCATTCAATAAATGCTTATTGAAACATTTTTTCCCATTTTGATAAGAGGTATAGATTGATTTTATAAAGAGTCAGTAACAAAAGTAAATATACATTAATACATGTAAACAAATATACTTCAGTATATCGCAATATATTAAAACCGCATAGGTTTTTATTGTTTATTGAAAGTATACTATAAACATCAAAAATATCGGTATCAAAAAAGAGTATACATTTACTATTAGACTTGCATGTTTATATATAGTATGTCGGCGTCGATGGGAGATGCAATACCAACACAGGTGTCGGCGGCTGAAGGAATGCCGATACTGGTGTTGGCAAATATTTCTGCCGACACCCCAACCTCTGGTTTTTAAATCCATCGTTTATTTAGATTCTTTATTTCTGTGACTGGTTTACAGCATTTTTTCTTTATTTCATTTGGTATCATTTATTTAAATGTCATTGTTCTGAAAAACTAAAAAACACAGTACAATTTAGACATTTTTCTTGATATAAAATTTGTATTGTTCCATATCATTTACAAAGTGATAAAGGTCATAACCAAAATTTTTTAAAATACATTTCTAATTTAATTCTTACTGTTTTTTTTTTTACATTTTAGTATGTATTCAATTCTGAATATCCCACACAGCACTTTGAGAGACCATGATGAGAAAATTCTTTTGAAACATCAACAATTCCTTAATAATCTTGAATTAGTCCATTGTCATATTTAGTTTTGTGTATAAATTAGTTGTGTGTATAATATATATTTTACTTGGCACTTCTTCTTCTAGTAGGTGTACATAAATTATTTGTAGTATGACAGATTAGCCAGTCTCTTCAGAGTTTCTTGTATATTTATTTCTTGCACATCAAAATGAAGTGTCCACAGATATGTGTGAGACGTAACACATATATTAACAGTTATGAATCACTGAATAAACAGTTTGTTGAAATATATATGTCTATTTATTTACATATGAATAATCTTCTTACTTTAATAATGCATAATATTGTAGAATAAAATGATGATACGAACAACGTCCTTTCCTTATAAATATATGTCGTAGTTCCTCTAGTCGTCTCAATTATCGTCTGTTATCATGTCTGAAGAAATCTATCGTCTGCTCTTACTAATATTTTCTACTTCCGCTAAGCTAAGTGGCCAGATAATTCAAACCATCTCTGTGCCAACTATAAATTCTATAGCCTAATCTGATTATTACAACATCCCCCTTTCCTTTAAAAAACAAATGTTATACATTTAGTTTTTTAGCAATCTCTATGCCTTACTGTCATTAACTTAATAAAATTTACTTTTGTCAAAATAAAAATACAAATTTTTGTAGTATTACATCACATCAATAGAAATCTATATAAAAAAATGTCAATGTATTTACAAAATGTCAAACAAAATGGTTATGATACCAAATATCCATTAATAAAAATATTCTTGTCAATATTATATCTCAATTTCAATTTTTAAATGCATTTATAGCATAATATCATAATATTGACATAAAAATTTATTCAATTTTCAAAAATATTATTATCAATCAATTTTAAAACAAAAAAATTTTATACAATAATAAGTGATTATTCACTTAAGTTGTTACCAAGTAACATAACTTCTTCATAAGTTTTAAGTGCATTTTAATTATCATTGTTATCTCCCCTTTTCTTTATCAGTACTGCGCTTTTTTTTTTATAGTGATTATTTTCTATCACCTTATGACTTAATTGTCATTTCAATTCTTTGTACATATTCACTTAATGAATTTATTTTCAAAATTCAACACTTTCATATTTTTCTTCACATCATTATCATTCTTTTCTTTTGTATGAGAGCATTTTTATTTCAGTACATTTTTTTTTTTTGTCTTTTGACAAACTTCTCCTGTTGCAATATTTTGTTCAACTTATTATTTACCTTGCTTTATCTAGCAAGTCATTTTTTTTTTATCTCTTATGAAGACCTTTTCTTTTGTCTTTTGTCAATAACATTTTCCTTAGTGATTTGACAATATTCATTCTGCACTCATCAATTATATAAGACATTTTTCTTATGTCTTTCCCATCATTTTATATAGTGTGAATATATTAACTTTGCACTTTTTCGTGTCAATTTATCTTGACATATTTAATATTATCATCATGTACAATTTATTATGTCTTCTGACATATAAAAAAAATTTTAAACATCATTTTAATAAAATTCATATATTATTACAATCTTCATACCTTTGACTTCTTTAGTCAATAATTGTTCAAGTTACATATTTGAGACTAATAAGTCTTCTTGACAATAATCAATGTCATAATCAATAATCCTTTGATTGGATTTAACAAAATTTTAACTTTTTAAAATCATTATAAAAAATTGAACAATTAACTTCAAACAATGAACAAATTCAATAAAATATGCATTAGTAATCATTGCATAATAAAATCTTTGCATAAACATCAATAATATTTTCATCAATGTGAATGAAATGAATGAGCAATTAATCATTCTTACAACATATTCTCATGTACATTGTACTTGTTTAGTTTATGTGTTTTATTTTAAACACAATCTCTCCTCATTCTCATCTTAATTAAGTATGCATATTTCTATTTTAAATACATTATGCATCAATCATCAATATGAATTCTTCAATATACATGATTTAAAAAAAATATTTGAGTCAATATACTCAATACAATAGTGTACTTTACAAGCTTAAATGTCATTATCATAATTCATGTATTATATTGTATTTTTAATACATAAAAATTTTTTCTTTTCAAATACAACTCTTATTTGTATTAATCATTCCAATATCCATATAATGTGTATTTATAGTTCCAACATTCATCTTATTTATTTTAGTCATTATCCTTATTGTTCTACTATATTTCATTGCTACTTGTTCCAATAAAATTTATATTTCATTATTGTTCCTATATTCATTTTATTTATTCTTGTTGTTCCAATACAGCACTTTCTATGTTTGAATAATTCAATATGTTTACTCACAAAAAAAAATATTTATTTCTGACTGAGTCTCCAAAAAATATCTGTTTTGCTTGGCTCTTCTAAACTGCATGTGTTTTCTTTATAAAACCTATGCCTTTTATTTGCGTCATGTTTCTGTATATGTTTAAATTTCTGATTCTCACTAAATGATTTACATCTTGATTGAGTATGTCCTTTCATCTTACATTTTAAGCAGCAAATATTTTTTAGTTTGAAACAGTTCTCTTTAAGATGACCAATTTTCTTACAGAATGTACATGTAGGTACATCACAATATTGTCTACTTCTATTTCTTTTATATCTCAAAGTTTGATAATTATTTATTGGTTTGTGTGTGTTCCTATTTGAATGGTAATTGTGTGTATGTCTGTTCCTAAAGTTGTTATCCTGTGGTTGGTACTTATATCTGATATTAGTCTTATGCGTCTCAATGTCCCTTGTTTTAAATGGACAAAATGATTGTTTATGTCCGAAATTCTTACATGTGTAACAAGTTATATTTTTCAGTTTGAGGGTACATCTATTAGCTTTATGTCCAAAATCCTTACAAAAAAAACACATTGGTTTGTCTCTATTTTGTGTTGTTGACTCTATTTTATTTCTATTTTGTTTTTTAGTGTCTGTAATGACAGAACAAAATGATTCTGCAGTTTTTGAAATTGAATGAATTTTCTTTATCAAAGGTGTATCTGTTTGTGTTTCAGTTTCACTTGTTGTCTTGCTTATTGATGTTCTGTTTAAGTTTACCTGATTGTTATTGTTATTTGTTAATTGTGAATCCGCTATTTTCGTTATTATTTTTTCTATAGTGCTTGACTGTTCATGTAGTATGTTATATGAATCAGTCACATCAGCTGTAATACTTTTTTCAAATTTTTCAAATTTACTTGTCAATGTTTCTAAACTTTTTATTAATGTTTGAATTTGTCGACTCTGATCTTGTATAATTTGTCTTAAAATAGAATTGTCATTTTGTTGATCTGAATTTATAACAGGACTGTGATCATTGTCATTTATTTTTAAACTGGTGCTTTCTAATGTGTTCAATGTATCTACTTTATGACATACTTCATTGTTTAAATGAACAAATAATTTGTTTCTTGATTCAAATTCTTTATTGCAATTATTGCATTTAATAATAGGCTTTTTATTTATTATGAGATTATTACTTTCTATTTCTGACTTTTTGTGAATGGGTTTTAGTCCTAGTTTTTCTCTGTATAAATCTAATTCATGCTCCATATCTGCTCTCATTTTTTTTACTTCTCTTTGTAATGCCATTTCCTGTTTTATTTTATCTGCTTGTATTTCTGCCTCTCTTTTATTTTTATCTGCTTGTATTTCTGCCTCTCTTTTATTTTTATCTGCTTGTATTTCTGCCTCTCTTTTATTTTTATCTGCTTCTATTCTAATTTTTTCTGCTTCTATTTTATTTTGCTCTGCTTGCTCCATTTTATCATTAGCAAATTTCACTAATTTATCACCTGTGAGACCTGCATATTTGCCCTGATTAATATAGAATTCAAATGATCCTGGTTGCTCAGCCATTGTAAAATTTATTTAATTTTCTTTATTAAATTATTTATATAATTGATTTAATTTTACATTTCTGCTGTATTGGATTTTTATATTTATTGTATATTTATAGTATATTTCAGTATTCAATATTCTTGAGTCTATATGCAATCTTATGTCAAATAAAATTAAATTACCAATGTAAAAATAGTTCTAATAATAAGTGACCAATGAAAACATACAATAAATAAAATATTTCTAAGATTAATATGCTATTACTAAAAAAAATTTTACAGACTAAGTTAATATTATTTCATTAAATTTATAGTTAGACGAGCGAAAACAAGAATACAACTTTACAAGATTACTTGTAAAAAAAAATTTTAACGAGATACGATCATACGAATAAGACAAATACTTCTAAACAAATATTTTAAGTAAAATATCTAGATGAAAACAATATATATTTATTTTAAATTAACTAATTTTGCAATTAGAACTTTTCAAAAAGATATTTAACTATATACTAAGGATGTAAAAAAATTTGTTGCTAAACATTACATACTAATATAATAAAATTGACAAAGTTTGCAAATAAAACAATTATAATTAAACAACATGAAATCACTGTAAAATACCTTTCTTGTTACTTCGGATCTCAGGTGTAGAGTGCTGTAAAGTATAGTTTCGGAAGGTGTAGACTCACTTCTCTGGTAGATGTAAATAGGTAAGGTCAGAGTGTAGTCATTTCATGGCTCTCCTGGTACGGTTACGGTACGCTAGGCTTACAATTCGGTAAGGTCTGCTAAATTTTCGGCTCACCTTCTTTTTCACCTACACAAGGATAGAGTAATATGAACAGATGTAAATGTTCTTATGACTAGCGATGTTTCACTGTAGCGATGTTTCAACAGTAGTAAAATATGAAGTCCAACAAATGAAGCAAGTATAGTTGTATATATTACAGTGAAGTACTGTATATTGGTGGATGTAACACAGATATAAAAATCAGGAACATGTAGAACTTGTAAATCTTTCAGTGCTTCAATGCATATTGTCACATGCATACCATTCATATATAATGTTCTTTATGGAACTTTACCGCTGCATACCATTCTATGTCATATTAGTTTTGTGTATAAATTAGTTGTGTGTATAATATATATTTTACTTGGCACTTCTTCTTCTGGTAGGTGTACATAAATTATTTGTAGTATGACAGATTAGCCAGTCTCTTCAGAGTTTCTTGTATATTTATTTCTTGCACATCAAAATGAAGTGTCCACAGATATGTGTGAGACGTAACACATATATTAACAGTTATGAATCACTGAATAAACAGTTTGTTGAAATATATATGTCTATTTATTTACATATGAATAATCTTCTTACTTTAATAATGCATAATATTGTAGAATAAAATGATGATACGAACAACGTCCTTTCCTTATAAATATATGTCGTAGTTCCTCTAGTCGTCTCAATTATCGTCTGTTATCATGTCTGAAGAAATCTATCGTCTGCTCTTACTAATATTTTCTACTTCCGCTAAGCTAAGTGGCCAGATAATTCAAACCATCTCTGTGCCAACTATAAATTCTATAGCCTAATCTGATCAACTTGGTTTACGTCAACAAACCATCGACCAAGCCATCAAGTTCATTTCACTCTCTAGCCTCTGATCTCAGGCAATCGACTTTTGTTTGTTTCATGCTGTCTCCAAGTTTACGCCGTCAATCGCCACTTGTTGATCTCTTTCTTGACAATAACAAATGCCACGATCAATAATAATGTTACATTTTAATTGCATCGTACAAAGAAAACAGACACGATCAAAGTTATTTCAAACATATTGTGTTTTAATTCTAAAACAAAAAAAAAATGTTTTTATCTTCTCTTTTTTCGAATTCCTTTAAACAAAAGATATTATGCTGGTAATGCCTTAAAAACTCAAACATGGGAAAACTCTGTTTGTCATATTTACGATAATGAAAGTTTCTAATTAAAACAACAACAACAACAAAAAACAAAACAAATACCATGAAATAATCCGATATAACGCACCGCAGGTGAACGTTCTAATTTGTCTGCTATACATTCTATCGATCTAAAGTGTCTGCTATACATTCTATCAATCTAAGTTGTCTGCTAAACCTTCTATCAATCTAAATTGTCTGCTATACCTTCTATCAATCTAAATTGTCTGCTATACCTTCTATTTCCAAGCAGACTGCTTTAATGAAATGCAGTAAATTAACAAAAAATCAAATTTAAGAAAACATCATAAAGTCAATGCAAAATCTACAATTGTACATTCTATAGATCTAAATTGACTGCTATACCTTCTATCAATCTAAATTGTCTGCTATACATTCTATATATCTAAATTGTCTGCTATACTTTCTATCAATCTAAATTGTCGGATATACCATCTATTGATCTAAAGTGTCTGCTATACATTCTACTTCCAAGCAGACTGCCTTATTGAAATGCAGTAAATTAACAAAAATTCAAATTTAAGAAAACATCATAAAGTCTTAAGTCAATGCAAAATCTACAATTGTATACAGTAAAACAGTATAAAGTGCTAAATAATAATTAATTGTTTCAAATTCAGTTTTACTATTTAACCAACGATCTGTTTTCATGTTTGCCAGGCTTATACCTTAAGGTACGCACAGACCAAGGTGAATTTCGCCTATCTAGGTAACTCGAGAAATTCGCCCCTCTTTCGCGGCAATGTATTTATATGGAGGTGCTCAAACCGCGGAGAATTTTCGCGGCGGTGCAGAGAAATTTCGCGGCATCGCTTCTTGCAGAGTTTTTCAGTGTTTCGCGAGTGACAACAAACAAAAATGGCTGCCTAGAAACATCGAATCAAATGAAAAACAAGGTTAAAATTGATATAAATGTCTTAAAATTAACAAATAAGACTTACATTTAGATATAGTAATATTGTTCGGTAATATTCTAAGCAAAAAGAAGTGTACGCTGTTAAATATCATTTTGCTATTCTGTTTATTGAAAGAATAGTGATTCTTTGGATATCTGTGATGGCCGTTATTCTTGCACAAGATCTGCTACTGAGTTTCTGAGTTTTGGGCGAGTGTTTGTCTTTTACCCAGCCCCCGTGGTTCCACCGGACGCACGCAACACAACAAGAAACAAGAAATGAACACATGTCGCTACAACATAATATGGTTTATTTACATGCATTGGAAATAAATATTGTGCCCTCAAAAGGGCAAATGGCTTTATAGGCTGCCATGTTCATAGCACAATAAATATTGTGCCCTCAAAAGGGCAAATGGCTTTATAGGCTGCCATGTTCATAGCACAATAAATATTGTGCCCTCAAAAGGGCAAATGGCTTTATAGGCTGCCATGTTCATAGCACAATAAATATTGTGCCCTCAAAAGGGCAAATGGCTTTATAGGCTGCCATGTTCATAGCACAATAAATATTGTGCCCTCAAAAGGGCAAATGGCTTTATAGGCTGCCATGTTCATAGCACAATGTAAGCCACTTTGAAAAGAAAATCATTTATTTTCTGAAGAATGTTCTTGAAAAAGAGTTATTTTTAGAATTAAATAAATTATCCCACAGTACTTTAGAAAACAAATAATGGCGAATGAAAAGTCAATGGTATAATTTTATGACGAAGTGGTGAGGTAGGCGTTTCTTGGCATTATATAAAGTACTAAAAATGACAAAATGATGGGGCCCAGAGGCAGAAGAGATCTAGGGACTCCAACAAACGTGCAAATTATTAAGCACTAGCTGCCCCTGCAAAACGTTTGCATAGAGTTATATCCCCTTAGGCTTGATCGGTAGTCTAGGTTATTTTGGTATCAGGCAGATCCGATTTTTTTCATGTTTGTATTTTAAACTGGAATACTGTTGTATTAATTATTTACTTTCGATTTAACGCAGATGGGCAAAATAAAAAAATCAGATCTGTTTAGTGCTCTCACTACTATGGAGTGCCCCTTGTCGGGATTTTTATTTGACCAGCCGAAAGGAAGAGCACACTTTCAGGTACTCAGGAGAAATGTTGTTTTGTCAGTCAGATGAAGCATCACTGTTCAAAGATATTACGGGCCCAAACACTGGGCATTCACAGAGTTTAGTTGCATAGGTCTACCAAATTACCCTTGCCTATGACCTTCAAATTTACACTTCCCTTGGGTCACAGTCTTACCTTTTAACTTGAGCTCCCAAGATAAACTTTGATACGGTTCCAAAGTTACATTAGCATTGGACCCGAAAATTAGAAATTCCTAGGATCCCTTATCTCCACATGAGGTGACCCTGATTTAATAAACTATTTTTGTGAAATAATAAATGACGGGTTACGAGAAAATAAAAGCCCATACAGGAAGCCCCTTCAGCAATGGAAGCCTAGCCAGCCCTTTTTTTTTGGGGCCTACAAACGGATCTACCTTTGGTACTTAATATAACGTTAAGATTTATCTGGTCAAATGTCATGTTCTGTGATCTGGCAGGCCAAGTCTAACGTACTTATTTTATTGTGTATGGCTATGATTATGCTTCTAGCTCAACTTTACTAAAACATAAATAACCCAACTTTACAACAGCAAAAATAACTCAACTTTACAATAACATAAATAACTCAACTTTATAAAAGCATAAATAACTTAACTTTACAACAACATAAATAACTCAACTTTACAAAACATAAATAACTCAACTTTACAAAAACATAAATAACTCAACTTTAAAACAATATAAATAACTCAACTTTACAAACAACATACATAACTCGGCTTTACAACAACATAACTTAACTTTACAAACAACATAAATAACTCAACTTTACAAACAACATAAATAACTTAACTTTACAACAACATAAATAATTCAACTTTACAAACAATATAAATATGCGAGAACAAACTCTGTGCAAATCGCAACATAAAATATTAGAAATACACTTATCTAAAGAGTAGACAGCTACTTTGACTACATTTACTGTTTACTAAGATTTTCTAAAACTGTTAGCAAGTCTACTAGGACCGTCGAAACTGTGTCGACACTGAACTATCAACATCTAACCTCTAAACCTGTCGACACTGAACTATCAACATCTAACCTCTAAACCTGTTGACACTGAACAATCAACATCTAACCTCTAAACCTGTCGACACTGAACTATCAACATCTAACATCTAAACCTGTCGACACTGAACTATCAACATCTAACCTCTAAACTTGTCAACACTGAACTATCAACATCTAACCTCTAAACATGTCAACACTGAACTATCAACATCTAACCTCTAAACCTGTTGACACTGAACTATCAACATCTAACCTCTAAACCTGTCGACACTGAACTATCAACATCTAACATCTAAACCTGTCGACACTGAACTATCAACATCTAACCTCTAAACTTGTCAACACTGAACTATCAACATCTAACCTCTAAACTTGTCAACACTGAACTATCAACATCTAACCTCTAAACCTGTTGACACTGAACTATCAACATCTAACATCTAAATCTGTCGACACTGAACTATCAACATCTAACCTCTAATCCTGTCGACACTGAACTATCAACATCTAACCTCTAAACCTGTTGACACTGAACTATCAACATCTAACCTCTAATCCTGTCGACACTGAACTATCAACATCTAACCTCTAAACATGTCAACACTGAACTATCAACATCTAACCTCTAAACTTGTCAACACTGAACTATCAACATCTAACCTCTAATCCTGTCGACACTGAACTATCAACATCTAACCTCTAAACATGTCAACACTGAACTATCAACATCTAACCTCTAAACTTGTCAACACTGAACTATCAACATCTAACCTCTAAACTTGTCAACACTGAACTATCAACATCTAACCTCTAAACTTGTCAACACTGAACTATCAACATCTAACCTCTAATCCTGTCGACACTGAACTATCAACATCTAACCTCTAAACTTGTCAACACTAAACTATCAACATCTAACCTCTAAACTTGTTGACACCGAACTATCAACATCTAACATCTAATCCTGTCGACACTGAACTATCAACATCTAACCTCTAAACCTGTCGACACTGAACTATCAACATCTAACCTCTAAACTTGTCAACGCCGTACTACCTCTAGTAACTAAATTATTCCTAACTTAATATGTCAAAACTAAGATCTTTGGGTGAGTTCGGCAGAGGAGGGGGGCATGTCACTTACGTTTGTTATGAATGTGAGGGCACAAACAAAAATTAGCCGTTAGCAGGCAACAAATTGTAAGTTAAAATCTTGGCTTAAGAGTAGAATGGTCAGTAAGGATAGATCACTCACTCACTTAGGAGGGGGAGATACACCTTTCACCTGTGTTTAGAGAGGGGCTGTGACATTGTCCACCCCCGAATTTGGAAGAACTCACCCTAGCCCCGGCATTTAATACTCAACCTGGGAATCCGTATTTAATATTCACCATAGACCCGCAAATTTGATATATATATATATATATATATATATATATATATATATATATATATATATATATATCCATACAAGTATTTAAACCCGTCGAATTTTCTATCTTTTATAAAACTTTTTGAAATAATGTGGACACAAAAACAAAATAGCCTTCCCAATATATATTATTACTTAATCACAATAGATAACACAACAGATGGGCACTGGGGAAAGTGTCACTGGTCGCCAAGAAATTACGGGCCTTAAGATAAAGATTTTTAGGCTTCTACGGATACCATGCACTGAAGATGACATATAAATTGTTCTATATTAAACATTATTAAACAATGTTATATTTAAAACAAAAACTCTTTATTAGTGTGTCATGCAAGTACATACATTTCTATTTATTTTTAAAATGTTAATTATGCGAGTGTTTTTTCGTATATATATATATATATATATATATATATATATATATATATATATTGTTTTTACTGTTCCAGCTGATTTTAAAACAAAATTTCTTGTATTCAGGACATTTTATGTAAGTATTAATTCATAAAAAGCTCACAAAGTGCTTTGACAGACCAAGATGGCAAAATAATTTTGAATAATCATCAATACCTTACTAAGGTTGAATGCGTCATGACACCACCGACCAGTTATCGATTTCATATCATCTCTTATCTCTGACCTCAGGCCATAGTCTTTGATCAACGTCTTTATTTCGTCATTTTTACAAGCTTACTCCGTCAACCGCAACTTGTACATCTCTTTCTGCACAACACCAAAAATGAGTCGATCTATAACAAAGTTTTAATTTGCATTGTACAAAGGAAGTATCAAAATACAGGCACGATCAAATTTATTTCTAAAACAAAAATATTGTGTTTCTTATCTTTTTTTTTTTAAATTCCTTAAAACAATTCATGCATTTTGCAGAAAAACGTAAAAAAAAAGTTAACGATGGGATTTTTTTGTTGATATAAATACGAAAATAAAAAAAAAAATTCAAATTAAAACGGCAGGATAAACACCGTGAAATGTGTAGACGGAATTCTTTAAGTCCAAAATCATTGCAAAGTTGTAGCATTCTTTGTTTATTTTTTTTTTCAATTATCTGCACTTTGCATTTTGAGATATAATTGATCTCCCCCCCCCCCCTTTTCCCTATAAAATAAAAAAAAATCAGAGATTAAAAACGGTACGTTATGGCTCTATAAACTGATCATATATTTAATTTTTTAATGATTTTCTGTGTTTCAAGATAGTGGGACATATTACGAATTTCTTTTAACATTAGTTTCATCATTGTCCTTCATACACTGTGTACAGAAGATAACAACATCGACATTTATAATAACAGCAACAACTTTAATGATAACAATCTATCTATCTATCTATCTATCTATCTATCTATCTATCTATCTATCTATCTATCTATCTATCTATCTATCTATCTATCTATCTATCTATCTATCTATCTATCTATCTATCTATCTATCTATCTATCTATCTATCTATCTATCTATCTATCTATCTATCTATCTATCTATCTATCTATCTATCTATCTATCTATCTATCTATCTATCTATCTATCTATCTATCTATCTATCTATCTATCTATCTATCTATCTATCTATCTATCTATCTATCTATCTATCTATCTATCTATCTATCTATCTATCTATCTATCTATCTATCTATCTATCTATCTATCTATCTATCTATCTATCTATCTATCTATCTATCTATCTATCTATCTATCTATCTATCTATCTATCTATCTATCTATCTATCTATCTATCTATCTATCTATCTATCTATCGATCTATCTATCTATCTATCTATCTATCTATCTATCTATCTATCTATCTATCTATCTATCTATCTATCTATCTATCTATCTATCTATCTATCTATCTATCTATCTATCTATCTATCTATCTATATATATATATATATCTAACTATCTATAGCTTTTTTATCTTAACTAGAGAAATCGAAAGCCAGTATTGCAGTAGTCAAGGCTTAATAAAGCTTTCTTCATTCAACATTTAAACTTTAAATACCATGACATGATAATGATAATATGCACTCTCACTTTGCATTCCTGTCTCAAGAAAAGTTTGTGCTGTGTTAAAAAAAATTGAAAATTTACTTTCAGAGGTATTAAATGTTTTGGAACCTCTGAGTCGTCTTACAATACTGACCCTCCTCCCCACCACCCAACCCCCCACCCCACGCTATTAATTATCAACTTAACAAGACTTTCATGTCTATTTAGTGGTTTCGTTTGTTCTTTGTTGTGACATATGGCTGTGACAATATAATGACATTAACATGTTTTTGATGTTAACTGTAGATTGTAGATTCTTCTCTATATATATGTAACACTCTGCCAGTGTAAATTTTACTTTTCTTTTGAGTACAACACTAAAAACAAAATATTATAACTCAACAATGCATTGTTGTATAGGCCTATTGACTGCTGTACTTTTCCTGACTCTCTGGGAAACAGGTAATAACTGGTTCTTTTTTGTTTTAGTAGAAAGGTAAAAATATGGACTATAACATATCAATTTATTTTTCTTCTTTAGATTAGATTATATTTTAGTGTTGCTTAAGCAAACAGTTTTGATTCGGGAGTTTTATATATATATATATATATATATATATATATATATATATATATATATATATATATATATATATATATGTTGGTATTCTTTTGTATGTTCTCATTGCAACAAAAGATCAACTGAATTGATGTAAATCGAATATCAAATTTTGTTTTAGGACTATGTTTGTCTTCAAAAGAAATAACATCAAGACTGGAAAGCTCTAGAAACTGGCTCTTTAAAAGATCTGATGTTTACAAAGGGCGCAGGTACTACCTGTCTCAACAAGATCCAATCAGCAGATCTGAACAATCCATGGCTACTTGTGTCCTGTATGGAGGCTATCTGGCTGAAATTGATGACGTGGATGAATTCAATTTTATCAAGACTTTCATCAAGCAGTTCAGCGGTTTTAGAATAGTTCTCATTGGAGGAACGGACGAAGAAACGGAAGAAGTTTGGAAGTACAGAACGAGTAAGAAATTGGTGCCACAGTTTCTATTGAAAAGTAGAAATTATGGAACAGCTCGAAATTGTCTGTACCTGTTCGATGCCGTAGACTGGCTGGGCGTGGATGACCTATGTTACTACACCGTTGATATCTATCCTACTCGATATTTGTGTGAGATCCCAGAGAGCACCACATGTTCATAGCTGAGAACCTTTGTCGTCCAAAATGGCTATTTGTAAATGCCATTTTTTTGTGTGAATACAATTACTAATTTTTACATTTGTGTCTAAAGATAGTGCACCAAAATTCCTGTAAAAGCTTAGCTCATTTTTTTTATTAAATTGTGCTAATGTTATGTTGTTTCTTAATTTTTTGACAATTCAAATGTTCATACATTTTTTCCCAACAGGTCTCTAGTAAGTAATAAATGAACATTTTATTTTACAATAAAACTTCAATGATACGAAACATGAGTTAGTCAGTTATGTACAGAGTCGATGTCTATTTGTGTGTGTGTGTGTGTTTGTTTGTATACCTGCAAGGCGACCGAAAAACAATCACTGAAGAGGTCTACCTAGAGAAATGAGAGGGATGAGCAAACGCTATAAAAAAAGATAGGTTAAATAAAAGGCACGTGACATGCCATTCCGAGAGCAATGGGCATCCCCCCACTTTCCCCGTCCCCATCAAAAAGAAAAGGTGGGAATCTAATTTTTCAACAGTCATAAGTATAAAAAGTTTTAAAAAAAAAGGAACAATGTTATTAATTGAAAATGTTAAAATCCTTTAAGCCATTAAGGGCTCATCAAGTTGTATGTGTCTCAGAAATGTTGTTGCCAAATTAACATTGCGATCGCACTTGTAACTGGTATGGAAACATTTATATTTGACAGCACGCATTCCCTCTCTGCATAATACAGTGATATCTCATTATCATAAGACCCTGCAAAATGGACGAAAAAAAATACAATGTAAAACTAAAAACATTGGAACGCTGTACAACATTAATTCAAACACGGCTCACCATATCAAATTACTTTGACTACACACAAAATTATAATTTTTAATCTCGTTGTGACTTCAACAAAATTCTAATAATCTGTGTTTAACACTGGATATTTCCAAAAAAAAAAAAAACGCAAACAAATGAATTACTTTAAAGAATGAATAACACTAAATTTCACGTCAAGTATCATATGGTACTCCCAGTGTCCCTTCTTAAGCTGTGCTCGTGCACACAACTAGTCTAGCATCAAAGAGAACCTTGTCAGAGATAATGATAATCCCCCTTAAAACTCATTTAAAGTAAACAGAGAGAGAGAGAGAGAGAGAGAGAGAAGTTAAAAACGTTCATCAACTTGGTCCATCTACAAACCAACGGCTATCTATTAATAGATAAATTATACTCAACTAAGCTATTAAATGCCCCTGTTCACTACTTTTTTTTCAAATAGATTACCAGTCTACACCGTCATCTGCTGTTGTTACCCACCCCCACCCCACCAACCCCACAGTGCCCTGCTTTAGAGAGGGCGGCACAGAAATAAAAAAAAATATTGGGAACATTTTTTTTAGGAAAATAATTTGAAATTAAACTTTGCTCATTTCTGCGTCAGTTAACAAAATTTTTATCAAAGTGAAATGACAATGTGACTGTTTATACATTTTATAAACAATATTTATTTACAGATAACTAAAAGAGAAATATTTCGTTTGATATTTTGTTCATTGAAATGTTCGTTAATATTCTAAGCAAACAGAAGTGTACGCCCTTAAATATCGTTTTGCTATTCTGTTTATTGAAAGAATAGAGCGTGACACGATCTTTAGACATACAAGTGTGATGTCCGTTAGTCTTTGGCAAGATCTGCTACTGAGTTTTGTAAAGTAAAGTAAAGTTCTCTTAACCCTTTGCGGGGCCGATGAAGTGTAGAATTCATCTGTTTCTATAACCTCGGCATATGAAGGAGATGTCTGGTTAGCACAATGCCCAGCCGCCTTTACTCCCCCCAACTTAAAGTCAGGTACCCATTTAAAGCTGGGTGGACTTGTGGGATGACTTTGAAACAGATTTACCTGGGAAAATTACCCATGGTTCTCCCCGAGGATCGAACCCAGGACTCTCAGGTCGACAGTCTACACCACTCAGCCACCCGTGCAAGTCTATAAGGACCGTCGAAACTGTGTCGACACAGAACTATCAACATCTAGCCTCAAAACCTGTCGACACTGAACTATCAACATCTAGCCTCAAAACCTGTCGACACTGAACTATCAACATCTAGCCTCAAAACCTGTCGACACTGAACTGTCAACATCTAACCTCTAAACCTGTCGATACTGAACTATCAACATCTAACCTCTAAACCTGTCGACACTGAACTATCAACATCTAGCCTCAAAACCTGTCGACACTGAACTGTCAACATCTAACTTCTAAACCTGTCGACACTGAACTATCAACATCTAACCTCTAAACCTGTCGACACTGAACTATGAACATCTAGCCTCAAAACCTGTCGACACTGAACTGTCAACATCTAACCTCTAAACCTGTCGATACTGAACTATCAACATCTAACCTCTAAACCTGTCGACACTGAACTATCAACATCTAGCCTCAAAACCTGTCGACACTGAACTGTCAACATCTAACCTCTAAACCTGTCGATACTGAACTATCAACATCTAACCTCTAAACTTGTCAACGCCGTACTACCTCTAGTAACTCAATTATTCCTAACTTAATATGTCAAAACTAAGATCTTGTGGTGGGGGGGGGGGGGGAGTGTCACTTACGTTTGTTATGAATGTGAGGGCACAAACAAAAATTAGCCGTTAGCAGGCAACAAATTGTAAGTTAAAATCTTGGCTTAAGAGTAGAATGGTCAGTAAGGATAGATCAATCACTTCGGATGGGGAAATACACATTTCACCTGCGTTTAGACAGGAACTCACCCTATCCCCGGAATTGAATACTCAGCCTGGGCCCCAGCATTCGATACTCACCATAGACCCGCAATTTGATTCATACATATATATATACTCACACACACACTCACACAAATATAGTATGTATATTTATAGATAGATAACCAGTAAACTGCAATAATAACATTTTAAATATTTGCAACTTGCTTATTGTAGTTTGAAGCTTGATCAGTAGAGGTTGGCAAGAATTATGATTCAATGGGCATAGGATATGGCGATTGACCAATGTGGGGAATGCGGAAGTTATTGTAGATTTAACCCTTCTCTTCGATATATCATTTGACATTATATCTTTGTGTAAGATGATTTTATAAATGCATGATTTGACAGAGCATATTTCGGTTGAAATTTGTTTATTTAATATGTCATTGTGGTAAATAACCTAGAATGTCTCATACATTTTTGGTTTAACATATATTTCAATTAGAATTAATCGATTAATATTCATATCACGTATTATCACGTGTTATATATGTGTCTGAATGTTTTTCTTTGTTGTTAAATTTTCTTATTAATATTAACGAAATAAAATAATAAAATGAAAAAAATACAAACAAAAAAATTTAATGACCTCAATTTTATTTTTGACTGGAATACTATACTATGTAGACTTGAGAGAATTTAATAAATTGAAATTGGCATTTATTTTACTTTTAAAGAACCAAGAACCTATCATTTTGAAGGCTTTTGGAAGATACCAATAAGAAATAAGAGCGAGAAAGTTGAAGTACTTCATCTCTATGGTATTTCACATAAAAATCGCGTTGGACAGCAAGGGTTTGTGTAGTAGCACAAGTCGTCAACACCCAGCCAGTCAACTTGCTGATCGAGGTACAGACAATCAAAGGTTTCTCCCCATTTTCTACTCCTTATAAGGAATTCTGGCACCATTGTATTACTTTGTCTGTATCTCCAAACTTCTTCAGCTTGTATATCCGTTCCACCTGTAAGAACCAATCTAATTCCACTGAACTGTTGGATGAACGTCTTGATAAAATTAAATTCTGCCACATCATTGATTTCAGCGAGGTACCCACCATAAAAATTACACGTGGCCGCATATTTATCAGAAGTACTGTCAGAGTTGTGCGAAGACAGGTAATACCTTCGCCCATTGAAGACCTCTGAGACTCTAAAGATCCAGTATTTCGCAGCATCAAGTTTTAAAAGTGAATTGATATCACCCAAGGAAGCATAAACAGATGAAATATCGTTTAGTACGAGGCTTACATTAATTGCTTTCTCGAGTTGTAAACCAAAGACTGAAAAAAAAAAAAGTTAGATTGTTTTATATTCAATAAACATAAATGAAAATTCATCGATCTATACTTGCGATAAAAATAAACAAAATATTATTTATACATCTGCTGTTAATACTGAATGAAACTAATTGTATATTATACATGTAGTGTTAATACTGAATGAAACTAATTGTATATTATACATTTTGTGTTAATACTGAATGAAACAAATTGTATATTATACATGTAGTGTTAATACTGAATGAAACTAATTGTATATTATACATTTACTCTTAATACTAAAAGAAATGTTAAAGTTATTTACCTTGGCCCAACATTATCATGAAAAAGATGACGGTCGCTGTATTGCAATTCATAGTTTTAAGTCTGACTTTTTAAGCTGTGTACAAAAGTTTGCCAGTTAAAAATACGAAATTGCCAGGCGTATATATTCAGATATATATATATATATATATACATACACACACACAGATAGATGCATAGATACGAAGGGATCAAACGTAATAAGACCAAACATTATTTCTCTTTAATTTTTCAAGTGTTAACTTTCCCACATGCAATGAAATAATTAATTAATTCTCAGAAAATAAAAAAAAAGTAAAGTATGTCCATTTAGGAGTGTGTAGGCCTACATGGGCGTCGCTAGGAATTTTCCCTGGGGGGGGGGGGGCACAAAAACACGTTTTTTTTTTAACTGACAACGCCATACATGTTTACTTCCCAATTAAATTCAAGTTAAGTATAACATAACTTATTAATATTGAAATAAATAAATGTATTTGAAAATTAGAACATTTTGACTACAAGCACAAGCATGTTCCGATTTTTTTTTTGGTTTAATTTGGCCTTCTGTAGCTTGATTTGTCCTTCGAAAATGTTTTTGGCATTCAGGTTTTTTTTCACTGGCAACTCTTGTTAGTTTATAATCGTCTGCCACTGAGTGAGTTTTTAAATTTATCCTAAATCAATATGAAAAGATGGATATCAGAAAAAAAATTGTACAGGCTCAATATAACGAAAAGTACAGCAATCGCGGGATTCTGAAAAACCGTTATTAGAAGATTTTAGGGCATCTGCAGCATCTGAATTACCATATGCATTGAGAACAACAGTACAAGTTCAACAGCCAGACACAACTGAAGTAGCTATTTCTAATTTGATTGTCGCTGTCACTTCTTCATTTCCTAAATTACATATGGAAGGTATGTCTTGACATACGACCTTTCAAATGAGCTGAAATTGCTGCTGATCCTTGATTGTTGGACCCCTGATAAAAATAGGATTTTTAGAGCTGACAGTGGTGGAAACACAGATTTTAGATATGCTTGGTTATCAAACTATTCATCGTGGATTGTATACTAGCAAATGTTAAAATGTGCCTTTTGCAAATTTTGCGTGTTATTTCCGCAAAAAATAATTCAAGGAGTTCAGGGGGCATATGTCATCAAACCATGCACACAATTTAAAGATTTCAACGAAGATGCACGTAGCCACATGCAAAGCACATGGTACAAAGGCTCTTATTAAGGATGCAAGCTATTTAGATGCATTATTGGAAGCCAAAGCATTGTCTATAGATGAGCAATTGAACTCATCATTTTGAAGACAAATTCAAGAAAATTGCCACATGGTTCCACTATTTCTACAATCCTTTTTTTGCGGCACTTCGTGGAAAAAAATCACATTCTGGTTATTTCTACAATCTGTTAGAGTTTCGTGTTGAATCGGGAGATGAAGTTCTATGTAATCATTTGTCAATTGGTTCTTGTAGTGCTAAGTATATCTCGGCAACTATACAAAGCACTATGATCGAAATTTGTGGGTCTCTCTTGCGTGAAGACATTGTTCGTGAAGCAAATAATTCAGTTGCAATTTCTATACTTACGTGCCAACGAGACAACATAATTTCAGGCATTGAGCAGATGTCACAATTGTGGCAAAAGTCGTGCATTCAAGAGACAGCTGCCTCGATTGTACTTAATTTTACGCTTTCGTCTATAACTTTCTGAAGATCAGCTGCCATCTTACCTGTGGCCCAATTCTCTCTGTGTATGCAACAGTATGTGGACAGGACATTCGAGGCAACATTCTGAATTGTTACATATGTGGACAGGACATTCGAGGCAACATTCTGAATTGTTACATATGTGGACAGGACATTCGAGGCAACATTCTGAATTGTTACATATGTGGACAGGACATTCGAGGCAACATCCTGAATTGTTATATAGAGTCCTTTATTTCTTACATAATTGTATTCATAAACAATAAATTTAGCTACTTAAAATATCTCAGTTGTTGATTGATAGTGGTGGCATCGATTTCTATTGATCACAACTTTTCTACCTTTCCACCGCGACACACGGTGACCACTTATGTCCCGAGTCACCCGACTCTCATCAGGCGACACCAAGACTTTAGTTAGTAGACAAATTTGGGGAATTTGGTATATTGTGTACCATTTGGAAATGACTCATGTACAGTTGAATAAATATGACATAATACAGAAACAAAATATTTTGTTAATAATTTTTTATCTTAGACTCGATTATGTTTTTCTAAAGATTTCTTCCAATTGTACCAAATGTACTTATTCCACATAATGCTGTATTATGTAATTTGTCAATGTTAATTAATTATTCAAGAATAATACAAAAAAAAAAAAAATCCGCCATAAGGTTTGGCATATTTTGCAATATCAGTTCATTCATCGATAACTAGATTTTGCAATATCAGTTCATTCATCGATAACTAGATTTTGCAATATCAGTTCATTCATCGATAACTAGATTTTGCAATATCAGTTCATTCATCGATAACTAGATTTTACCATCAAACGTATGCGATACGAAGTGTGAAATTTTTTTGGTCACCTCCTGTCTAAACCTTGTATTACTTAACTAGTCTGTCAAACTCATCCTCTTCCCCCCCCCCCCTCTCTCTCTCTCTCTCTCTCTCTCTTTCTTCTTTTACCGGCATCCCTAGCCAGCACTATTGTTTTTTTTTAATTCTCTCATACGTTTGTCTTATTGGTTCATTCCGTTTCCGTTAGGTACTTCAAGTGAGAAATTATGGTATCGATATCGCCATGCACATCTTTCAGACGTTTTACAAACCGTCATTCTGTTTTTCTGTAGCCGATATTCCCGGCAATAGTGGAACCAAGTTTTTTTTATTATTTCTTGTTGACTATACGGTTTGGATTCCCGAGCGCGTACTCTCGGGGGTACGTGTACTACACTTTGGGAAACACTGACATAATTCATATACTCTCTGGCTCTCACTTCAACAAATGCAGTCTAAACACTGACATAATTCATATACTCTCTGGCTCTCACTTCAACAAATGCAGTCTAAACACTGCCATAATTCATATACTCTCTGGCTCTCACTTCAACAAATATAGTATAAACACTGACATGATTCATATACTATCTGGATCTCACTTCAACAAATGCAGTCTAAACACTGTCATAATTCATACACTCTTTGGCTCTCACTTCAACAAATATAGTCTAAACACTGACATAATTCATATACTCTCTTGCTCTCACTTCAACAAGTATAGTCTAAACACTGACATAATTCATATACTCTCTGGCTCTCACTTCAACAAATGCAGTCTAAACACTGTCATAATTCATACACTCTCTGGCTCTCACTTCAACAAATAGTCTAAACACTGACATAGTTCATACACTCTCTGGCTCTCACTTCAACAAATAGTCTAAACACTGACATAGTTCATACACTCTCTGGCTCTCACTTCAACAAATAGTCTAAACACTGACATAGTTCATATACTCTCTGGCTCTCACTTCAACAAATAGAGTCTAAATACTAAAGAAATAGAGGTATATTGACGTCATTTTAAGGTACGGGTGGTCGTGCAGTGTAGAGCGCTGGATTTTCAACCCGACGTTTGATGATCGTGATATTTCGAAAACCTGCTGTAATAATTCTTTTTGGATTTAATTGTTAACATTTGATGATTCTAATACTGTAATACAGACATTTACATAATATAAAATCCAAGCGCCCAACGTTTTTCGTTTTTATAAAAATCAGAAGCTGTTATAATTATTATTTTTTGCTTTTCAGCACGCAAGAAAAACGTTGTTTTTTATAAAATATTTTTTTTTAATGATGTAATTTTTATTTCTAGTCTGGTGAAGTCCCCCAGCTGACAGGACTCTGTGCTAGGCACACAATACAATCAGGGCTCGATGTACAGCCGAGGATATCCCCGGCTTTGCTTTAGCTAATATATATATATATATATATCCCTGCCGGGGATGAAACTATAGAATTTGTCCCCGGCTCTGCAGAAATTTGTTTTTCTACCTGGCACTGGGTTTTTCTTAAATCGGGCACTGAAAATACTAGCTACTAAAGTAGATGAATTCTACATTTCACTAGCCTCGGATGAGTCCTTAGGGTCTAAAGGGAGCTAACTATTGTATACATATGAGCCCGTAAGCCTGTTGCGTCAATAAATGTGCGCACTACCTCTGTCAATAGATGACTAGCCTAGAGCGCTACCATCATCTTTCGAGATGGACGGTTCGCCTACTACTGTCAACTTCATTTCTAAATCAAATCATTTTTCATGATTTCTTTGATATAAAAATACACTAAAGAGCGTGTGTAATATGTAAGAGAAAGTCACGTGTTTGTTATAGGAGACTGTTTACCTTTGTGTCGATTAAACTGGTGGTGTTTCTCCGTTTTACTTTACACTTGTTTTTGTCGGGGCTTTTCCCTTCTATTTCTCTCTCCTTATCTCACCCTCTCACACCTATCTCTCCATCAACCTCTTTCTCTATCACCCTCTATTTCTCTCTCTTCTCCTCTCTTCCACCTTTCCCACCATTCTCTCTTCCTCACATTCTCTCTCTACTCTTTTCTCTCTCTTACCCTCTCTATCCCACTTACCCTCTCTTTCAACCTCTCTCTATCACACACTCCCACTTCATTCTCTCACCCCTCTCTATCTCACCTTCTTTTTCTATTCCTCTCTCTCACTCTCTCACCTTCTATCTCTCTTTCACGCCATCTATCTCACGTTCCCCTTTCCTCTCTCCCTCTTTCTCACCCTTCTCTCTCACCTTCTGTCTCCATTCCCATCTCTATCACACCCCCTTCTTTCACCCTCTCTATCTCTCATCCTATGTCTGTTTATCCCTGACTCATGTTTCAATTTTTCCAGTCTCAGAGTTCTTCATCGTCAAAGTTTAGAGAAACTACGTCAACGAAAATTCTATTTACATTGGTGCACGTCAGAAGGTAGGTGCAATATGCGATAACATTTTATCAACATAATGAGGTTGTAATAGCGGCTAGAACACGTGCGACCAGTGTCCACCTACCTCCCAGACTTGACAGTATGTGTGTGTGTGCATGTGTGCGCGGTCACATAACTCGCCAAACATTACGTTATACAGATGAAAAATTATGTTTACATTTGTACCTCATAAGACAAATGATCGGCAGCAACATCTTATCAACATAACGAAGTTTTAATAGCAGTGAATATACTTGAGTTTAAACAGTCTCGTAGACCGGAATAAACAGTCTGGTAGACCGGATTAAACAGTTTGGTAGACCGGATTAAACAGTCTGGTAGACCGGATTAAACATTCTGGCAGGCCGGATTAAACAGTTTGGTAGAGCGGATTAAACAGTCTGGTAGACCGGATTAAACAGTTTGACAGGTCGTAGTTTGCCCATGGCTACTGTAGATCAAGTGATAATCCAACCAACATCTTTAAATGATTACAACATTAATTTAAAGTTGTTTACAAGCCTGCTCTGTCATATGCAAGATTAGCGCTTCTTTGTAACAAAAACACCCTGAGATATATTGTAATGTTGCATGATTGCATTGTATAAAGAAAATATTAAAATATATAACCAATCAAATTTCTCGCCTATAAAAAAATGTAATTGATTGTTAAAATTATCTTTACCGTTAAAAGGAGTTAAATGAACCTTTGTCAAATGTGAACAATTTACGCTAATATTTACTTTTTGTACGATACTTTTCATAATGTGCCGATGGACAATTATAAGTACTAGCTCAGTCTAGATGTACCCTGCAAAACATTTGCATAGAGTTATATCCCCTTAGGCTTGATCGGCAGGCTAGGTTATTTTTGGTTTCGGGCAGATCCGATTTTGTTTTTTTCATGATTGTATTTTAAACTGGAATACTGTTGTATTAATTCTTTACTTTCCATTTAACGCACCGACCAAATCGCTATTATTATATTATATATTTGTGAGATGGCTTTCTCTATTTCGTCAATAGACATTTCAGTGTGAGATGTTTCTTTCAATATGTCCGTAGATAATACACTTGTAATTGTGATGTTTCCATGTGATGTTTCCATGTTCTGGTATTGATGTAAAGCTTTTAATACACACAAGAACAACGTTTCGAAAAAAAATACATGAACGGAAATATTACTTGTTTCATTTATTTATTTCATTTTTAATATTATCATCGCTACAAATATCACAGTGTAATTCTTTGACTCATTTATCACATTTCTCATTTATTCTCTCATTCATTAAACATTTTTCATTTCATTCACTAATTCATTTTCTAAATTTTATTTTCAATATCTCAAATGTACTAGTACTGATTTACATTCTCTCTCTGTTTCTCACAAACAAGATGTCAAGGGTTAGGGCCGTTCTAACAAGATGTCAAGGGTTAGGGCCGTTCTAACAAGATGTCAAGGGTTAGGGCCATTCTAACAAGATGTCAAGGGTTAGGGCCATTCTAACGGTTTTGGGGGCTCTAGGAACAAAAACTTTGTAATGCTATAGGCAGAAGTACAATGGGAAGCTATAGACAGAAGTACAATTGGAAGCTATAGACAGAAGTACAATTAAAAGCTATAGGCAGAAGTACAATTGGAAGCTATAGACAGAAGTACAATTGGAAGCTATAGGCAGAAGTACAATTGGAAGCTATAGGCAGAAGTACAATTGGAAGCTATAGACAGAAGTACAATGGGAAGCTCTAGGCAGAAGTACAATTGGAAGCTATAGGCAGAAGTACAATTGGAAGCTATAGACAGAAGTACAATGGGAAGCTCTAGGCAGAAGTACAATTGGAAGCTATAGACAGAAGTACAATTGGAAGCTATAGACAGAAGTACAATTGGAAGCTATAGACAGAAGTACAATGGGAAGCTCTAGGCAGAAGTACAATTGGAAGCTATAGGCAGAAGTACAATTGGAAGCTATAGACAGAAGTACAATTGGAAGCTATAGGCAGAAGTACAATTGGAAGCTATAGGCAGAAGTACAATTGGAAGCTATAGGCAGAAGTACAATTGGAAGCTATAGACAGAAGTACAATGGGAAGCTCTAGGCAGAAGTACAATTGGAAGCTATAGACAGAAGTACAATTGGAAGCTATAGACAGAAGTACAATTGGAAGCTATAGACAGAAGTACAATTGGAAGCTATAGGCAGAAGTACAATTGGAAGCTATAGGCAGAAGTACAATTGGAAGCTATAGGCAGAAGTACAATTGGAAGCTATAGGCAGAAGTACAATTGGAAGCTATCGGCAGAAGTACAATTGGAAGCTATAGGCAGAAGTACAATTGGAAGCTATAGACAGAAGTACAATTGGAAGCTATAGACAGAAGTACAATTGGAAGCTATAGACAGAAGTACAATTGGAAGGTATAGGCAGAAGTACAATTGGAAGCTATAGGCAGAAGTACACGTTGAGGCTATAGGCAAAGGTAGAGTAAGACTCTTAAGGAAAGTGTTCCACTGGAAAACGCATTACTATCAAGGCTATGGTGCAGAAATATTAGTCTGGGACCTCTGTCATGGGCTTAGTTTGTAACTGGGGAAATAGACCACAAGGACCTATCCATTAGAACGGTTCTGTCATGGGCTTAGTTTGTAGCTGGGGAAATAGACCGCAATGACATATCCATTAGAACGGTCATGGAGTTTGAATAGTGATTCGAATTTACAAAACAAAATGTAGTAGGAGTTAGTTATGTAACACATGCTGATAATAAAGTATTTTTAAAACCACTGCTTTGAATGAAGTGCAGGTACTTTGATATCATGGTCTATCCAAACAAATAATAATTGAATTATATACAGCAAAAAGATTTCGCAGTCATTCACAAATGCAGAAGCTGCCGAAATCTGTCATGTTGATGAGATCCGTATGTGCTCAATGGAAGATTCTTTTGTCACCAAGCTGTAACAAAACTAATCTCTCAGCTGCTCATGCGACTCTCGCTCCACGGCTCCGGTACAACTTCCATACCTCCAAGCGTGAGGACATTTCTAGCTCCAAATATCAACTAGACTATAAGGGGCCAAACATCAGTTTGAACCTGCTTCCTTTTTTTCTTTTTGAGCTTGATTTTCGCTTCATTTTCGCTTCATGTTCATTTGGAATTTGCTTCAATGGTTTAAATGCCGCGCTTTTCATTGTCAGAGTTTGTCTTATCAAAAGATGTCATCAACAACAAAAGTTATTTACATATTTACAGTGCCGAGTTGCATGTAAGCTTCAGGAAATATTTATTTACATACCGAAGCTATGAAGGCAGTTTAGGGTTACACTATTCAACCCACAGGTAGATTGACGTTATGTTTTGATTGTCGAGGTAATTGAAACCAATGGGAGAATTGTTCTTATGAGTAAGCAGCAACTATTGATCAGCATGTTGTCTGCATGACTCAAACCAATCAAAACCTATGCACAGTACAGGTTTAGACAAAGTCACATTTCCGGAAGTGACTGCCTCGCATCACGTGCAGTGTACAAAGTGAGGCTGTGTTAACCAATAGTATGGTTTTTTGAGCAAATGAAATATCGTGGGGGAAAAAAATACATTAGATGAATTAATTTCTCCTCTTCATATTATAATGTCAATAACGTCTGGCCGATGACGTAGTTCACTGCAAACATGTGACGTCAGAGGCGTAGTTGCAGACTTTGAGCCGTGTGTCGAACCTGGTGCCCGCCGGGCACGCCATGACGGGGGGCGGGAAATCCATCCAGTTACCGGGCAGGCACATGATGAAGTGGTCGCACGACAGAGGGTCAGCGAACGTCCCGATCCCCCTTTCCCGGCAGACTTCCTGTCTCACTGAAAAAAAGAAGCAATAACATTTGCTTAGATTAACATGTGTTGTCATAGAAGCTGGAGAAAACATTTTGCTGGTATAAACGTGTGTTGTCATAGAAACAGAAGGAGAGAACAGTTGCTTGGATTAACGTGTGTTGTCATAGAAAGAGAAATAAAAAAAAAAGGAATTACGATTGAATTAGGGAACGTTCAAAAGTTTATATAATGAATTTAATAAGAGACCGTTGGGTGGGGTAGGGGGGCTTTAATTTCCTTTCATATTTTTACCAGTAGTGTATCCCGCGTTGCGCGGGAAGTAAGAGTGCAAAGTGACACTTGAAACATTTGTGAAAAATTAATGTTTTATTCAAGAAAATAATAAAAAATGTTTTTTTTTTGGCTAAATTCTCAATTGATAAAGTGAATATACACACAGCTTCATACATAGAAACATAAGTTGTTATTAATAAATAGAAAGTTAATGGGAAGGGGCTTCTTTTCTGTTTTCTTCCTTTTTGCGTTATCTAATAGGCGAAATGTGTTATCTAATAGGGGAAATGTATTATCTAATAGGCGAAATGTGTTATCTAATAGGCGAAATGCGTTATCTAATAGGGGAAATGTGTTATCTAATAGGGGAAATGTGTTATCTAATAGGGGAAATGTATTATCTAATAGGCGAAATGTGTTATCTAATAGGGGAAATGTATTATCTAATAGGCGAAATGTGTTTATCTAATAAGCGAAATGTGCTATCTAATAGGCGAAATGTGTTATCTAATAGGGGAAATGTGTTATCTAATAGGGGAAATGCGTTATCTAATAGGCGAAATGTGTTATCTAATAGGGGAAATGTGTTATCTAATAGGCGAAATGTGTTATCTAATAGGGGAAATGTATTATCTAATAGGCGAAATGTGTTATCTAATAGGGGAAATGTGTTATCTAATAGGCGAAATGTGTTAAAATGTGTTGACACACAAACAAAATGAAAATTATAACATGACGTCATGGATGTAACTGCAATGATTGCAGGCAGCGCTTCTCATAGTGAGTGTAAATGAGATCATACCTAATATCGACTTGTTTGAAGGCGTGAGTACATCGGGCCTAGTGGACGCTGGGTCAGCTGTCGTGAATTTGACTCGTGACCCACCGCTATTCTGTGTCGGCCCACGGCTCTTGCTGTGTTGCTGACGGGGGACGCCGGCCGCCCACCATCGGTTGTTGTCGTCTGCACCGATGTTGTTGTTGTTGTTGTTGCTCCACGAACTGACGACGTAGTAGCCATCTTTCAAAGGGAGCTCCAAGCCCTTCACCTTGACCTCACTTTTACTCTTAGCCTGTGTGGAGGGTTCTAAAAATACACATAGAAATGTCATTTATTAAATTACTTCATACATTGTACTCGTTAAATTGATACATAAACATAACTTATTAGCACATACATAAACATAACTTATTAGCATTTAGCGATGAAAACCAATGGGCTCGTCTGTTGTTAGATTGTTATATATGTATTGTTAAGTTTGCCGCCATAATTTATTGATAATCAAATAATTACGTCTGAGTAGCGATGAAGACACTCATAGCTACAGCTAGAGCTACAGCTACAGCTATAGCTATTGATGCGCCCAGCACGAGCTAAATTTGTTGGCACCCTCCTGTATATTAAACATTGCATACATCTTTCAACAATTTGTTGACACCCTCCTGTACATTAAACATTGCATACACCTTTCAACAATTTTTGGCGCCCCTCCTAGCATCGACGCCTTTGTCGGCAGCAAAACCCTTGTTACGTGACTGATAGGTAGATCTATCCTATTTTTAATTTAGTCCACAATGGTCACGTTTTAAGTTGCACGTGCCTTCATAACCTCATTCTCATCAATGGTCGATACAAGACAATTCAGTTAACACTTTCAAATATTGCCATTAAAATGCAAGTAACTAATGTTCCCAATTCCTCTTATGTCACACAATGTTAATTTACTTTAGTACTGATTTATTTTGTTTTAATTATTCACGTTGAATTTCAGCCTCTCACGTACGTTTATTTGATGTGCGTGTTAATTAAACAAACGTTTGTTCTGTGGACAATATTTCTAAAGCAACAATGCATATTAAAAATTGTGATAAAAATGATTGTTTCCAATTAAAGCACCTGCTTCGGTATGAGCCAAAATAGCTGGGAATTAATTAAATTGTTTTATTTTGGACATTATACTTGCAACTGGGTTTGAATGACACACACACAATAAATTCAAATAAGATTTGTTTGATCCTTCATTTAAAAAAAGACGAAACGGATTCAGGTAAGTGTTTCACACAAGCGAAAACTTTCCAACACGAAACAAGAGAAAGGTAAAGATGGTCAAGATCTGCGATTCGAGTTTTTCAGTTTTGATTAAAACGTAGGTTTGATGTCCATAATATGCCTTCTATCGTATCATTTCGTATCACAAGTTTCTTTTTTTTTTTATTTATCAAAGGGTTAATGGAGAATTTATTAATTTTCTCGAAATGTACAATTTATTACAATGTATTTTACAATTTCACTCGATCATTAAGCGACGCTGTCTCATTTTCAGCAGACACTTTACATTATGGTTACTGTACAATTAATTTTTTTTTTTTATCATTAAAATTTGGGGGGGGGGGGGGCGGCACCACAGTGTGTTGGTGCTTTAGACATCACAGGGACTTTAAATCAGGCACTGACAACTGTTTATCGTTGGGGGCTGGTAAAATAAAACACCCGACACACGGACCACCAAGAAATGAGTGACCTAGGTCAGGGGGTCGGCAATATAAACAGATTCATCCTTTGTCGTGATTTGTAAACACATTTAACACATACGTTATCTGTTACAGTGGTTTAAAAAATAGATTTCTTATATGGATTGTCTCACCTTTTTGCTTGGGCTGTTCTGATCTTTGGCGCCACCAGAAACTTTTCGTGGTCTTCACCCGATGCTCAAACCCGGAAGCAGAATTAGTCCTAGATTTTGACTCGTCTATTGGATAGGGGCGAGCCCACCACATTGTCACGTGACCAAATTTGTTTCCGTATTTGGAGGTCATCGTTTCCATGGCAACTGGGTTAGCGGTGAACGACACTGAGGACCCCGCTGCGGCAGCCGGTTTGATCCAGTGAGGGATACTCAAACTTAGGTCTTTTGTTTTATGGTTTAGGATGGAGGAAGAGCCTAAACGCGGTGTTTCTAATTTAATCACAGTCTTGGGCTTCTTTTTGGGATTTTCCATTGTATCTTGAGATGGTTTATAATCGGAAACTCCCGATGACTTAGTTCTAGGAAGCGCATGTGGCATTTCCGTCGGTCGAAAGGGAGTTGTGGGAAAATCTTCGGGAATTCGCACAAGGTTCTGTCGTCGTGTAGGAACCGCTGGGGTCTTACCACGTGGGCCGCTTTTATTTTTGCGAATGATGCTGTAGTTGAGTATTACTTCTGATGATTTTTCCTCCGAAGGGCTTGTACTGCTTCCTGATGCAGCCGGACTGAAGATTCCAGTAGAAAATGGGGAATCCCCAGAATATTCCCCGGGCGCAGGAGTTGCGATCACTCTATGACGTCCATCTTCCCTGTAGCTGACGTCAGTGTTGATGGGGGTCACGCGCTCACGTGCCGCCGTCTGGGACTATTAAAGAAACAAATTCGCAATCTCAGTAAAAATCAGTAAATTTTGTTTTATTATTAAACACATTGAAGCAGTTTAGGCGCTTTCGTTTGATGCTCTGTTTTTTAAAGTAATCATAAGAGATTTTAGCTGAATAACACTAAAACTATTCTACATAGTATTAAAACTGAAATTTTAAAAATGCCTAATTGAAAAGTAAGCAAAACTAATGCCTGTAGGGTATCATTAAACAGTGGCTTAAGAAATGGGAGAAAATGAAGTGAAAAATGAGATCATAGTCTAATAGTACATACTACAGGACCATGACCGAGGGCGTCCACCAGGGTCGACAGAAGTGGGTAGTGACCCTGACCACACACGTCGCCAAAGTCGTCCATCTCTACAGACCAGACAAATGCCCCAGCCAGATCTCTCTTGATTATATTGGCCGCCTATAAAAAATGAAAAGTTTATGTTTAAAAATTTGTTTACCAAGCCACAAAAGATGTAATCAACATCTTACGACATTTTACACTAGACCGAGTGCTGTGAATTTTAACAGATAAAAACCATGAACGTCTACAACATTATTGTATTGTCGATCACACCGGTGGTCGAAACATTTTTAAGACTAAATTTCTCTCATTATTTTGAGCTCAATACCCCAGAGCAGTGGTTCTCAAAACTTGGCGATTCGTGGCGAACTTTATATATGATATAAAAGTATAATTGTCGAACTTTATATAATGATATAAAAGTATAATTGTCGAACTTTATATATGATATAAAAGTATAATTGTCGAACTTTATATATGATATAAAAGCTAAGTATAAATGTCGAACTTTATATATGATATAAAAGTATAATTGTCGAACTTTATATATGATATAAAAGCTAAGTATAAATGTCGAACTTTATATATGATATAAAAGCTAAGTATAATTGTCGAGAAAGCAATTGTTGAATTTTTCGACAACACGTTTTAAAGCACGCTTTGAGAGCCACTGCATAAAAAATAAGACAGCCATGCAGATTAATGGTATTAGAAGTTGTTTAATTAGTTGTTAGAGAGACTTACTTTGAATGCCACACTTCGACGGTCCTCGTAGCCGACCCACTGGTCACCGCGGTAAGCGTAGGGGACCATCTGGTCATCAATCCACTCCTTTGTCCAGCCCCTGTCTCTCAGGTTGATGCAAACCTTCAGATAAAGAGTGAGAGAGCAGGGATTAAATCAAAGAGTATGACAGTGTTTGTGGTATTGTGCTAGCCACACAATCCCTTCACAGGAACACATCTACACTTCATCTGCCCCGATGACCTTTTAAAGGGCTTAAATAACCTTATTTACAAACAAAGTTTATGAGTACTCGTATGAGCGTATCAGTGAATGCGACACAGTGTTTAAATATGTGTTATTACTTTAAAAAAAAACTTTCAGTATAATGCTAAGATGAGCTAACATGGCGTCGAATGTAGATAAACATTAGTAATTACCTACAAGGGGCATAGTGGAACTGGCTGCAATTTTTTAAAGACTATAAAACAAATTCAGCATGTTATAATAAGGTGCAAGGGATGTTGATTCAATACTGTTCTTAAACATTGTCTTTAAGATTTTTTTTTACAACTAAAGGGAGAGAAACATTGAAAAGTTTTCAACACTCGATAAACTAAATAGATTACAAATCACCTAAATCTCCCCCCCCCCCACCCGTATAGCAATCACAGCTTTCGATGTGTTGATGCGGGTGGAGAAAATATAATTATTAAATGTCATCCTGCACACTTGGTGAAAAGTTGTTCTAATGTGCTTTGATCCCCGTTGACGGTTATTATCTGTTACTGGATCTGATGGGGGCAGAGATGGTTGGATTTTGTCTGTATTCTAGCTCGGGGTCCTTGACCATCGCACTGATAGCCCCTCCATGTGGCGGGCATGACTTGTAGAAATGTTGCACTTACAGAAGTTAAAGTTCGCATATTCCTCCTCCTCTCTCCCCCCCCCACCCCACTTAATTTACAAATATTTACTAATTGTAAACATTTCTTTAAAGGTTGAAACAAAATGACTTTACAAACCAACAGATTTAATAAACAATTTCTAATGGGATATATAAAATAAATCACGACATGGGAGGGGGTCCCCTTAGCAGAGTGGAGGGACCAGACAGCCAAATTGTTTGCCTGTCATTAAGAACATTTATAGCTATAGGCATTAAGTAGGCCTAATGCTTGAAACTGTGATAAGTGATAGATTTTTCTCCCTTTGTACGTACAGTCCACACTAATCGAGTGACTTCAGTTTTCGCTTACCTCATAGTAGGCCAGGATTCCACTTTCTTTTGTGTACTGCCCCATTTCGCCTCCTCCTATGGTGAGTGCATTCACGCCATGTTTGGTGTCATCTGCAAGTGTGAACGTCATTCCGTAGGTGGGGATCCCTACAACAAGTTTATCCTTAGAGATCCCAATAGACAGCCAATAATCTATTGACCATTCCTGATAAAACGAAACGAAACAAATCCGTTTTTTTTTGTTTTGCTTAAAAGATTACATGTTTAACCTCACTAACAATGCGCCAGTTTTTATTATTCCTTTCTTTCGTCTCCCCAGATAAAGCAATGGCCATTGATTGAGGCCATGCACATATCTCTTTAAGGATGAGATGTTTAACTATTTGATCTTATAAACCACTTCGCGACTGTTTTCGTAATGCCATAGCCTATTGTGCAATGGCCATGGAGACACCACGGGAGACAGAGTAAACTTTCACCATGACCTGAAAAGTTCCATTGGTTCTTACTGGAGATTGAACCCGGAACTCACAAGTTGAATCTCGAGCGCTTTACCGCACACTCATGCTCTCCCTCACCATGTACAGATAGAAGTAATTATTTTTACGTTGTTAGTTATGCTTTTGATTGTCAATATTTAATTTGTATTGTATTGACCGATATGAGAAAGACGGATTGCTTTTTACTTAACTATTGTGCCAAGGAAAATTATTCGATTTTAACAACAAGAAAAGTTTTATATTATCAAGAAGTTTACACCGTAAAAAATGCTATAAAAATGAAATAGAGAAAATACAATTCGTTCAAAGTTTTACTGCAACTAATCTCAATGTTTATCTATTGGACAACTGATCTTACTGACCTGATATAGCTGAGACTTTTCACCGTGCTTGGGGTCATCTTTGTGCGGATAGAGTCCACTGTGATGTCCAGTCTTTTTCTCCCACTGACCATGATAGTTGTAGGTCATAAGAAGCATGTAGTCAATGTAGCTAAAAATAGAACAAAATGGCGACTGAATAAATGATCTAACAAAAAAATATTCCACAAAATCAGCAACAATAAACAGACCAGTGGTCTTATGTCTGTCTGTCCAGTGGTTAGTCTCTTGAATACTCAACTTACTGGATATGTTTATCTGGAGCACTCAAGTTATGATAATTGTGTAAGTTGTTACATTAGACACTCAACTTACTTGATAATTTTGTAAGGTTCGTAGCTCTGGTCTATGTAGTATGTTCCCGAGGCTGTGGCTAGAGTCAACAGAAGTTTCTCTCTCACTGTCTCCTGGGACTCTTTCATGAAGGCTTCGTAAAGTCCCTGTATGGTGACGATTTAAAATGTGGATTCTGACAGTGAATCACAAGCATGTCATTTAAAATATAATGGTCAGTGATGAGAAACGATCATACAATTCAATTTTAATGTCACGCCAACATCAAGGACGAAGTCGGTATGAAAGTGCATTCCATGAAATTATCTAATACCATGCCTCGTACCAAAGAACAACATATTTCAATAAGTACTCGTTCACCGATAACAACACACTTGACTGCGTCAAAACAACACAGTCAAACATTTCAGTCACGCATGAGTTTGCACCTTTCCCTTCATTGTCCAATCAAAACACTGTCCAGCCCATATACACAAAACGTGTCACATGTGTTTCCTTGTGAGTGGGTGTAATCCAAACTTTCAACTTTTGTTCTCTTTTAAGATTGTTATATGGACAAAAACTATGGACGTATTGTGGCGGATTGTAATATTGTATTTTTGTTAAGTTTTTCAGTCGTCCAGTAGATTTCCATGAAAGGAAATAGGAACAGTATATATATATATATATATATATATATATATATATATATATATATATATATATATATACTGTTCCTATTTCCTTTCATTGAAGTTTATATTTTTTTTGTATACACATATAAACATTTTTTTACAAAATCGTACCTTCATTAAAGCGGTAAACTTATATTTATCTCCTGGTTGACTTCCCCTCGTAGCTGGGAATTCCCAGTCCATGTCAAGCCCATCAAAGCCACGTCTGCCAATAAGAGAGAATAATGTTATACATCGATATGTCTTAAAATAAACTATATAAACTATAACACCAACTTCATAGTTATCTCTAGTGCCGGTGTGATTGTGCATGCAGAGCTTGCAGTGCAATCACGGACAATGCACGGTGCATCATATCTTTGAATGTGTGTATATATATATTTAAAAAACAAAATTGTAAATAACTGGGTGGGAAAGGGTAATGGCACTAACATTGTCTCTGTTGGTGGGACCTTAAATTGACACGTTCCTACACCGACCCTTGATATGACACGTTCCTACACCGACCCTTGATATGACACGTTCCTACACCGACCCTTGATATGACACGTTCCTACACCGACCCTTGATATGACACGTTCCTACACCGACCCTTGATGTGACACGTTCCTACACCGACCCTTGATATGACATGTTCCTACACCGACCCTTGATATGACATGTTCCTACACCAACCCTTGATATGACATGTTCCTACACCAACCCTTGATATGACACGTTCCTACACCAACCCTTGATATGACATGTTCCTACACCAACCCTTGATATAACATGTTCCTACACCAACCCTTGATATGACATGTTCCTACACCGACCCTTGATATGACATGTTCCTACACCGACCCTTGATATGACAAGTTCCTACACCAACCCTTGATATGACATGTTCCTACACCGACCCTTGATATGACAAGTTCCTACACCGACCCTTGATATGACATGTTCCTACACCGACCTTTGATATGACATGTTCCTACACCAACCCTTGATATGACATGTTCCTACACCAACCCTTGATATGACATGTTCCTACACCAACCCTTGATATGACATGTTCCTACACCAACCCTTGATATGACATTTTCCTACACCAACCCTTGATATGACATGTTCCTACACCAACCCTTGATATGACATGTTCCTACACCAACCCTGGCTATCTTGAAATCTGCACTCATTGTCCTATTTGAAAGGAAGTTATTTACAGAGATGAACGAATTAGCATTCTTTTTACTGGTTATTAAGACTGTCAGATTTATTTCCCCCACACGGCCAACATCGCTTTTTGTTTGTCTAAACAACACCAAAATGTATTTAAAAACCACACGAGATAACAAAAGAATTCAGTCTCAAATTTAAGACAAATAAATGTCAAACGTGACTAGAAACCCATCTCCCGTATAACTTAAACCAATGGTGAACACATGTGGCTCCCAATGAGCTTTATATTTTCTATTATTTAACTCATTGTATTCATGTGGCTCCCAATGAGCTTTATATTTTCTATTATTTAACTAAATGTGTATAAATTGACTACAGCGCGGCACCTTATTAGTTACTTTTTTAATTTATAGACCAGAGTGAACTAGACATAATGAACCACTTACTTTCTGAGATACTTCACAACATTCTTGATCCACGTAGCCCTGGTGTTCTCGTCCTTTATCATCGGTACGAACGGCCTTGACCCGATCTGCCAGCCTCCCACAGCTAACAGGATCTTCAATGCCGGGTTGGATTTTTTCAAAGCAAGAGTTCTGGCGTATAGACCTGTTTTTTCATAGAAGAAAAGCCAGAAAAACAAATTAGTCAGAAGTTACATTGACATATTTTCTGGTGTTTTTTTTTTTAAACATGTCTCTTGTATCATTGCAGAATTAAACAAGGAAACTCTTACACCAATTAATATTTGTTAGTATTGATTTAAAAATTTTTCTATTGATATACTATATGTATCCTGCTAAACTAGTGGTCGGCAAACTTATCAGCCAAAGAGCTAAATATGAACATTGCAATAACTAAAAAAAAAATATTGGTAGCCAAATCAGCTTGTTTAGTAAACTTTTATTACACTAAATTTTATTACACTAAATAAGTAGTACACTAAATAAAACTAAATGCCAGAGCCGCACTTTACGAGCCAAAGAGCCACATGCGGCTCCGGAGCCGCACTTTGCCGACCACTGTGCTAAACATTTGCATGGTGATTAACCATTGTTCAATTATTATATAATAATTTGAATGATTATATTTTTTGTTATTGCTTTTTAATATTTTATACTATTTCGTCCCATATTTAAAATCACAGACTAATTAAGATTGTAGATTTAAAAAAAACAAAACATTTATCAATCGAGACGCAGGCAAGAAGCCATTTAATAATTAAACAGGAAGCAGTACTCTTGACTATTACTTTCTATTGATATAGAAATCTAAGAGAATATGACTAAAATCTAAGGTTAAATGTTTAAGACAGGTTGAAATGTTTAATATTTATAAGCTTTCCTTTATAATACCTCTGTGGGTTCTACTTTGAAAACAAATACTTGTAGCTTTGTTTCGTTGAGTATCGATAGGGCTTTGTTTTTGTCTGTTAACATTATAAAGTACTTGTGCATTATACTTCTCACTGTTACTTTACATAAATTTGTGTAATCAGTAGTATTCGTATTTATCGAGTATCTTGAGCTAGTTATCCTTGCATAATAAAATTACAGAATTTCATATACAGGCCATGGGGGCAGATGACGTATTGAATTCATCTGTTTCTATAACCTCGGCATATGAAGGGATTGTGTGGTTAGCACAACGCCCAGCCGCCTTTACTTCCCCAACTTAAAGTCAGGTACCCATTTAAAGCTGGGTGAGCTTGTGGGACGACTTTGCACCAAATTTCACCTGGAAAATGTCCATGGGCCTCACCGAGGATCGAACCCAGGACTCTCAGGTCGACAGTCGAGTACCTACACCACTCGGCCATCCGTCCCACTGTGTTAGTTTGTATGTCTATGAAATTTTTCATATACCTACATATGGAATTAAAGCTTCAAAAAAAATAACAAAGACTGATCTTCAAATCTTCAAGTATAATATATTCTAATGGAAATGGTCTCATAAATTTGCATTTTAAATAACATACCATTCTTTCCAAGGTCATTTTTGTTGAATGGGCGTAGCCCTCGTCCGTCGCTGGTGATGTCCACAAAGGCGTAAATAAGGTGGGTGCACAGGTGCGGGTTGATGTTCTCGGGCAGAAATTTGCCGACCCCTTTACGAGTCTGGGCGAAGCTGCTGTAGTAGCAGAAGATTTGTTTGCCTGTGGAGAGTGGGTGTGGTTGGTGAGTGGCGGGAACGGAAACTGATATAGGTCAGTTTGTTTTACGAGACAAAAATAAAGAAAGTGAAATAGTGAGGAAGAAATGGCAGAGTTTGGTGGGTGGTTAGAATAGGTAGAGATAGTATTGGTAAAGTACATACATATCTTGGATGTTTGTAGGTAAGAGATGTGTTGCGTTCTAGCGTGAACATGGTAAAATATTCAAAAACCAAACATGATTGATACAAATTTTATTTTTAACGTTTCATCTACTTACCGAACGTGACCGTAAAAAGCTGTAACAGAAGTAGAAGTATTTCCATTTTATTTCTTTCGCTATTTAGTCGTCACAAGTTGTAACCTTATGGAACTTGTAATGTCACAGTTTGTTTGATGCGGTAAAATGACCACAATCTATTTGCTGTTGTCACAAGTGTATGATATGTAGATTTCTTTAAACAGATTGTAAAGGTTATTTTTTGAACACTTTACTTTCTTTTTGTGTAGTGTTATAGAATGACAACGAAAATAGATATCTCAATAGATATCTCAAGCTAATCTGACGTGTTGATTTGAACATGGAGCAGACTCTGAAAAATCTGTGTTTTTGTATCAACCGATGAAGTGAATTATGTTTTGAAATCTTGGTTGCTTTGAAGGGTTGGCAGACGACTGGGTTGGCGACTAAGCTCTTTAACGTTAAGTTTAAGAGCTAAATTTACAAAACTCCAGTGTTTGAAAAAAGCTGGTCTCAAGTCTGGCTGACCACAGGTGATGAAATCTGAAAAAACAGCAACAATAAAAATACGTCACTTAATTGAAGTTTTAAACGAAACAATGCATCAAAATCTAAAGAAAAGTAATTCACTTCAACGATATCTATGTACAATGAAATGAAAGTTTATATATATATTACCCATATTTTGATAGTATGTCTAATATATTCATTAAAAGCTTTTGTTTACTGTAGAGACGCTTAAAATTTTTTAGTTCACATTAGAAAATTTCCAAAGCTATATGGCAACATTTTAAAAGGAAAAGCGACATACTGCATTATACAAATAATATATTTAAAAAAAATAGATATAAGTAATACATTTAATAAAATAAAGTGCTTTGAACAAAGCCTTCACACAAATGTGATATTTTATAATTACTTTTAAGTTTAATTTACAATATCCCTTGTTAATTCGAAATATAAATAATAATTCGATGTAGGACAAAAAACTTATTCTTGAACTCACAATTTTGATAAGAAGAGAACTGAAACACAAAATTTGAACACCTGACTATCCAGTCGATCACTCCAGACAAGACTACAACTGACCATCACAAGACCAGGCCACGAGGCTTATATACCCCGGAATTAAAAAGCGAAGGTCCCTAAAAATCCGCGCGTGGAATGTCTCCCCCCCCTCCCCCCCCCCGCCGATGAGGAAGACAGGGACAAAAAAAAAACACATCAACAACTTAACAGCAACCAATGGGTCAAAAAAAAAAAAGAAGCAAAAAAAAAAAAGAAAGAACAACAACCTTGTGAAGTCAATGCCACAGAGTCGCGCCGCTTGTTGTTTAATGTGTGTGCATTGTCAGAGTGACATGAACAGCTGGCATGACACTCAACATTTCTTCCCCCCCCCCCTGCCTTACAACTCCTACTCCCCCCCGCTTTCCCCCCCTGCCCGACCTTTCAACTCCCAAAAATCATAAAGTTTTGGAGACGTTAAATGATACATGATATCAATTAGGGACCGTGCATACTTATTTTGTAACGCCTTGGGATGGGGGGGGGGAAGAGAGAGAGAAAGGGGGGGGGGAGGGGTACCACAGTGTGACAAGTAATGATTAAGGAAAATGTTTTAAAAAATCGGTTTTGAGTGTCAAAATCAGGAAAAATAAGTGTTATGTAATAAGTGAATGACTCCTTACCTAAATTATTCATTGTGTTTTCTACATAAGCTGTGATAACTAGTTAAAAAAAATCGGTTTTGAGTGTCAAAATCAAGAAAAATAAGTGTTAAGTAATAAGTGAATGACTCCTTACCTAAATTATTCATTGTGTTTTCTACATAAGCTGTGATAACTAGTTAAAAAAATCGGTTTTGAGTGTCAAAATCAAGAAAAATAAGTGTTAAGTAATAAGTGAATGACTCCTTACCTAAATTATTCATTGTGTTTTCTACATAAGCTGTGATAACTAGTTAAAAAAATCGGTTTTGAGTGTCAAAATCAAGAAAAATAAGTGTTAAGTAATAAGTGAATGACTCCTTACCTAAATTATTCATTGTGTTTTCTACATAAGCTGTGATAACTAGTTAAAAAAATCGGTTTTGAGTGTCAAAATCAAGAAAAATAAGTGTTAAGTAATAAGTGAATGACTCCTTACCTAAATTATTCATTGTGTTTTCTACATAAGCTGTGATAACTAGTTTAAAAAAATAAATAAAATGAATTGGGCCGGGTAGAGAGACCGTTCGCCCCAACTGTTTTTAACTTTTTTTTTCTCTTACCTTTCCCCTTGTCATTCCCATAAAAAAATACAGTAAACTTTTCTTTTATCAATTGACCAATAGCATACGTAAAGGGGTGCTGGGGTTGAGTGTGGATTGGTTTTTTTTTACTAAAGCTGATTTATTTCTATTATTTTTAAAGATCTTGTCGGCATATGTGTAAATTAACCCTAAATTAGGAGTCGCCTCTAACCTTGAATTAGGCACTCCTTATTTAGAATAACCTCCAAAATATTTCTGAGCGTCCCGCGAACGGAAAACATCTAACTTTGAGTGATTTGTCCTTCGCAATTAGAGGAAAGAAAGAAGCACAAACAATGCTTTTAAGGAAGCAGACGTGAAACACAGGAATCAGAAACTCTCCAAGGCAAACTTTAAATGTTGTCTGTTTGGTTACAGACTTAGTAGCTAATTGTCTCCTCTTTGTCTAGGATCTAAAATTGATCTCAAGTCATGGTTGTCCTTCACTTCTACATAGGCCAAATTTAGCTTTTAGACTTTTTTAAAAAAATGTATAGGAGAGGCCATATTGGCTCCTTCCCATCAACCCATCTTGTCTAGTCAATTACCAAAAAGGCTTTGTGTTTGTCGACCTCGGATGCTGAAAATAGAACATCTAACAGTAATTAGTCATGCCCTTTTATCCGCTAACTGTCTCAAGGATTTGCTTTTCTATTTTTAGAAACGAAAGGAGCCACATCCTGTTGATTTAATTTCTACTCTTAATTTAAAAATGTATTTATATCTTTATTAGTACATTTATTTATAATTATTTAAAAAAAAACGTTTGATAAAGTTATCTCATTCGCAAAAGACCTTCTTCTTCTTCTTCTTCTATCCCTTAACAGCCGGTTTCCTCCTTATCGGTGGCCCGCCTTGATCACGGACACGCGTAGCCGTGGGTTCACATTTGATCTCTTCCGCCCTGGCCGGTGACTTCAATTTGGAAGTTCATACGCCCAGTGGTGCCGTGTCAGCACCACCTCCTCACGCGGTTTAGCCGGTCAGCTGAGACCGTTGCCCAGGGTGTGGCGCGGGGAGCCACACGTGAGAGATTCAAGAGATGAGCGATGACCAGTGAGCTTGACCACCAGAGGGTGCAGCTGTCAGAGCATCAAAGGTACCACCTCTGCCCAGAGCCCTCTATACATCTCAAAAGACCTAAACTATGAAAAAACATACACATATTTTTATTGAAAACTTTTTTTTATATTTTTTTAAAGGAAGAAATTAACTTTAACCATCTTTTCAAACTATAAATATATTTAGCGAGTGGGGTCCAATGCAAGACCTCTGGAAGTTAGAAAAGTATTTCGAACTGATCTTGTATACCATTTGTGTGTGTGTGTGTGTGTGTACATTTAACCACTGGCCAGGGTGGCCCACCCCACAGAGTGACACAAGTGGATGCATCATGTTTCTATTAAAGCACGATTAAACTGAGGCAGATATGAAATGACGTCACTTGGATTCAAACACGTCAGAAACACAATGATGCCCGAACTAGGACCATCGCAACCATTATAAGCACTCTTGATTTTTTTAAAGGTATTTTAAAAAAATGTTATGACATTAATTTTTACTTTTGATAAGTCAGAATGTTGCAGTTTATTTGACATGGTTGATATATATCCGTAGTATTTATTTGTTATTAAGTAGAATATCCAAATTTAAGGGACATAACCTGAATATCATTTTATGCCTCTGTCAGTTTCTGTCCTTCTTTCTTTCTCTCCCTATTTCTTTATCTCTGTTTTTTTTTTACCTCTCTTTCTTTCATTTTATTACTTTCTTTTTGAACACTTTCCCTCTCTCTTTTTTTTTAATATCCATACTTTCTTTCATTCTTTAATTTTTATTCTTTTCTTTTTAATCAATATCTTTCTTTTCTTCTTTCTTTCTTTCTTTCTTTCTTTCTTTTTAATGTTTACGTTTCTCTCCTTCATTCTGTCTGTCTGATCTCTGTCTCTGTCTGTCTCTCTCTCTCTGTATATATATATATATATATATATATATTTCCTCGATCTGTCAATGTTACCCATGCATTAGATTAATTATTTCCCTTTGTTTTTGTGTTTTTATGTTTGTAAATGTGTCTGAAGGACAAAGTAAGCAGAATACAACACACAAATACCGCCAGTGTAGTCAGTGACGTACATGTGTGTCGGGGAGCACTTTTGTTTATTTCTGGCCTGCAACTACAGCGACAATAGTTTCAAACAAAGTAGAAATTTACGGAACTAATCTACATGTCATTTTAATGTTATGTCAGTGTGACTTAATAATCATCACTGTATATTTGCAAAGTAACTAGGTATAGTATAGAAAGTGGCTAAATTACTTATTGCTTTATGTAACGAATTGTAATTGGTGTTTATGTTTTACATAATTGTGCATTAATTATTAAGCTCTTTAGTGCTGTCCAGCACTGACACCAAAAATACAGAGCGCATGACTGAACATATTTTTAACATTTCATTTTGGACTGGGTGTCTCTGATATCCGTCTCTTCCCACCAACGGCCATATTGCTATTTTTTCCCTTGCTAAGTGATCAACCTTAAACTACTTTTATTCGGGAAATCGTGAGTACTTGTAAGGGGCCCTGGGCTAAACTGACTTAACGGCCGGGGATTTCAAAGGCTTCAGATTTGAAAGATAATTAGGGGCCCAAATTTGTGTAAGCGGTGGCCTAGTCAGTGACTTTGCCCCCCCCCCCCAAAGTCAGCTTTGGCAATGGTCCATGTTGTGTTCATTTTGAATTGGGACTCCTAAAAGTATTGTGATTATGGGCCCCAATAAATGTTGCCCTAGACCCCAACGTACTTTACTAAGAGGCAACCAATCTACATTAGGTTAGGGCATTCAAATTACATTTCTTTTCTATGGCCGCCCCAACGTATCTTTTCCTAGGACTTGCAAACTATTACCTTTACCTAGAGGCCTCGAATGTATCTTTTAAAAGGGCCCCTAATGTATTTTTGCTCATGTTCTACAAAAAAAAACAAAAAAAAAAAAACAACAACGTTAGAACGGCCATGCTTTCTTGCTAGTAAGTATCGTTTAAGTGTCTATGTCTTAGGCAATATCCCGGTAAATTAATATTTGAAACTTAAGAACAAACGAAATAATTCAGCGTTACGTTTTCAAAATTTGAGAAAAAAGTATTCAAAAAGCAGTAAGGAAACTTAAGTTTTATTTTGTTTCAATAGTGTGATGTGTTAATTTTTTGTTAAGACAACAAGAAATGTTTGCTCTCTGTCCAGCCGCTAGTTGTCTTTATGAATTTCAATGTTGATTCGTGTCCCGTTCAAGGGCTTCCAAGCAAAGTGCATCTGTGGGAAATCTGTGATTTTGACGTCATCACATAGCAATTGTAATCTCTAACACTGACTCGATAAAAAAAAATGCGGATTCTGAAAACATTTTGTTTTGATGACCGCTTTGCGGTGGGATTGTTGATTTTTGTTCCTTTCCTTCTTAGTTTAAGTTGTTGCAGGTTCAATGACACTTAGTCTATGTCAACAACAACAAATCATAACTCGTAAATTTTATGGGCGAAATTTTGACAATACACCTCTGCGATTCAAGTTTGTTAAAACAAAGTTTCCCATTATTAGAATCTTAGATGGTATTCCGTTTTGTTTCAAAATAAATATTTAAATAACTCGTGTGTCATGATATTTGAATGAACTAGGTGACCAACCTTCAAGTGTCCAGCTAACAGGAACATTTCCTCCGACAAGTATATATAAGACATGACTAAAGGTTCACAACTACCGTGATGGGATATGAAAGGGTCTTTAGTAAATGATTAGTAAAACTGCCCAACCGTACACTTTTAGGGTGGGGCAGCTCTCTTTTAATATTCTCACCTCACATGAACAAAACTGCTCAAATCCTGGCACTTCTTCTATTCGATATTTGAAAACTAATTTGTAAAATTTCCTATTTTTTTTAGATGCTTAACAGATAATGGATTGTTATATGGCGAATGCATATTTCACATGATTTTTAGGCAAAGTGAGAGGTCGAAAATTAGTCAAGCTATGTGGAATATTGATAGTCAAGCTATGTAGAATATCGATAGTCAAGCTATGTAGAATATTGATAGTCAAGCTATGTAGAATATTGATAGTCAAGCTATGTAGAATATTGATAGTCAAGCTATGTAGAATATTCATAGTCAAGTTATGTAGAATTTTGATAGTCTAGCTATGTAGAATATTGATAGTCAAGCTATATAGAATATTGATAGTCAAGCTATATAGAATATTGATAGCCAAGCTATGTAATTTGTTGATAGTCAAACTATATAGCATATTGATAGCCAAGCTATACAGAATATTGATAGTCAAGCTTTAGAATTGAATTATGTATAAAGGATATTCCTTACTGAGATGTTTCTAATGTATTGATAACAGATGTTATATTTATATTGAATTGAAGAGTACTCAATTATTTAGTCCACCAACAATCTTCCATATGGGAGGACATTTCTACTTCTTCTTACCTTCCATTCTTCCTTGAAAACTCTCGTCTATTTCGTCCTTCTTTTCATAAAATTTCTTTTCAATAATCTAAATTTCATTATTTGATCATTGTCCAGTCAACCAATGCTAGTGTTGTGTTTGTAAATTAAAAAAAAATATTGACAATTATAGCATAAAAGAATAAAAAAGGTAAATTAAGCATTTTTACAATATATAGTCCCCAACAATGTTTTATAATTCATTAATGTAACGAAAGTGTTTTATATATCATTAATTTCAATGACAAAAATGTCTTCATTAATTATAACATTTTTGTTTCAGTTTTGTCCTTCTATTCATTGTAAAATAAGTGACCTATGTATGCACGTGTTACTATTCAATCTAAAAAAGTGACCTATGTATGCACGTGCTACTATTCATTGTAAAAAAGTGACCTATGTATGCACGTGCTACTATTCAATGTAAAATCCAATTTTGGTCGATTCACAAAAGTATGATTGCATTATAAAGTGTTCACTCAAGATTTTATTTTGCATTCATTACAATCAATTTTCTCAACATTTTTTAATGTACAATTATGTAAAACATGAACACCAGTTAAAATTCGTTACATAAAGCAATAACTTATTTTTGCCACAGTAATCCTAATCTAAAAAGGGTTGTCAAAGTGGTTTACAGTGGTGATATGTTCATACTGACATAACATAACAATGATAGGTATCTTAACATCTTCCACCATAATAAAACGTGTCTTTTGTAATTTTATTAACAATGCTGTATTTGTCTATTTGTTCCCTCTTTTTTTCTGGTGTGTATTGGCCAACATGAGCCTATATTTGGCCAACATGAGCCAATAAATGGCCAACATGAGCCAATAAATGGCCAACATGAGCCTATATTAGGCCAACATGAGCCTATATTAGGCCAACATGAGCCTATATTAGGCCAACATGAGCCTATATTAGGCCAAACATGAGCCTATATTAGGCCAACATGAGCCTATATTAGGCCAACATGAGCCTATATTAGGCCAACATGAGCCTATATTTGACCAACATGAGCCTATATTTGGCCAACATGAGCCAATAAATGGCCAACATGAGCCTATATTTGGCCAACATGAGCCTATAAATGGCCAACATGAGCCTATATTTGGCCAACATGAGCCTATAAATGGCCAACATGAGCCTATATTTGGCCAACATGAGCCAATAAATGGCCAACATGAGCCAATAAATGGCCAACATGAGCCTATATTAGGCCAACATGAGCCTATATTAGGCCAACATGAGCCAATAAATGGCCAACATGAGCCAATAAATGGCCAACATGAGCCTATATTAGGCCAACATGAGCCTATATTAGGCCAACATGAGCCTATATTAGGCCAACATGAGCCTATATTTGACCAAATGAGCCTATATTTGGCCAACATGAGCCTATATGCATTTTTGAGTCTAAATTTAAAACTTTTCAACAACAGAAAAAAAAACTATGTGCCCTAATTAACATGACCTGTCCCGGGGTAGAGGCGATGTTTAGTGGCAGCAACTGGGGGATGAGCCAAAGTCTCCACGCTTTGAGATGAATCCGCGTTAGTCACATTCGTTTATCGCTGATAAGTTAAAAAAAACAAATCAATAACTAAAATCCAGGCCGCACTTTATGATATTCACCCAGGGCCCCTGGGAACTGCTCCACCATTATTGTAAGGCATGCCCTGTCCCCAGGATATAGCCAACTGGCCAGAAATTTGACCAAGCTACGACGTTATGTGCAGGGACGGATGGTCGAGTGGTGTAGATACTCGATCGTCGACATGAGAGTCCTGGTTTCAACGCTCGGTGAGGCCCATGGAAATTTTTCAGGTGCATTTTTGGTGCAAAGTCGTCCCACAAGCCCACCCAGCTTTAAATTGGTACCTGACTTAACTCCTTGTGCATTATTATTAAAATACATTGTACCTTTGAAAAATGTGCACAATGTACCCACATTATATGCACACTATATAGAATATATAGCTCAACCAGTGCATCAATACATTGGTCATACAATGTACTAATATCTAACTCAACCAGTGCACCAATACATTGGTCATACAATGTACTAATATATTACTCAACCAGTGCACCTATATGTTGACCTCACAGTGCACCAATATAAAATAAGGCGAGAAATGTCCATTCCCCACAACTGGTCAAAGAATTTTTGTTTATAGACCTGTATCATGTCTTAAATGTATTAGGTTCAATACTTTATCATTAAATAGGTTAGATATCAATCATGCAATGCTAATTTAAAAGGCTGATTTAATAAATACTGTCACCTACTGACTCAGTGAGCATACTAAAAAAAAAAGATTTTTAAGTGATTAAAAGATACCATTTTAATATAATGTCAATAATTTAATTTCCTGCAACAGGTCTGAGAGCATTTATTTTGCTAATCTGCTACGGGTCTTAATACTACAGCTCGCTGCTAACAGCATGGTAGCAAGACAGTGGTCACAAATAATTGTTTCTTTGCTATATCAGTTCATTTAATATACAATATGCCTTCATTCAAATAAATTACTAACTCTCTGATGTATTCAACCACACGATGTACCAACATTTAATCACACAATTTAAATTTAAATTTTGTATATAATACTAGTAAATAAAGGCTCGGTAATCGGACCGGCGAGTAGGCACGCAGTTAGAGTTGAAAATGGTAATATATATATATATATTTGAGCGTGTTAACAATCAGTCTATATACAAAAAATAGCTTAACTGTGTACTCGAAGTGGCCCCAAAGGACTGAACAGATTGTTGTAGCCAAAATTCATTTGAGTATAGGGACACTTAATACTACATCAAATAAACTTCATAAGTTATATAGTTCATCTCAAAGAAAACAATCCTCATTATGGGCACAGATACTTAACTAAAAAAAAACATCCCCCCGACGATTAAACTCTGAATCTAACTATACATAATTTGCGCACACAGCACCTTATCATTGATAAATCTTGATTCATTCATAATATTTAATGGACTCCTTTTCAAACAGTTCTTCACTTTTTGTTTTATGATGTTCAACATGACAAATTTAAAAGAGAGAGAGAGAGAGAGAGAGAGAGAGAGAGAGAGAGAGAGACGTGAGTGAGTGCATGTAAGTTAAGCAAAACGCTACATGTTTAGCAGGCGGTTTATTAACTGTCATACACATTGTAGTATAGTACAACATATCGTGCTGAGAATTAAAATAACTAAGAAAATATTGACAACCCGAACCTATGGATTTGGGGGCCCTGGGGGCTTGGCCTCTTTGGGGGCCCCTGCATTTTGACATTCGACACCATGACATGAGATATTGTACTTAATGTTTGAAGTAAAAAAAAATTGCCCCCCCCTCTCAAGCTGGGTCCTGGGGAGATATAATCGTTGTGTAGCTTTCATCTGTACCTCAAAAAAAAATAATAATATTCCATCAATCCAGTTGAGGCCGCAGACACAGAAAACATCAGGCCTCTAAAAAAGAAAGAAATATCAAAGCTTTAAACATTATAGTTCTGTGAAGCCAGAGCCGAACCGAGGGATTTGAGGCTTAGCCTCTTCAGGGGTGCCTGCATTTTGACATGAAAAAAATGTACTTAATAATTAATTCGAATTTGGACCCCCCCTCTTCCTACCCTAGGTACGCCTCTCTATGAAGCCCCCATCATAAGTGGGTTAGTTTGCATTGTCTACATTGTGTACTGTACTACTCAGACTCCGCCCTTATACAATTCATTCATGTGACGTAATAGTAAAAATAAATGAAAAAAAAAATTATTGTGACGGTTTCAAGTTAGTTGTAAAGTGAGGTCATTGCACATTAGAAATAGACATATTGTTGAAATATTAACAAACTGAACAATATAAATATTACATTATCTTGAGATATCCATAGTGCAAAATTGTTTCGTTTAGAATTTAAATTATGGAAAATAATACAGAGTTTTAATTTAAAGATTTCTGTACATATTTCTCCTATGATCGCTTCTCATTTAAAAACAAACTAAACACCATAAATACTACATTATTGTGAGATATATATACGAAAATTGGCAATATTCAATGTTTGGTTAACACAAAATATACAAAAGCCAATTGAAGTGGTTTCTGATTGTAATGTCCAAAGATAGTTTTCATTTCCTCCTGGTAATGATTGTGACGGTCGAAATGTAATTTGCGTGGCTGTAAGGCTTTCACAATCTTTTCTGCCGTTTGAAATAGTGTATGGTGCTTGCTGACCTAGACACTTTACATTTTGGCAGGACTAATGTCATTACTGGAAGCAAAGTAAGAGATATCTTGGCTGGCCAGTTTATAGACATATCATGCCTGTTTGGTAGCATATAGTAAATATTGCCACCATCTTGCGTAATAGACAGGATCTCGTGTACAGACGCGATCTTGTGGCAGACACGGGATCGTGGACGGAGCAGGAAAGGATTTTTGTATTATGGATACCTATTTAATATTCACATTTCACACCATGTTTTAAATATTTTGATTACACAATGCACCCATTTAAAAATAACACAACGTTTGAATACCGAGTAAACACAATGTAACGATACTATTATTATCACACAATTTACCACTATACACAAATATAATGTAATATATTAATCACACGATAATGTAATATATTAATCACTCAATGTACTCTATTAAAATAATACAATGAACCAATCTAACAATCACATATTGTACCAAAATTGTGTTCACACAACGTACCTATTTATTACTCATACCTTATACATAAATTTAACAACATATTGTTTGAGCCATTCACCCCATCTGATAATTAGACAATGTGCCGAAATAGTTTTTTTACACAACGTTCCCATCTAATAACCACACAATGTTAAACTATTTTATAAAACACAATGTAGCGATATATACACATACATAATATACGAATATATTGATCAAACAATGTACCTAAACATGAGTCACACTATGTACTCATTTTCTATGTTAGATGACATTGATATACTAAGCAATGTTACCCCTAATCTAGTTTGCCGAAGGCTGTGTGCTGTAAACGATATAGGCAGTGTGCGGTAAAAGATATTAGCTGTGTGCGGTAAACGATATTGGCTGTGTGCTGTAAAAGATATTAGCTGTGTGCGGTAAACGATATAGGCTGTGTGCGGTAAAAGGTAAAGGCAGATATAGGCTGTGTGCGGTAAACGACATTGGCTGTGTGCGGTAAACGATACTGGCTGTGTGCAGTAAACGATATTGGCTGTGTGCTGTAAAAGATATTAGCTGTGTGCGGTAAACGATATAGGCTGAGCAACTTTTGAAACATTTTGCTCAACATAGCCGTATATTGGCCTACTCATTCGTTACTTATTTAGTTAAATTTAATTACTGCAGCTTCAAAATATTTAATACAGGACTATAGTCACGACATATTTAAAGATATTTACAAAAGGTAATAAACATTAGTATTTTTATATTAAAATTGAGCTTCAATAAAATAAACTTGATGTTCTAATAAGTTATTGTGTATGGAGATTAAATTATATAAATTAATTGAATATTTAATGATAAATAAAGGGATTTATATCTGATATATACCGATAAGAGTCCAGAAAAGTGAATGGTAAACCAGATCAAATGAATGGAAAAATAGTTTTACATTTTCTGAAGATAAACAGGTCTACAAATCAAGCGTTTTAACTGAAGCCAGTTTTGGCTAATGTTTGTGAACATAATAAATTGAAATAATGATTAATTTGGAAAACTTCATTTATTTCTTACAAAATTTACTATGTGTCGATTATTTCACTTTATTTTTAATCATATTTGGCATAGGGGTAATATATTACGTACAATTAGGAAAGCTTGAAAAGTTTAGAATGTATACATGAAACCAAGATACATGAAATCAAGGCAAGAAATAAGGCCAGAAATATGGCCAGAAATAAGACCAGAAATATGGCCAAAAATATGACCAAAAATAAGACCAGAAATAAGGCAAGAAATGTAACTAGAAACAAGACCAGAAATAAGGACAGAAATATGGCAAGAAATGTAACCAGAAACATGGCCAGAAATATGACCAGAACTTTGGTTTACATTTGCTTTTTAGTTTTATCCAGTGAGTTAAGTTTTGTATAATATTTCGCTTTGTATAGTGAGCTGTAGACATAGTAGTCAGTTTAATAAAGCTTTAAAACAAATATTGATATCTGAGATGGAAAGATACAGTGGAATAATATATATACAAGTGCCCCATTCATGTCGGTGCTGACAAAGGTCATAGGTCAACTAGTCATGAGATTCGAAATCATAATACACTGAATAGTTTTAACACTCTGTAAACTCTTTATTTGAACAAAATATTATATCTGAAGTATAAAACGAATTAAATTGGGTATAAAACTTTTGTTTCCAATCTCAATTCATTTCTGGTACTGTTTATACATACTCAACTTCCTTATATCTATTAGCCCGATACTTCTATCTTATTGTGTAGTTCTTACTATAATAGCGTTATTAAAATTTTGCTATAGGCAAATAATGAAATATCGCTCATAGCATTGAAAGTAAATTGACACAAAAAACACTGTATTGATATATTTACAGAATTGCAATTTCAATAAAAGTTTTTCCACATTGTCCATCTACTACTAATACATGTATCCTGCCCTTGCACAGAAGAGGTTAAGTAAGTACTGCTATAGGAAGCATATGAGAAGGGAGAAAACTAAAATTGTTACTTCTGAACAAAATATATTTGTGTTTATATCCCTTGATTTTTTTTTAAATAATTATTATTAGAATATGTATAGACGCCATTGTGTTTTCTACTGATGAGTTCAGTCACCGAATCCATGCCATGGTCCTAAGGAGACAATGAAGTTATTTGTGTTAATGTAGAGATCTCTCTTCAATACAAGGGCTGTTCCTATCAGGCAACTTTCTGAAGTTCAGATATATTACATTGTCCTTGTATTTTATCTGTTTATAATTACACCTAGCAATCACACAACATGACGTTTTAGCGTGTAAGATCTTTATAAAGTATTTTCAATATGGAAAAAATTACTATTTTAATTACAGTTTTTCAACGCTTTCCACCAGCTACTAATATATTTCCCTTGCACTGATAAAGGCAGGACTAAGAAAAGGGCAATAACTTAAATTGTTAAATCTAAATAAAATATATTTATGTTTATTTCCCTGAAAATTTCAGCCTGATACCTCTTTTAGCTTTTGAAATATTCACGTTCAAATATCGCGAAAATGTAAAAGTCACGCGAACTCGCGACTACCCTTAAAAATTATAAAAAATCATATCTCAGAAAGTGTTTGACCAAATAGCCTGAAAATTTCAGGAATCACTCAACTTTGAATGCACCACAAGCCCTGAAAATTTCAGGAAGATCTGAGAGGGTCGAGTGAACACCATTGGTTGAGTTGACATGGAATGACCCCTATTTCATTCACAAAAACACACAGACCTTTTTACACCTCTTTGTGTTTTTTTTTTTTTCAAGACATGAAATATGAGTGAAAAAACTTTCAATTTGATTTATAAATATAAAAAAAGCGATAATATATCAATTTTTCATGAGTTCATTATATATATATATATATATATATCATTAATGGCGGCGATGAAAACATTGTTTCAAAACGAGGCTTGCGCAATCTGTATAATATCTAATCTGTGCAATATACAGTGAACCAATTACAAAGATGCTTACAAAAGTCATGTGGCCAGTGTCAGGAGATTCCAATTAATAATAATCGCACTGAATAGTTTTAGCATATTTTTTACTCCATATATGAATACAACAATATATCAGAAGTACAAAGGAAATTAAACTGGGACAAGTTGTACGATATTTTTTTTTTATTATGAGACTTTCGAATAACAATGCTACCAAATGACGAATTGTCATTTTATCATTTCATTGGAATCTAAACTTTTTTTCAAACGATGAAACAACTTGACGGACACCCTACAAACCGTAAATGACAAACACATCGACAAACAACCAAACAAACATTATTCCGTCGCAGTCAATATGGTCAGATTTTGTCAACGTTGTCTGTCCGCCTGCATCTGTCTGTCTTCAACCATCGCAATCGCCAAACAGAGTGGTGTCCATTTTCACAGTTTAAGCAAAACACGGAAGCAGACGATAAGGTGAAACCTTCTACTACGTCTGCTAGTATTATTATTTACACAGGGAATTCCCCTTAACTCCGAAAATAACACGCACATTTCATCCCTATAAAAATATTTATAATCTGACACGAAAAAATGAGAGAAATGAACAGCACGAAACTGTAAACGAGAGAGGAACATAAACTGGTAACAGCCTGTTCAGGATTTACGTAAAAGCTACAGAAGCTACAGCTTAGGGTCCACAATTTCTTGGGGGGTCCCCAAATTAATTGCCCAAGTGAGCGATTATCATATATACTTAATATTTGGCATTGACATATAATTTCTGGACTTATAAAGGGCTCCATATATCAAAATAGCTTAGGGCCTTATCAAGTCTAAATCCGGCTCTGGTAGCAGCATACAATTAAGATAAAAGATGAAAACTGTCCAATCAAATCCTTCACTGAGTCCATGTCAATGCAAGTTTGGTAAACACAATAAACCAATGAACAGTTTCGATTATGTAAAGCGGTATTTCCGAAAGTGCGGAACGCGTGCCCCGGGGGTGGGGGGAGGGTGTGGGGTAATCAAAGAGTTTGTCGGGCTGAGAGGAAACCATGACCGTAAAAAAACATGTATGCAGTTTTTTTTCTTGTTTATAACAATGGGTACAACAATGGGTACAACAATGGGTACAACAATGGGTACAACAATGGGTGCAACAATGGGTACAACAATGGGTACAACAATGGGTACAACAATGGGTACAACAATGGGTACAACAATGGGTACAACAATGGGTACAACAATGGGTACTCATTGCTACGAAAATAGAAAAAAGTGGAGTACACAGATGACGAAAGTTTGGGAACCACTGATGGAAAGGATGAAAATATTGTGTCACAACTAATATTGACCCAATGGTTAGTGGCGCCCTCAGAAAGCTGAATTTAGGCACCCCTTTTTTTAAATCTGGATCATCTCTTGCCTAATACGGGGGTCACGTTCTGAGCCCTCTGTGATAAATGAACACCCCGAGACAGGGCGAATTTGATTATAATTTTTTTTTTTTGTATTTAAATTCTTTGATTGTAGCATCAGAAAACTGATTGTTGTTTCTTACAACAAAACATTCAGTACCACACCAAAATCTCTTAACCATGACAACTGTCAGTAAATCTGGGGGGTCATGACTTTTAGAACAACTCGGGCTCATGACCATATGTATCAGCTCGGGCATATGACTTACTGAAACAACGGGGGCCCATGACCATATGTAACAGATTGGGCCTGTGACTATCTATTACAACTGGTGCCCATGACGACATGTAACAACTGGGGCCCATGACGACATGTAACAACTGGGGCCCACGACAATATGTAACAGCTGGTGCCCATGACGACATGTAACAACTGGGGCCCATGACGACATGTAACAACTGGTGCCCACGACGACATGTAACAACTGGTGCCCATTACGACATGTAACAACTGGGGCCCATGACGACATGTAACAACTGGGGCCCATGACGACATGTAACAACTAGGGCCCACGACAATATGTAACAACTGGGGCCCATGACGATATGGTTGTTGGATATATAAAATCAATTACTTGGCTGTCGTTCAAGACATACTTCGGTACGAATATGTTTGTATATGCCTGTGTGTGACATGGAAAGGACAGAATCATATCTCCCAAAACCAATTCAAAAATAAGAGGAAGGGATAAAAAATAAAATTTTGTGTGGCATTAATTTTTTAAACTGTGCATTAGGTCTTTTTTTAAGAAAAAAAAAAAAAAAGAAATGGACAACACTTAATTCGCACTATGTTTAACTATAAATTACAGTTTTAAGGAATTTTACGAAATATTTTGATTATAATAATGTCTCGTGCTTTACTAATCAGTGTTATGTTAGGACATATAGCGAGGAAATCAATTAGTCTCATATAAGGTCCTATAGATAGGAAATCATTCAGTCACATACTGGGAGCTATAGATAGGAAATCAATGTCACATACTAGGAGCTATAGATAGGAAATCAATGTCACATACTAGGAGCTATAGATAGGAAATCAATGTCTCATGCTAGGAGCTATAGATAGGAAATCAATGTCTCATGCTAGGAGCTATAGATAGAAAATCAATGTCACATACTAGGAGCTATAGTTAGGAAATCAATGTCACATACTAGGAGCTATAGATAGGAAATCAATGTCACATACTAGGAGCTATAGATAGGAAATCAATGTCACATACTAGGAGCTATAGATAGGAAATCAATGTCACATACTAGGAGCTATAGATAGGAAATCAATGTCTCATGCTAGGAGCTATAGATAGGAAATCAATGTCTCATGCTAGGAGCTATAGATAGGAAATCAATGTCACATACTAGGAGCTATAGATAGGAAATCAATGTCACATACTAGGAGCTATAGATAGGAAATCAATGTCACATACTAGGAGCTATAGATAGGAAATCAATGTCACATACTAGGAGCTATAGATAGGAAATCAATGTCACATACTAGGAGCTATAGATAGGAAATCAATGTCACATACTAGGAGCTATAGATAGGAAATCAATGTCACATACTAGGAGCTATAGATAGGAAATCAATGTCACATACTAGGAGCTATAGATAGGAAATCAATGTCTCATACTAGGAGCCATAGATAGGAAATCAATGTCTCATACTAGGAGCCATAGATAGGAAATCAATGTCACATACTAGGAACTATAGATAGGAAATCAATGTCACATACTAGGAACTATAGATAGGAGATCAATGTTACATACTAGGAGCTATAGATAGGAAATCAATGTTACATACTAGGAGCTATAGATAGGAAATCAATGTCTCATGCTAGGAGCTATAGATAGGAAATCAATGTCTCATACTAGGAGCTATAGATAGGAAATCAATCGATCTTATCCTTGACCTAGAGTCCCAAAAAGAAAAATAATAAAGAAAATATTATCTATGACCAGGTAGTTGGGATGCTTTTGACTAAGGTCCGTGAACTCCTCAAGTCTGACGGGATCTCTCCTTTCCGCATCCACTTCCGGCAACTTTGTGTGACTGGAATCAAATATATAGAATAAAGGGATGGCTCAAACCATTTGTGACTCGCGACCCACAAAGAAACATTTGATTAAAGAAAAACACAAACCGCTTAAAATCAATTTCATACATTCTCGCATAGAATTTTTGGAGAAACACTTCAAATCCAATATACGGGCCACACTTTGAGAATGACTGGTTAAATTATACATCCCCCCCGCACCCTATATAGTGTTGTTTTCGTTGACGAAAACTAAAACTAAAACTTTCGTTGACGAAAATGTTGACTTTTCGTCAACGAGAACTAAAACTAAAATTAGCAGCAAGACTAAAACTAGACGAAAACTGAAATTATTACAGAAAAAAACCAAATAAAAACTGAAACTAAAATATGACCTGGGACTAAAACAACACCAACCCTATAAGCCGTCACCGACACACTAGTTAGCTCTGCCCTTCTGGTGGTAGACATAAGCTCTGCAACCTGAAAAGTTCATGCACTCCTGTTACCAACGTTATTAAAACAAGCGCAACAAAAAATGTTCAAATAGCAGATCTATCTAGGACCAGGCCAATATAGACATTTACTGAAGGAAACTGGATAGAATAGAAATTAAATTAACACGGATATTTAAAAGAGATGTTTGAAATGAATGTATTATATGGACAATGAATATCTATGGGCCCAATCATCACAATCTACAACAAAATGACCCAAATAGCAGATCCCTCCCCCCACTCCCGATTCTCCTAAATTTGTTTTCGTATTTTATGTAATTTTTGTTATTCTTCCATATAAATGTTTAATTATAAAACTAATAGATAACGTATAACAATTTAAAAAATTCAGACCCCCCCCCCCACCATCAAGCATTTATTTTATGGCATGTGAGCTGCCCCTACGTAACTCACTTTCCCCCGTCCAGAGTCCCGACCTAAACGCAACTAAAAGAACTGTAGCAGGGGTGGGGGACATATTATCACCCCTCCCCCAATCCTTAAAAAAAATGCAGAAGCCAAGAGCTGAAGCCGTTCAGGAAAAGATTCGCGGTGCAGGAAGTTCTACGGGAGACAACCTTGAAATTTAAACAACGTTGCGCAGGTTGGTGTATGCTTAGCCTGACCTCCCCTTGGATCAAAGGTTTAAAAAAAAAAAAGAGAAGAGAGAGTAGGCCATCTTACGGAGACACTGGTTTTGTTGACACGAGGGGGGGCAGGGAGTGGGTGGGGGGGGGGGGGTTGTGGCGTAATTTGTAGTCCAAGACAATACAGGCTTAACAATTGTTTTAGGGGCAGTGTTTCTCAAATTGTGACTCGCGAGTGACCCAGGAGCTGCTTTGAAATGGGTCGCACATTTATATATTTTTTTTAAATGATTGCTTAATCGATAAGAAATAAAACTAATTTTAGAATTCCTTTCTTCTACCTTTTGTTTTTTTTTTATTTTACTAGTGGGTCAAGTGGGTCGCTAGTAGCCAAAGGCTGGGAACCACTGTGGTTTGGGGAATCAAGAGAAGGAGAAACAGTTGGAAATAGAAGAGAGAAGGAGAGAAAGAGAGAGAGAGAGAGAGACAGACAGAGAGAGAGAGAGAGAGAGAGAGAGACAGAGAGAGAGAGAGACAGAGAGAGAGAGACAGAGAGAGAGAGAGAGTTTTAATAGAAAACTTCAAGACAACAGAGAAGGCCCAAACTAAATGTTTCAATCAATGGGGAGGAAGGGTTTGTTGTCTGGTAAGCAATAATAAATTCCTTCTTTTGATGAAGATGGTGAAATTCGCCTGAATGTTGAACTTGATGTAGGAAGAGAGCTGCGGTAAGGGGAGAGCATGGCGAAACAAAGTTACTAAAAAATGTAAAACTAAACTGGGACTTGATTATCTCCCCTCCCAGCCCCCGTAGCGTGAACATTTTACAGCAAGGGGCCAGGCCAATAGCGGGGGGGGGGGGAAATAAATGTTACTCAGTGGAGAAAACAAGCAGAGGGGGCCAGACAAAACGCAGGGAGCCCGGACCCCAGGCCCCCCCCCCCGCACGCTACGGGCCTGCTCCCCCTCCCCCCCCTAATTTTCTTAGCCCTTGAGGGCCATCTGGACAAAAGAATTGTAGAATTCTTCTGTTTCTTTAGACATGACATATTAAGGGATTGTGTGATTTAAAAAAGTAACTAAAATGTAATAAAACAACAACAATTAGTGACTATTTAACATCATATTCTCATAGTTATATCATTTTTTTATTATTTAATATAAGGAATTTATGATGGAGCCTAGAATAAGTGAACTAATCGACCGCCTAGGACCCCCCACATGCAACGCCCCTAACCCTGGTCAGCAGGGCCGGCTCTGGGCATAGGCGACATAGGCAGCTGCCTAGGGCGCCAAATTGCTAGGGGCGCCAGATTTAAAAAAAAAAACTTTCAAAAAGAATGGGCGGGCGTCCTAATAGATGACTGCCTAGGGCGCCGAATTGCCTGGAGACGGCTCTGCTGGTCAGTAACCCGCAAAGGCGGCCAGATCCCTAAAAAATACCCACCAATGTTTCTGCCTCTGGCTCACAAATAATATAAGAACGGCTCTATGAATGTAGAAATACTTTAATGACAATTTTATATATATATATAAAATAAACTTCCTTAGCCTTAGCAGGCCATCGGGGCTATTGAAGTGTAGAATTCATCTGTTTCTATAACCTCGGCATATGAAGGGATTGTGTGGTTAGCACAACGCCCTGCCGCCTTTACTTCCCCAACTTAAAGCTGGGTGGACTTGTTGGACGACTTTGAAGCAGATTTACCTTGAAAAATTCCCATGGTTCTCACCGAGTATCGAACCCAGGACTCTCAGGTCGACAGTCGAGAATCTACACCACTCGGCCACCCGTTCATACATTTTTATTGGCTGAAACTATTTTAATAACGTTATGTGATTTTTTTAAAAGCACATTTATCGCTGATTAACCAAACTATTAAATGGTCTAATTCTGTTAGTACAGATAATTAGTACATGTGATACCGAAACTGACGGAAAGAACTTCTCGTCAGACCAATCCATTGACTGTCATTTCGTCATTTCTGTTATAGATAAGGTGCCAAAAAGAAGTTTAAGAATGTATCTATTCACACGGAAAATTTTTACCAAGCGCATAGGAGATTTAGACGTTCAATATGGGATCAAATGACTAATTGATTGGAATATTGGAATTTACTCTGACATTCTTTTAGACTAATCTATGTTTGTTTGATTTACTATATATACTGTACTATATATACTATGCTATCTGTACTGTACTACATATACTGTACTAGATATACTGTACTATATATACTGGGCTGTCTGTACTATACTACATATACTGTACTAGATATACTGTACTATATATACTGTACTATATAAACTGCACTATATATACTGTACTGTATATACTGTAATCTATATACTGTACTATCTACATTATATATACTGTACTATACATACTATATGTACTGTACAATTGTCTGATTGGGAGGAGTCAGCGAACAATCGGTTAATCGATGTCTATTAGTCGGTAAGAAACAGTCAATGACTCAGTGAGTCAATATTATAAACTTAGAAGTGAGTGTATGAAGTGATGACAGAGAGTTGAAGTCTTGTATGAAGTGGTGACAGAAAGTTGAAGTCTTGTATTAATGTGGTTGTTGAACGACTGGAGTCAAGATTTATCTTTAATACATTTGTTGTGGTATCTAAAGCATCGGTGTTGTTTGATCTATTAATAGACAGATGCTGGATGTGAGCTATGAACATATAAATACTGTCATCATACCACGTGATAACTCTCTCATACTCTCATACCAGCGACCATTATGTGAATGTAGCCACAGTCTCCCCACGTGACATATTTCACCTGCTCGTATATTAAATTATAAAATAGTATTTAATCCCTACCTCCCCCCCCCCCACCCCAACCACACTTCACGTCTTTTTTTTTCCCCTACAAGGACAACAGTTTTCTGCAACTTTCACAACACAATATCGCGAGTTCTAAATCCCTAAAGTAATAGTGGGCTAACATCTCTCTCCCCCCCCCCTTCACCCCCTAAACTTCGTCTAATACATTGGTTCTCAAATTCTGTTAACGTCTTTAAAATCAACTTCTACGACACAAATTTCCTTTTGCCTAACTTATGTTTTATAAAGATAATAACATTGAAAATCAGTGTGATTTTTAAAAAAAAAACGTTTTACATTTTGCTTGCATTAGCCGCGGAGTTCGTTTTAAAGTGGAGGGTGGTAGGACACAGAGATCTCAGTGCTCAAGCAAACTACGGGCTGAGAAACCGCTGGTGTCAACTATTTTTAGAATGGCGTCCATCGGTATTCTGTATAAAGGACAACTGCTCTCGAAAAAAAAAATTATCGAGGGGCAGGAGGACGGGGAGTGGGGTGGGTGGGGGTGGGGCAGGGGGAATCGAATGATGGGGAAACTTTGGCCATAAAATGGCCGGAGGAAGATCTTGTTGATTTTGAAGCTTTGCAGAATGTTGCTAGAAGTTTCGATTTTTAGCGGAAACTTAAAAGAGCTTATGGGATTGACTGGCGATAGGAACCTGCGACCATTGAGTCAACATCTGCACACAAACAGGCACGCGATGGCCGGAGGGCAGTGAAGGACAATGTGCGTGTGTGTGTGTGTTGAATCATAGACAGCAGGTGTCTCTCTTATATAAGACCATCTTGACCAAGCAGAACTTGACCACAGATCCCCCGTATTACCTTAGCTCTAGTCAGACTGTTCACCAGTCTAGAGAGAGCTGTGGAGATACCGAGAGTGTCTATGATCTGATGAAGAATATTTCAAAGTGGTATATATTATAACACAAGTTTCGTTCCATTCGCTATTATTTTTTGTTCGCTTTATATGGCAATTGTATAGTGAAGTACTCAAAGTGTCCAAGTGCTTGAAGTACTTTACTAAATATTCATAACTATCAACAGTGAAAAGAGTGATTCAAAGTGCGTTGATTTCATTTCGCTGCTTTGATCTTAAAGTTGTTGGACTCTTCACATGAGAAGTTACCCAGTTACCGACAATACTGTGTATTAAGAAATTAATAATAACTTTATACATTTTCATCTTCATTTCTGGATTCGATTCGCTTAAACCAGAAAATATACTGATCAAATATTTCGCTATTCTACAATGAATTCCTACACAGCAACAGCAATATTGACGTTTGTCATTTTGATTACTTCAGCTTATGGTAAGACAATTTTATACATATGTTTTTTTATTTTCTTTCATTTTATAATGGCCTTTTAAAATCTCTTATATGGCTAAATTCTTCGAATTTAAAAAAAAAATAATAATTTTTTAATGTCCTCCAAATTACAGTGTCTTTAGATTAGTAACATTTTTTACCTGTTTATTTTACTTTTACCCATAACCGATGTGTTCGTTTGGGGGGGGGGGGCGAATGAACGCATCAACAAACAAATACCTGTTGTGATTTCATACGTCCTTTCTTTGGTCTCATAGACTTGGTGGCGACCATCTCCTATCCAAGTCATCGGCGTATATTTGTGCATTTACCAGGGATTGAGCCATGAACACTTTGCATGCGTGTCTGGCTCAGTATGAGGGACGGATGGCCGAGTGGTGTAGATACTCGACTGTCGACCTGAGAGTCCTGGGTTCGATCCTCGGTGAGGCCCATGGAATTTTCCCAGGTGAAATTCGCTGCAAAGTCGTCCCACAGGTCCACCCAGCTTTAAATGGGTACCTGACTTTAAGTTGGCGAAGTAAAGGCGGCTGGGCGTTGTGCTAACCACACAATCCCTTCATATGCCGCGGTTATAGAAACAGATGAATTCTACACTTCATCTGCCCCGATGGCCCGTTAGGGCTTAGAAGGGAAATTTTTTTTTTTACTGGCTCAATATCGACTTCGATGACGTGTCAATTATTATTATTTTTTTTTTAATAATTATAACTTTTGTACAAAACATTGATTTCTCTGAGTTGTAAACTGACATTTCCAACATTGATTTCTCTGAGTTGTAAACTGACATTTCCAACATTGATTTCTCTGAGTTGTAAACTGACATTTCCAACATTGATTTCTCTGAGTTGTAAACTGACATTTCCAACATTGATTTCTCTGAGTTGTAAACTGACATTTCCAACATTGATTTCTCTGAGTTGTAAACTGACATTTCCAACATTGATTTCTCTGAGTTGTAAACTAACATTTCCAACATTGATTTCTCTGAGTTGTAAACTGACATTTCCAACACTGATTTCTCTGAGTTGTAAACTGACATTTCCAACACTGATTTCTCTGAGTTGTAAACTAACATTTCCAAAATTGATTTCTCTGAGTTGTAAACTAACATTTCCAACATTGATTTCTCTGAGTTGTAAACTAACATTTCCAACACTGATTTCTCTGAGTTGTAAACTGACACGGGCTTGGGAAATGTGTGGAGGGGTATCAGGAGTACAATTTATTTTTTAAGCTGTCAGTGACTGAGTATCAGCTCTAGTTTTCAAAACTAGACGTACAGTTTCAATAACAGGGTAGGGGACATCATACGAAAGTACCAACAACTTTTGTCAGTCAACACTGTGTGACTGTCTACAGTGGTGCCATTCTTATGTTTTTGGGAGCCCAAGAAAAGAGGCGGGGAGGGAGGGGGGGCTTTAGGATAGAAGCTATATGATCATCATACCACTTCAATTGTCTTGCCATACTAGATTATTATACCCATCACACAGAAATAATCTATAATCCTGTTATATATTACATTGTGTTGGCTATAGCCCTATAATGCATTTTACCGGCTTTTATATTTTGTGTACTTTATTATCTTTTATCTTTGAATGATTTGTCTGTGACTATTTATTTTTTGATACATGAAAGATTCTAAGCAACAGAATTTTTATTAGCTGATCTACAGCTAAAAATATCTGTAAAGTCATTTTAATGGCTGAGATGTTAGTCTCTTAGAAACGACCGTTTTTGTGGTGCCCTTTTTAGTGCATTTCTGTAATCCACACAATAACCGATGTGCAATAGTCATGTCGGCATAACGGGAGACATTGGGGGGGGGGGGAGGAGAGGAAGACTTTCACCAAGACCTAACAAATTCACTTGGCTCTCAATGGAGATTGAACACGGGACCCTCAGGTTGAGCGATTTAACGCACTGCCATCCGTCTCCTAACAAGATAAACACTTCCAATTTTCAAGTAAAGTGTTTAAAATTGAAAGGTGCAACATTCCCACAAATAGACAAAAAAATTAGACAAGATTTTACACGCACAAGTAAGCGGAAATCCATCATTTTGTGTGTCAAAGATGCATTGGCCAACGAGCTTCAGATGTTCTTGAAACTTTGCCTTAAGACCTTTCTAACCATAAGGCTAATAGATATTAAATAATGAAAGATCTGGGTGTAAATAGCAAGCCAAAATATCAATAATTTTTCTCTGGGCTACAAAGTACTTTATTCGGTTGGAATGACCTACTGAGTGGCGGAGTTACCATGGATAGTCGGAGAGTGCAGTCCGCCTCTGGCTACTTTTATTCTCAGAGAAGGGGCGGCGGGGGGGTTTACCAATTTACTATGTTGTTGTTTTTTACTCAGGGAAAAGGGCGGCATTTGTATAGTCCGTCCAGGGCATCACAAACTTTCAATAAACGAATGGCTGTTATTCTGTTGAGGCATGGGGGCATCTATTGAGTATAGTTTTCAAAGCTGACAAAAGTTGCAGTCTACATATTTTTTTAAAAGTGTAGCCAGTCTCACGTTGTCTGTGTATATTTTTTTAAAAGTGTAACCAGTCTCACGTTGTCTGTGTATATTTTTTTAAAAGTGTAGCCAGTCTCACGTTGTCTGTGTTTAATTTTCCCTTCAAACAAACAAATAAACAAACAAACAAGCGAAGTATATTCTAAATTGTTTTACCGCTGTGACCCATACCGTTATGTCAGTCTGAACGTCTGTCTGTCTTCTTGCCTGTGTATTTTGTCGTCCTGCCCATGCGAATAATTGTTTAGACTTTGAGAGACATTTGAAAGAAGTGGTATGTGTGTATGTGTATGTGTGTGTATGTGTGTGTGTGTGAGTGGGTGATCCTAGGCAAAAGTACCTGTAGAGACCTCTATAGCTTACAATTTGAAAGACTTTTGCACTGGAAAAAAGATGGGGTGGGGTCTAGGTAGGGGGACCCCTAGTGATTGCCTCTTTTTTCTATCCATGAAAACTTTAAAAAATCATATTCAAACACATTTAGCAGTATTCTAATTAGCACCATCTCAGCAATACCTCATTTATCTTCATGATCTTTTCATTAATATTTGTTTATACCATGTTGTCATATTCGATTACAACTTCGATGTCCACAGGTAAAAAAATATTCTGTTACTACAGCAGCTTCGCTCACACCCGTCAAGGGGTCGGGAACTTCCTCCCGGAGAACATCAACCCTCGCTTGTGCACCCACCTGATCTACGCCTTTGTGGAGATCACCCCTGACGGCAGCGACCTGGTGCCCTTCAACAGGAACGACGCTGGTCCCAACGGTGAGTAGGTCACAGGTCACTGGTGTTGATTTTTAAACCCATGGGTACTTATGTGATCTTTAAAACACCCCACCCACCTCCACACACAGATTTATTTGTAGGCCTACGCCTCAAAAACATATAGTTTACCGTATAAAATGAGATTCCATTCAGATATCATTGATTTTATAATAATTACGAATTAGATTTTAGTAAATATGCATAGATGAGATTTATAATGCATTTGAGCATTGATTTTATCATAATTAAAAATTATGTTTCAGAAAAATATACATAGATGAGATTAAGACCTACTGCACATACAGATCTGTTAATGTCAATATTGCCTAGTTACATTATACTATTCATAAGTCTTTTTATTGTTAACGACCAATGTGAAATAAATATTTAAGATGTTTTACTTTATTCTAAATGGGTAAACATTATTTTAAAATATATTTCCGTAAAATAGAACATTATTTTGTTAGCTGAACAAAAGTTTGCTTTTGATAATCTAAACGTTAAGTAATCTTACAGACTTGAAGGACTATTCTATAACTGTGAGAAACTAAAAATATTTATAAAAAAAAAATGCATTCGTTAAAATTCGTAGCCTTATTATCATCTGATTATCTTACCTTTCTATTGTAATCTTTTGAAAAAAGGGGAGACAACATTACTTTATATTTAAACTCTATTGAGTTTCGAAAACAAAACATCATCTTGTCTCAACACGAGATTGAAAAAGTAAGCAGCAACTCAAAAAAAAAAAACAAAACAAAAAAAAAACAAAGAAACAGCAGCTATTAAAAGCTATGAAGATGTTGAGATGTTTGGAATTCAATTTCTTCGGATGTTTTTCAGTCTTTAGTGACTTGCACACCTAGAGCTGACTAAAAAGTTTCAAGTTTAATGTATCATTAATTAATTGTTGTTTTTTTTATTTATTTCATTAAAAACTTGTGAGCCAAAAACCAATTTCAGTGGCCCTTCTACACATCACAAAATCCTGAACAAGTTCTTTTTTTTAACGATTCTTTTATACTAGCTTTATTTTTTAGTGGCGTAACCTGCGTTCGTGTCACCTGGGGCGGACTCTGAAAATGCTCACCCATCCCGTGCCAAAAAAGTTCTTTAGTGGTTAAAGTGCCCCTCATACTAGTGGCAAAGTTAAGCCACCTGTAACGGAACTCCCCCCACCCCCAGCAACCATCCGCCTCACTACGCCACTGTACAAACATGTTAACGAACTCTATTCCTTGAATTGGTGTTTAGGTCTGTACACTCGTACGCTTGCTCTCAAGAAAATCAACCCTGAACTTAAGGTACTACTTGCTGTCGGGGGGTGGCAGATTGGATCCAAACCTTTCATCCCCATGATCAGAAATGAGACCATCCGAGCTAAGTGGATCAAAAACGTGGTACGCTATTTGAGAAGGTAAGCATCAGAATGAATTATAAAATCAAATTAGCCGATTCAAAAAAGTTTCTGATATTTCTAAAATAACGCTATAGAAATCTATTTTCTCAGAAAAACAAATTGGGAAAATCCTGATTATGACCAGTGGCTTTTTAACAGAGGGCGCACTGGTAGCGCGCCATGGGACCCGACTCGTAAAGGGTCCCGCAAAAGTCAATTTTACGCTTTATTTTCCATGTATTAGTCAAACTAAAACAGTCTAATGTTTCTACTACGCTTGGAGTCCCAAAATGACCTTAAATCTATTCTGCAAATGACGTGTTAAATTAGATTCAAAATGAAAAATCATTTTACTTCTATCGATGCCCAGAAAAAGACAGAATACACACGAAATAATGGAAACATAACCCAAAAAACACACCCAGAAAAAGACAGAATACACATGAAATAATGGAAACATAACCCAAAAAACACACCCAGAAAAAGACAGAATACACATGAAATAATGGAAATATAACCCAAAACACACACCCAGAAAAAAGACAGAATACACATGAAATAATGGAAACATAACCCAAAACACACACCCAGAAAAAGACAGAATGCACATAAATAATGGAAACATAACCCAAAACACACACCCAGAAAAAGACAGAATAGACATGAAATAATGGAAACATAACCCAAAACACACACCCAGAAAAAGACAGAATACACATGAAATAATGGAAACATAACCCAAAACACACACCCAGAAAAAGACAGAATACACATGAAATAATGGAAACATAACCCAAAACACACACCCAGAAAAAGAATACACATGAAATAATGGAAACATAACCCAAAACACACACCCAGAAAAAGACAGAATACACATGAAATAATGGAAACATAACCCAAAACACACACCCAGAAAAAGACAGAATACACGTGAAATAATGGAAATATAACTCAAAACACACAGGGCCGTTTTAAAGGATGGGCAAACTAGGCGGCTGACTAGGATCCCCCCCCCCCAATCCAAAGGGATCCCTGTTGGAACTCTTACTTACAAGCACGCCAATCGCAGACAAGAGGAATGTAAGTCTTTGATGGAGGTCCCTCGGGCTGAAACGACTTAATAGTTGTGAGGGGGGGGGTCAAAGTGGCATAAATTTTATAGATTATTAGGGGGGGGGCCAAAATGGTGCGCTTTGTATAAAACCTCTTGTGGTGTTTTAAGGACCTTTGCGTTGTTGTTAATCGTGACAGTGGCGTATACATTAAAAAAAAAATTTCAATAGTCAATGTTTTTGTTTTTTTTTTAAGTTGGGGGGGGGGGGAGATTTTAATGCTGTTTTCGGAGTTGACCCCAAACTATTGCATATACAATTCCTTTTTTTTTCTTCTTCTTACTATTTCCTTGTAATAATATTGCTTTGGGTTTTTTTTTGTTTTTAATTCAATTTTATTTTTTCTTATCCAGCAATGGCTTTGATGGTTTTGACATGGACTGGGAGTTCCCGGCAACACGAGGGAGTCCACCGGAGGACAAATATAGATTCACGTCTCTTATGAAGGTACCGTGTTAATTTCTAAAACTGTGAACAATAACCAGGGCCATTTTTATGGATAGGAGTACTAGACACCTACCTAGACCCCCCCCCCCTCCACCACCAGTGGTGTAGTGAGTGGGGGGCATCATTCCCCGGGTGCTACTCACAAAGGGGCGCCAAATGGTATATTTTACATATAATATTATATGGTTTTCGAATGTGAGGGGGGGGCGCTAAAAAGTTATTGTGCCCCGGGCGCGAGTTAAGCTCATTACGCCACTGCCTACCACACCTCACTCTCATGGGACACTTTCCAGAGTAAATTGCTATTAATGGTCTTGAGAAGTTCTTTTGCCCAGCGACACAAAAAGTGTTTTCAAAGTATTTGCATCCAAAGCCCTAAGAAAACGTCTTTGATAATTGCCAGATGACATTATAAGAGAATATGATTGGTAGAGATAAAAATTAAATTAAATCTCTTTATGTATTTTTTTAAAAAATCTTTTCGATCTCTTTTAATTTTATCATTATTCATTCGTAAATAATCTTAAAAAAAATAAAAGGTAACACTTTTTATTTTGTAATGATTAACGGACAAATTAAAAACTGATTCAACAAAACCCAGCACTTGATGAATAAGTTGAGTGTAGCAAAACAAAATAATTATGAAAAGCTTTTTTTTTGACTCAGGGTTTGTATGAAGCTTTCGCCCTGGAGGCCAAGGAGTCGGGGAAAGAGAAATTGATTTTGACCCTGGCTGCGGCCTCGGGGACGTACTACATTGACCAGAGCTACGAGCCGAAGAAAATTATCAAGTAAGTTGATTGTGACCGTAACTGTAACTATGCGATTCCTATAAATTGTTGCACCCAAGCCAGAAAGACGAAAAACACCGCAAAATTTTTCCCAACTCTTATTGGCTGTTACTTTTTTTTTTTAAGTGGCTTAATGGCTGTAGGGCCAGCATCAGAAGGTGCAGGGCTTGATTCAAAAAAATTTAGGTGAACATCGAAGCAATAAGTTTTTCTGAGAATACTTGAGTAATACCACTTATTCCACTGGCGTAGGGGAGTGGCTTACTCCACTGGGAGACATCGATCCTATTGGCATACATCTAACCCTGGATGTCGGTTTGTAAGTTTGACCCAAATGTCAAAAGATTACAACATTTCGACCCATTACGTAATCTATCAAAATCTCAAAGGGTGTTGAAACAAGATATTTATTTCCAAAGAATGGTCATTTAACAACTCCGAGGTATACAAGCTTATTCTAACAAATTTAAAAAGATTAATGAGTGCTCACTAAAGGGCTAAAACCAATGTAGGTCATGTCAAAGTGTCAATATGGAGCAAACCTTTGAAATTCTGCTTCCTAAATCTTTTACTTTTTTAAAAATAACAATACCAACAACAAAAACCTTAGATTTGTTCTTCATTTGGCACCTTTTAGATATGTGTGATTAATGTTCTTTTACGGTGCCGCCTGATGCAACCGCCTCTCTGTATCATACCACGATACGCCTCTGAGCAGAGTTGTGTAGATTTGAAGCTGTTCGCCTGAATATCTGAGTTCAAACAAGTGGTCAGATAGTGGAGTGTCAGAGTGTGGCTGGTCAGTCAAAATTTAGAAGTTGGCCTTAAATGAACTCCCACAATGGTGAAGAAATACAATATTACTTTTTTTTTTTTGCTAAGTTTTGGATATTTGACATTGATGTATATATATTCAATTTTGTGTTGCTTTAGAGACTGTTAGTTAGTGTGTGTGTTTTTTAAAGCTCTACAATGTGTTTAATATATGAGTGCGTGACAGTTGAAAATGAGATATATACGGGATATGACATAGAGGAACAGGCTTGACAAAAGACTATAGCTTTGATCATAACCTTTATCATAAATATGTATTGTATCCCAGAGTTGGGATAACGAGAAGACCTGGGGGAGGGGAGGAATGAGAGCAGACAAAGCGAAAAATAATATATACATGTATATATATATATAAAGTTCCATTATGTATATATAGGGGACGATTGGTCGAGTGGTGTAGAGCGGGTTCGAATCTTAGTGAGTACCTTGGGACTTTTTCAGGTGAAAGTCCCCAAGTCCACCCAGCTTTAAATGGGGGAGTAAAGGCGGCTGGACGTTGTGCTAACCACACAATCCCTTCATATGCCGAGGTTATAGAAACAGATGAATTCTACACTTCATCTGCCCCGATTAGCCCCTTGGGGGCTAAGAGAAATTTACTATATAAATATATATATAAATAAATAAAAACGTGTACACATTCGTGGGAAGTCTGGGAAACACTGACCTACATTAAATAGGTGGAGTGTTTACACGAAATATCACTATTGTCTGAGTGACTGTGTGCGCTGTAAGTTTGGATAACGGTATGGTATGTATGAGCATGAGTGTGTAACTGGAGACTGAGTTGTATTGTCTGTGGGTGTGTGTGTGTGTGTAGCTGGACTGTGTGTACAGTTAGTTGATGTCCAGTTGTTGGAGAGAGAGTCATGATATACACCTGGTATGAGAGGAGGTCGTTCTTTGGCCCAGTTATCAGAGCCGACGCGGTCAGTAGTAATTGGAGTTCAGGATTTCTTAGCTAATAGTGTTTTGTAGATGATATATTGTGCTGATAGGAATCAAAGAGTGATTTGTATCTTCAAAAGGATTTTGTTGATTGTGTTATACGTTTTTTCCTTTGGTGATATCTGTTAAATACAGTAAAGGCTACGGAAGTTAAAAGTACATTGTGATATCTGCCAAAGAACGACCTCTCATACCAGGTGTATATCGTGACTCTCCCACAACTGGACATCAACTAACTGTACACACAGTCCTGCTACACACACACACACGCACACACGACAATACATCTCAGTCTCCGGTTACACACTCATGCTCTCCCCTGCTCTTACATACCATACCGTTATCCAAACTCACAGCGCACACAGTCACTCAGTGACAACTATCATATATTAAATGTAGAGTAGATGTAACTAATGTGAGCAGAGCGCGGGCAGGATCTAACAGCCTGACGTGTCGTATTTCACCCGCGGGTCATAGTTTGCCCATCTCTGTGTTATCCAGGTAAAGCAAAGAATTGGCTGACCTTAAAAAAAAAAGATAGATATAACGATGTAACGATTTGTTTTATTACTATATTCCTCACTCTACCATCAGTTACATTGACTACATGCTTCTGATGACCTATAACTACCATGGTCAGTGGGAGAAAATCACTGGTCACCACAGTGGACTGCTGGCTCACAAAAATGACCCCAAAACAGGGGAAAAGTCGCAGTTGTTTCAGGTTAGTAAAGTCTTATTATTTCATAACAGCTTCACTTTATGCTACTTCTTGCAGTTTTAAATTTTTATTTGTATATAATAAACCATGTTATATCGTGGTTAGGGGGGGGGCCGATGGCCGAGCGGTGTAGAGCGCTCGACTGTCGACCTGTGAACCCCGGGCTAGATTTTCGGTGAATACCAATGAAAGTTTTCAAGGCCCTGGTGGAATTTGTTTAAAAAGTCGCTCAAGTCAGCTCAGCATTCGATGGGTACCTGACTTTTAAGTTGAAGAAGTAAAAGCGTTATGCTAACCACACAATTCCTTTTTGTATGCCGACGTTACATAAGAAGATTAATTCTACACCTCATTTGCCTCGATGGCAGTTTATGGCAAATGAACTATTTGTTTATTTTATTATCCGTTATATTGTTTGCATGACAGTCTCATTTTAGTTCTTTGTATAAAAAAAAGCTCCAGTATATAACAAGTACTGCTCAAATCTCAGTAACTCAACAATAAAAAGACTTTGCGCTTAAAACATTTTTTTTTGCATATTTATGTGAGTAAATAGAACATGCTAACACTGTAAAAATATTAATAACGAAACAACATTTTATCAGGAGTGGTCCATTGACTATTGGCTGGACGTCGGCCTCTCCAAGGACAAACTGGTTGTGGGAATTCCTACATATGCCATGACCTACACATTGGCAGACCCCGCAATGCACGGCATCCACTCGCCAGCGGTCGGAGGAGGGAAGATGGGCGAATTCACCAAAGAGACTGGGATCTTGGCTTATTACGAGGTAAGTCATAGGGCAGCTTGACCGCCGAGTGATTGCTCTATGTTTTGTTTTTCATTGAAAGCAGAACCCAAATCGCTATTATTTTATTAAGATTACTTTCAAAGTTCGATTATTGTAACAGTTAGCATAAACTATTTTCCTTTGATAATTAGATCTTTGTTTAATGTTCTTCATTTGGCCCCTCATAGATATGTATGAACAGGATGAATAAAGGCTGGAAGTCTGAGTGGATTGAGGACCAGAAAGTTCCCTTCACTTACGACGGTGACCAGTGGGCAGGCTATGAGGACAGACGAAGTATCACTTTCAAGGTGAACAATTTGTCCATTTTTGTACAGTATTTGTACAGCGTGTTGTTTTTATTATTTCACATTGATTTGTGGTGAGGATGTCCAAGACAGAGTTAGACATTTTTAGGTGTGTATTAGAACTCACTTATTCACACTGACCACTTCACTATTCTGGCTTGGAATTTGTTCACTGATGAGTCACCGAACAGTAGAAAATGTTAACACTCATCTGTAGGAGTGGCAGGGTTTAATCAAACCAACCAACCAACCAACCAAAAAGTCAACCGGTTTATCTATCTATGTATTATCTATACATCTTTCTGCCAAATATATGTCCATCTGTCTACCTATAAATATATATCCTAATGTCTATCTATCATTTACATATTAGGATTTCTATATTTAATATACATTAAAATATTTCTATGTAACTGTGAATCTATCTTTCTGCATGTCTATATTAGCCATCTATTCACTTATCTATCCATCCACCTGGCTGTCTATCAAACTATCCACCCATCTACCATTCCACCTGCCAACTCACCCCTCCCTTCAATCCATCTACCCATCCGTCTAGACTTTAATTTTAAAATCAATTTTTCATCTTTTGTTTTTCTAAAAATCCTAATTCTGTAATTCTTTTTGTTTTATTTCCAGGCCAACAATATACTGAAGCGTGGGTTAGCCGGGGCGTTTGTCTGGTCGATAGAAATGGACGACTTCAATGGTGTGTGCGGTGAGGGACCTTACCCATTGCTGTCTACCATCACAACCATACTGGACGACACACTGGTAAGTCAAAGGGTGATGTAAAACACTAGGGTGATAGTGTGCAACTAGTGATGGAGCCATTCATTGGAAATTAGAAAATCAAAACCTTTCGGGCCAGCCTGAGTCGTACATTTTTTCTCATACGATTTTCATTTTGTTAACCGAGTTTATGATTTTTATTTTTGGAACTCAGTCTAGAATACTTTCTAGCATTTCTCATAGTCTTATATATATATATATATATATATATATATATATATATATATATATATATATAGAGAGAGAGAGAGAGAGAGAGAGAGTGATAGTTGGAGAGATAGATAGATAAAAAGATTGATAAGTAGATGTACAGTTGGACAGATAGATAGATAGATAGATAGATAGATAGACAGAGAGAGAGAGAGATAGACAGTTGGACAGATATATAAAAAAGATAGATAAGTTGATGTATAGTTGGACAGATAGATAGATAGATAGATAAATAGATAGATAGATAGATAGATAGATAGACAGAGAGAGATAGACAGATAGATAGATAGATAGATTAGATAGATAGATAGATTAGATAGATAGATAGATAGATAGATAGATTAGATAGATAGATTAGATAGATAGATAGATTAGATAGATAGATTAGATAGATAGATTAGTTAGATAGATAGATTAGATAGATAGATTAGATAGATAGATAGATAGATAGATTAGATAGATAGATTAGATAGATAGATTAGATAGATAGATTAGATAGATAGATTAGATAGATAGATTAGATAGATAGATTAGATAGATAGATTAGATAGATAGATTAGATAGATAGATTAGATAGATAGATTAGATAGATAGATTAGATAGATAGATTAGATAGATAGATGAGATAGATAGATTAGATAGATAGATTAGATAGATAGATATGTCACGATAGAAACGCGTTGGTAGTTTAGAGAATCAGCGTCGATAATATTGGAATCGATCATAAAATTTGTCATCGTCCAATCAATTGCCGCAACATATTTAACAATTTACACTTTTTTTTCTTTCAAATAATGATTTTGAATCAGAGAGACAACACACATTGAAACAGCTTTTTGTTCATAGGACCCCCCCCCCCCTGATACAGCAATAAACACCGCTTTCAGTTGAAGTTCAGTTATATTTGGTACCTGGCCTCTGTAATCAGGGCCGACGCCAGATAGTACTTGAACACAGACGAGATCCTGACTTCAACTGCAAGCATGTGCCCCAACTATCATTTAAATAGCGAATTACTGATATAGGTGGGGCCCCAAAGCCCTGCGAAAAAGATTCAGATTGCATTCCCCCCCCCCCACCCATACAGGCCATAAAGAGGTCAAATATTTTTTTCACAAGTTAAAAAAAAACAAAAAAAATTTGGCCTCTAGGCATTTTTTTTTTATATTTTATTTCAAAATGGAATTATTAGTAGTAGGTAAGGCATAAATGTACTACCGTCCCATCGACTGTATACAAAAATGATAAGGTTTACTTTTTCAGTCTAAAGCGGCAGCTCGTCATTCTGCAGTCATCTCATCTCAGACTGCCAGCAAACAAAGTCAACCCAAACTCAAACCATTGCTGCAAAGGAAAACTCCAAACCGGAAAGAACAAAACAGCGTTGTCCGGGGAAGTGTGGAAGTTGTCGAGAGTAAATCTGACTTGGTCGCCAAGATTAATCCCGAGGTGAAGGCCCCAGTGACTAGCCCCGAGGTGAAGGCCCCAGTGTCTAGCCCCGAGGTCAAGGCCCCAGTGACTAGCCCCGAGGTGAAAGCCTCAGTGTCTAGCTCCAATGCGAAGGCCTCAGTGTCTAGCCCCGAGGCGAAGGCTGCCCCGCAGAAGGTGGACAAAAATCGAGTCCGTTGGTGGACTGCCCCGATCTTTCGCAAAACGCCCACGTGGAGGCCGTTGAATATTGGGAAGATATCTAGTGACGCAGGTGCAAAAGAAGGGCATGTTAAAAAGAAAGTGCTCTGGAGACGAAAAGGCTCTAGAACTACGTCAACTGGTAAGTACAGATGGAATTTCTCATTAGAGAGACTTGTGGGAGAAAGACAATGACATACAAAATTAACAAAATCTTTACATTTGTTTCCATTAAATGTTGATAATCATTGTTGTTATTTATCTTGTAAAGTGCAAACAGATTTTTTTTAATTAACAATTTTTTTATTTATTTTTTTAACCCATTTTTTCCCTTGTTTAAATATTAGTTTAATGTATACTGAATAAATAGGCAATCAGTCTGTCAGGCGAGCAGATTGATAAATAGATAGATAGATAGATAGATAGATTAGATAGATAGACAGACAGACAGACAGATAGATAGACAGACAGACAGACAGACAGACAGACAGACAGACAGACAGACAGACAGACAGATAGATGGATGGATAGATGGATAGATGGATAGATGGATAGATGGATAGGATAGATAGGATAGATAGGATAGATAGGATAGATAGGATAGATAGGATAGATAGGATAGATAGGATAGGATAGATAGGATAGGATAGATAGGATAGGATAGATAGGATAGATGGATAGGATAGATGGATAGGATAGATAGGATAGATAGGATAGATAGATAGATAGAAAGGTAACGCCATTTATCTATTCTCCTTATGTTTCTAAATCAAACACATTTAATTTTGTTAAGTATTTAAAGTTCTACTCGCCAACTCTTCTTCTTATTAAAAAAATATTTGTAAAACTATTTCAATTTCTTTCCCATTCCAAACTACACATTCTTGTTTTACTCTGTTCCCCGTCCTCCCCTCTAGCCAGTCCCCAGACAACAAATATCCCAATGGTCAAACCCTGGCAAGGCCTTCATTGGTGGTCAGGTTTAAGCAGCCAACAGAAAGCAGTCAAGTCAACGTCTTCGGGAGATGTTCCCCGAAGAACGGGGGACGTCATGAAGAAAGTATCAACGCCAGAGCCCGTGGGTCCCAGTGCCAGACCCAGCATGTTAGCTGCATACATGAGCTTCATTGACGGTAAGTGAACAACTTCAAACGTTATTTACACAGTCGCGGACCGGCATATCTTATGACAACCCTTTTTAATAGAGTAAAACCCATGGGTGGGCTGCGCTGCGTCTTGCCAACTTTAAGGAAGAAAATCTTTTTTTCGGAAAAAAATTAAGAACTCTTCTCTTTTTAAAGTTTAAGCACCGAATATATAACACTTTATCGGTCTAAATATAGTAGACGCAAGCTATATAGTCTTTATATCTATGGTAGCACCTAAATGTTGATACACATAGCACAATAGCACAAATATGTCGGCTTTCGGATATGTCAATTTATACAGATGATGCACATTCTGAATAATTTTTATTATATGGGTAGTTACTATCTTCGTGTTCCCCATTTTCCCCGCACTTAATTTATGGACTCTCTGCCTCTACTGTTACTGAAAATAAGAGAAGCGACTTTAAGGCAATGGTTTGAATCGAATTTCGTCCATAATCCATTCGAAGACAATCAACGAAAACCGAATTCAACAGAAAAAGACTATATAATTTACATTTGATTTAATGTAAATTAATTAATTCTTGATACATTTCATTAAAAATTATTTGTAATTTATTAATAAATAAAATAGGAGAAAAGAACCGTTTTCTTAATTAGGTTAACAGTGTACATAAACTATGTTCGTACACAATAATTTTATGTACATTTTTTTACCGACAATCTCTAGCTAGTCAAGTCAATTATTTATGTTTTTTTTTAAATACATTATGAAATACCTGCACACATTTGTATCATTCACACCCCCCCCTTCCTTTACCACTCCACAGCCAGAACCGAGGTGTGCAGAAAGAACGGGATAGGGACCTACGCAGACCCCATGTCATGTGACCACTTCATTATCTGCCTGTCCGGCAACTGGATGGACATACCGCCCCACGTCATGGCCTGCCCAGTGGGCACGAGATTTGACGCCAGTCTGAGGATCTGTAACTACGCCTCACACGTGGATTGCCAGAACTAAACATAAACAGACAGACAATCAAAACAGACATACTTTTTTTGGTTTATTTTTCTATATTGTAATTACATTTGCGTGCTACTTGCTTTCTTCTTTTTTTTTTTTAAACTCGCATGCCCTGTGATATTCCCGGCTCTGGAGAATTTTTTTTTGTCATTCCAACACCTCATTCTAAATATGACATTATTGATATATAAATTATGGGGGGGGGGGGGGGAGGTCCGAAATTATGTCCCATGGGTCATAACCCCAGCGCGCAAGATCCAGTTTATGAGGCAAACAAAACGGTAATTTAACTTTCTTGATAAAAATTTCTAGGATGGGAGACGTTGTAGTAATATTGCAATTTTAATGACGATTTGTGCTGGTCATTATTTCATTTTTCCCGGCGTGCTGTGCAAAACAATAAATAAATGAGATAACCCCTTGATCTAAACTGTAGTGTGATTATCAATGGATACAAGTCAATCGGAGGGGGAGGGGGAGAATACTTAAATGTCAGTGGTGGGGTGGAGTGTATTACGGTCAATGTTTACTTTGTCTTTTTTATAAGCTCCCATTAAAGCTCTGTACCTCCCCCCCCCCACCATTTTTTCCCCAACCCGTAGATATATTATAGATAATTGTTTTAGCCTCGAGTGGCAATGGCTGTATGGGTGACTGTGTGGCGCTTTGGTAGCTAGCGTTCAGTGGGTTTCGGGTTCGATTTCCGGTATATCCAGTCAACTACCTGTGTTCCCCGTCGTGCCTCAAAGGCCATTGCACTCTAGGCTATGGCAGGAATGAAAGGAGGACACCGCCCAAATCGTACCATTGGTGGTTTAGAGGGTAAACACATCGTCATTACAAAAACTTCTTTAAAAATGGATTACCCCCTTCCCCCCCCCTCCCACCTTTTCTCCGGTTATCCACAATCCTTGAAACTCCGACGGTTATGACACATATTGATCTCCAAGGTTTATGGGCCCTTAAAAATGTTCGGGTAGCCCCCCCCTCCCTACGGCACTGTCCATATTCTATATATTTCCAAAAGTATATTATCAAAATACGTATGAAAAAAATAGATATTTATTTAATAGGTCTAATACGATCGCGCTTATTTTGACAGTTTACACAACCTGTTCAGTTCATGTATTTCACACCAATGTTAAGGTCATTTGCTGATAGTTAGTTATCAATGGTCGTGCATTTAGATTCCACTTTCCAAAGTAATTTTTGTTTCATTTTTATTTCAGTTGATCTAAACAGTTTGCTTTACATTAGATCTGATTTTCCTTAATCTTCACCACCCTGCCCCCCCCCCTCTTTCCAAACCCTTTTTTTTACCTTCTGTTTATTGCTGACAAATTATTTGCTATCATCTCATTGTATGGGGGCAATGGTGAAATTGTCTTGGTATGTCTGTAAATAGAAGCATTTCAATCACACGCACACACACACATACACACATAAAATCGCAATATTGAGATTTCACAAAAAAAAGTGATGCAATGAAAGACGGCATTAGCAGTACGCGCCAGTATGATTGGGGGGGGGGGGGGTAGGGAGTGTCATTTGAGGTGCCTGGAACAATAAGAATATGCTGTGTCAGGGATAGAAAATTATCAAAGTGCGGGAAAAAAATGTTTAATGCATTTAATGCGCGTGTCAAAAATAACACAATTTAGAATCTGATTATTTTAGTTCGCGAACCAGTATTTATAATATAAAAGTATTTATATTAAAACTTATTTATTATTCAATTTTTTTTTGGCGTTCCCGAAAAATTTTCCTTGCTTGTCAAGGTTATAGTGTACCACATAGCTCCAATCACGTCCCTGGGTTATAGTGTACCACATAGCTCCAATTACGTCCCTGGGTTATAGTGTACCACATAGCTCCAATTACGTCCCTGGGTTATAGTGTACCACATAGCTCCAATCACGTCCCTGTGTTATAGTGTACCACATAGCTCCAATCACGTCCCTTGGTTATAGTGTACCACATAGCTCCAATCACATCCCTGGGTTATAGTGTACGACATAGCTCCAATCACGTCCCTGGGTTATAGTGTACCACATAGCTCCAATCACGTCCCTAGGTTATAGTGTACCACACAGCTCCAATCACGTCTTGTTTGTCATGAGTCCCTGGGTTATAGTGTACGGACATAGCTCCAATCACGTCCCTGGGTTATAGTGTACGACATAGCTCCAATCACGTCCCTGGTTTATAGTGTACCACATAGCTCCAATTACGTCGAGTAGTTGCCCTTGTGGCTAGCTCCCTTCCCAATGGCCGCCAAAGATAAAATTTAAAGCGTACGAAGACAATTGCCAGAGTGAATATGTAATGGACATAAAAGCTGTTCTAAATAATAATTTTTTTAGAAAAGTGACTTTGGTCATTCTTTACAAGAATATCTTAATGTAAGATTATTTCAAAACATTTTGTTTTATTTTATTTCAAATAAATGAAAATCTCTACATTAAATACATTAATCCAATTTCAGTTGTCATCAAATTTCTTTAAGAATTCTTTTTAGTTAAATGTGAACTAGTAAAATGGATGGCTACATTTTTTTTCATAAATTATGTAATTCTATTCCATGATTGTTTTATTTACAATAAATTGTTACAATCAACGAAAATGAATGTTTTTATGTTTTTTTAACAATGATCAATCAATAAATCAATCAATCATTTGTATTGTTAAAATTCCATACATATATTAGGTATCTGTAATTAAACAACAGAAGTGTTTAGTCCGAACTACTGTTCTTCTGTTTCTATTTGATTGTCGCATTTATTGCTATTTCACTCAACCTGGAGCAAAAAATTACACAGACCGGTGTTTTGTTTCCACAATATGTTAGGTCAATACATGTATCCACCAACCATCTAATATTTAGCTGTAATGTTTTACATTTAATACGAATAGTCGAAAATGGCGGTGTTATAATGGGCGTGGAGACACAGCGCGGGGGGGGGGGCAGGGTGTAACTTTATGGCTCCTCTAAAAGGGGACATTTTCTTTTTAAAGAGGGTCCCCTTGAAATATTTTACGGAAGAATCCCTCAAGTTGTTTATCAGTGCCTCTGTATTGGTATTAGTGATAGGATGTTACACTGATATGGGAATGGAGATCAGAAATATCGATACTTTATGGGATATCAGAATGGAAAATCAGAAATATCAAAACTTTATGGGATATCGGAATATTATTCATTTAACCAGAGTCTAACCTTTTTCGAACATTCCATGGTTATACATATGGGAAATGGAATCGGCAATTTAGAAAATGACCGGTAACCGTATTTGGAATCGGTATACTTATCGGTGTCGTTATGTCATTAATCGGTTTAGCCAAACTTAGCTGAATATACTTGAAAAAAAAAATCTGAAGCCAGGAAATTTTCTGTACCCACATTTCTAACATTAACAATGGTTTCTTTTGTAATAAAATCTTCAATTGAAAAATGAAATGCTATTATTTTTTTTTATTTGGGGGGGGGGGTGTTTTTTGTTTTTTTTCCAATGTATTATTTTGTTTATTGTTTATATACATATATTTTTTTTCTATTTGAATCCAGTGTTAACTTTTTATAGATGAAGGCAACAAAAACATACCAGTATCAGAGGCGGAAATAAGGACCGGCGCCTGCCCGGGGCCCCGGCTTTCTAAGGGGCCCCACAACACTAAAGTTTACATAGTTTGTTTTTTTTTTGTTTTTTATTTTTCCTAATAAAAAAAACTTTCGTCAGGCCCTCAACGAAAATAGTTTGTGAAAATTAATTTGACTCCGGTCTGGAGTTTTGGTTTCACTAGCCCAAAACAAAGACTGTCGCGTATCAATCCTTTAAAAAGTATGGAACTCCAAATCACACAAACACTTGGCTTACTATAAATTTTCTTTATTAAAAAGTATGATATACATAATTATACTTTGTAGGCCTATAACTCAGATGGACAATGTAACTCAGTTATAAAATTTGGTACTTGTAGCGGGCAGTTTTGAGCAATGTTACACAGTTATATATGCATGCTACAATATATATATATATATATATATATATATATATATATATATATATATATATATATGTACTTGATTTGATATGAAAAAAAAATACGTTTAAGTAAATGTAATGTTTTAAAGAATAAAACAGGAGCATCATAATAAAGTAAACATTAGGTTAGACTGACTCATAATAAAGTAAACATTAGATTAGACTGACTCATAATAAAGTAAACATTAGATTAGACTGACTCATAATAAAGTAAACATTAGATTAGACTGACTCATAATAAAGTAAACATTAGGTTAGACTGACTCATAATATAGTAAACATTAGATTAGACTGACTCATAATAAAGTAAACATTAGGTTAGACTGACTCAAAAAGATCACGTGATATATAGTTACATAGCCATCGATACAGTACAAACTCTAATTTCTGAAATTGGAAAATATTTTTTTTTATCTTCTTATTCCATGTAACTGGTTTATTTTACCTTACAGACTTCTTTGTATGTTCTTTATCATTCCATGTAAGCAGATTTTTCAATTAGTTGCCTTTATGCAGGCTATCCAAAATAAATTCACATGATCTGGAAGGGTTCCTTTCACAGTGATTTTTATATTAAAACCTCTCTCTGTAACATTGTTGCTGTTGAGATTTATTTCTTCCCCCAATTCCAACTTCATCCCAGCAAAACCTACCACCACCCCTGGAGGTGTTCGAAAAGTATTGTTGAGTGTGATGGGAACATAGACGAGTGTAGAGTTGTCGCTTTGATTCTCTGTTCTCGAACATCCAGTGTCTGTTGAACAAGAAAAACGAACATTTTATTACATAGCTGCTTTGAACAAAATGTTCATCTACGGTTATTTTGTTTTTTTTTTATTTGAGAAGAGAGTTATAGATAATTAAAAAATGAAGTGTGACTTGCTTTACTTTTTTTTATAAATGTATCTTTAATTTTAAAAATATTCGATGAAAGGGACAATAACTCTGGTAATACTAAATAAGAAATTTTGATCTTTAAGAGTTTTGTACCTTTATTCGAAAAAACAAAAAAGCTAATTATTAAATCCGCAATGAAGCCTGATAAAATATTCATATATACTGTTCCAGTTTTATTATGAATCAACCAGCATAAATAATGTTGGTGAAATAGGCGACTTCAATCCTGTGTTTGCAGAAGAAAATGCATGTACTGAGAACTAATACAATGAAAGTCAAGACGGTGGAAATAATGATAAAAGTGTCAATTTTTTGGTTTTTGCGAGATGTCAGGGTTAAATCAGCCTCTGGTTGGAGATAAGGACAGTGCCCGTCGATTTAAAAAAAAAAAATTATTTGTTTTTATTGGGGGAAGGGGGGAGGGGAGGGCAAATTGACCCAATTTCTCTGAATTTGACTGGAGTTTACCCCACTTCCCCCCTCCCTCGGGAATCCCAGCTCATTCTGTCAGTGCTGACTCAAGTTTCAACTTTGACGCCCGACCGCGACGCCCCGTGTACTCGCTAAAGTCCCCGAAGTATTTTTAGCCCATGGTGTCAGACGACGCTGATTCACGCCATAATTCCCACTTACCATTGTTGTTTTTACAGGGAACGACATTTATGTTGCCATTGGCACAACCAGACCTGTTCAGGTTTCGTATAGCTCTTATTATGTCGCTTATAGTTCTTCGCAGGGAATCTGAAGGAAGGATGGACAATTTATTTTACAATGATTAAAGAGAAATTATTGCGGAAATTTGTTTTCGATTGCTTTTTTTTTTTTTACTAAAAGTACTAATTAATATATTATCCTAATTATTTTGGTTTGTATAAAGAGTACGACTTACCTTTTTGACCATCACCGTGAAATCTACCTATATGGGTAAAAAAATCATTAATTAACCGATTAACATTTTATGTTAGTTATAAACAATGATGGGTATAAGTTAACTAACAAGTTCCTATCTAAAAGTTCAACATTTTATTCTTCTTTTTTTTTTTTTAGTTACAAGCAAAGTTAAACTAAATGAAGAATATTAGGTTAAACACGTAGTTTAACTCATTTTTTCCTAGTTTTTTTTTTTCATTATACAAAATCGGACTCAATGTTTTGTTTCATATTCTTAGTGAAAATTTTAATTTATATAACTATTCTTCCCAACCCTCGAATTTCACCCCAACCCTCCCACCCAAGGGCGTATTCATGGGGGGGGGCAAGGGGGGCATTTGCTCCCCCCCCCCTTACATTTAAAAAAAATGTCATAAAGTTGTTATTTGTCCTCCCCCCCTGGAAAATTTTTGCCCCCCCCCCTGGAAAAATTCCTAGCAACGCCCATGCTCCCACCATCTCTCCTTTTTCACATTTCGTTCCAAACACACGAGCAATGTCTATCTAGTGTTATTAGTAAATGGATGAACAGATGACGTAACGATTTCTACATTTAACCAGCCAGTAAGTGACCCAAAATCCACTTACTGCACTCTCTGCTGTATGATCATTCAGTATACACGTTTTAGTAATAATAGAAACCTAACTTCTGCTACTATATTTACCTCTGCCATGTGGCTGGTGATTTTTCCGAAGAATTCAAATGAAAATTCAAAACAACAAATATTTGATTTTTTAATGATTTTCTGGAATTTGTTTAGTTCGTATTGAAAAGATTCACTGGACAAAATAATTGCAGAAGCCGGCCTTGGCTTGCAGTGAAAAAAAAATCGAGATCTTACGACAGATCCATTCATCTTTTAACTTTAATACAATTGAAAATTCTAAATTAAAATTTAGAATTCGAACTTATCCGAGAAGTGATATTCGGATTATATGCGTAAAGTACTTAGATGCCGGCCAATACATTCGACTAAAACTAGACCAGGAGTTGAATAAATATTGCATTACGTACCTAGAATTAATGTCTTACAAGCGTTTTGTGAAATTGTTTGGTAATAACTAGTTAGTTATCATAACGAGGATTAATGACACCCTTGTTTTGAATACCTAAATTGTGTTTAAATGCATTAAATAAATTTGTAAATAAAAAAAGGTCCTCTATATTCTATATAAAATACTATCAGCCATATTAACAAAAAAAAAAGGCAGCTGCCAACTACAAGATTATTAAAAAATACTGAAAGATAAGACGGTAACTTCAAAAACACTGAAGCCTAGCACTTAAAAGACATTACCAAAATTATTTAAACCAAATTTATGTTAGGGGGATAGCTACTCTTGGGGCCCCTAGGGCCCTTTATCTCGTATAGCTACGTATAAGGTGTAGAATGGGGCCCTGAAAAGGAAGTAACTATTACTATAGCTTATATAGTAAAAACCTTTGGCTTCTGTATGAGTATTAGATTGCCACATTAAAGCTTCTGATGCGGGCAGAACGAATGGGCAACTATCAGCTATCATCTGTCAGTATCAGGAGAATGGTGAACTTTCGCAGCATCTGGTCACAACAATTGTGCCAAGTGGTGCTCGTCTCTTCCGGGAGTATGATGACGGGCTTACCTAACTCACATCCAGATCTACAAGCAGCTCATGTCAGGATCACATGTTGCACGGCGTAGTAGTAAACAGTGGGCCGGACTGTCAGTTGACTTTACCATAGAGCAGGCAATGATGCGAGCCACATTAAAGGTAAGTAGGGTAGTAACTCATGGAGAGGAGTAACTGAAAGTGTATGCACCACATGGACTTCACAATTCCATAGACTGTAGCTGTAAGGACATCTTTTTCAGCGCAGTTTGCTGATATTCGACTACTGCCATGATGCGAGTTCAGCATCCGGAAGAGGGGGTAGTCCAGGATCTCGTAGAGATAATGACGATCTCACATTCTCGAATTCTTGAAGTCACCTAATCACCTGATACATTGACAAGTAAGGACTGCCACAGCATACCATCAGGTATTGCGAGCATCTGAATCTGATAATAAACTTTACGAACTGTCAAGGGAAGTGAAGTTGGCGCTGATATTGTTCAGAAGACATGAGCGGTATTCGAACTTCGAAGGTTCTTGTCCTTTAAAGAAAATCTAAAAATAAGAGACAGTAACTTCGAAGTAAACAATGGCTTCTTCATCAACTTCCAAGAAAGCTTTGATAAGGTGTTGAATCCCACAGTTCTATTTAACTAGGCTTCTGGTGATAATGCAACATCACCTATTCATGGGGAAATATTTTAGTTATGAGCTGTCAACACTTCCTACTTCTCTGTTCAAAGATAACTTCATGCGGAAAGTCGATAAATCATGGCCTCGGCAAAGAAATCAGCAAGGAGACAACCAGAACCATCATTAAACAAACGTTCAATTTACTCGTTGTTGCTGATGGCGGTTACTTACCTCCAAGGCCGCTCGAATAAAAGTAGGCTGAAAGGTTGAATTATATCTTAATCGTTGGAGTTTTCACACAGGAATTGGGATGGAAGCTTCAGAGGTAAAGTATGTCCATACTAATACCGACTTGAGATGTGCTCCTACCAGATGTTCTGAAGGTGGTTTGTTGCAAATGTACATTCCTGGATCCAGGAAACTTAATGTGGGACATTTGTTATGTAAATGCTGTTAAAATTGAGCATCAGTTGTGTCATGCATAATAACATCAACTTCAAAGAATTGTAATGGAGAGTCATGTTTCGAATGCCAAGGAGCTGGTCAATGTTGGTGGAAATGGATTGACGATGATGAGTTATACGGATAATGAGATGCTGGATGTAAAAGATGAAGAAATAATTGATGATGAATGCTTGGAATTCTTCATACCTTGGGCACTTGAGGAAGAGGTGTACACCAGCATGTGAACACTGTGATTATGGCACCTGAAGGTGAACGCAACTGCCAGTTTCACTGAAGCGGATTGATGCATGCCCCACCCGAGTCTGTAAACCATACTTCTCACCAAGCCCGTAGCGTGCGGGAGGGGCAGGGGGGCCGGCCCCCCCTGCATTTTGTCTGGCCCCCTCTGTAGAATTTTCACGCTACGGGGCTGCTACTCACATAAGTTCAGAGTGTTGTAACCATCTATTTATTTATGTTTCGCTTTTATGTAGTAGTTTTTATATAATGCAACAAACATAAAAATGCTATGTATCAATACTTTTATGAAGCTAATGCTTCGTCAATACGGTAAAAACGTAGGTGCCACCAATGGAAGCAGGCGAGTGGCGCAACCAGCAAAAATGCTGGGGTGGGGCTCACATGTTGAAAAAAGACAGTTTGACAGTCTTATTTGTAACTTTATAAACCGTGAAATTAACGTATTTGATGATTTTGAAGGGGAGGGGGGCGCTCGAGCCCCCCCTGCTACCCCCTCCTGGTTGCGCCACTGGAAGCCAGGTCATATTGGCGTTAACACTTTATTTGACCTTTCATTTTAAATACTTATATAACATAATCTGAAGTACCTTTGCTGAAAGTTTGACGTGGATTAGTTCTACTAGATTTACCAAGGTTATTGACACTTTACAGAACCGTGAATAGTGAAAAATTACGTGTAATTCGTGCAATTTTTGCAATGCTGTAGAAAAAATTCCAATGAGTTTCATTGGGTGTCATTCATACCAGTTAATCTTCATATATATATGTGTCAGATTCTGCATTTAAACCTTTGTAAAGAATTTATTCTGGGTAGGTTGCTAAAACTTCTGGCCTAAACGTGGGGAAAAATCGAGTTAGGTGGAAGCCAAAAGCGTATGTCACTGAAAGTTTCGGTGTTGAAGCAAACAGATACCATAAATTCCGTTAATAGCTTCCAATGGCAACCCACGATGAATAAGAGTAATTTAAATTGTCTTGATCCAATCATCTGAGTTTAGTTTGCTGTTATTTTAATAATAATTTTAAAGTTCATGATGGGTATACTTCTTTAAGTAGTACATGACTGGCTTGTATGGGCTGAGTTGGGCTTGTTAGGGCTGAGTTGGGCTGATGAAACAACGCATACAGACTTGGGTAAAATTAATTTTCTCTTTTCCACAATTATTTATTGTGCGCGGCCCTGAGGAAAGTTTGTCATTTAAAAAAAAAATGTGTTAAACTGTAAAATGTAAAGCCGGGACCTTGGGCCCGAGAATACCTATCGTTAAATTCGCCTCTGAAGAAAATCATCAAGTTCAACTTCAGAAAGTGAATGTATACATTACTCATAAAACTCTTGTTGTTCTTTTACCTACGCCCATAAATCTACATACAGTATACAGTGTCGGTAGTGCTTAGAGGGCTCTGGGCAGAGGGTAGCACCTTTGATGCCTCATCAGCCTGCACCCTCGGGTGGTCAAGCTCACTGGTCCTCGCTCATCTCTTGAATCTCTCACGTGTGGCTCCCCACACCACACCCTGGGCAACGGTCTCAGCTGACCGGCTAAACCGCGTAAGGGGGTGGTGCTGACACGGCACCACTGGGCGTATGAACTTCCAAATTGAAGTCAACGGCCAGGGCGGACGGGATCAAATGTGAACCCAACAGCTACGCGTGTCCGTGATCAAGGCGGGCCACCGATAAGGAGGAAACCGGCTGTGGTCAAGCTTGGAGAGGGTTGGGCGCCGCCAGGAGCATTTCCTGCTCCCAGATACCACCATGACTGAAAAGGCTCTAACTAGTTTTCAGTCAACAACGGTGCCCCAACGACCCATCCACGGGTTAAGAGATAGAAGAAGAATGTATAATAATGAATGAAACTGTTATATTGTAGGAAATGACTTTTTTTTAACATCGTCGGTGACAGAGGAGTGGGGGGGGGGGGCTGCTTACCAAAGGACTAAATAATAAATACAAAATATTTTTTAGCTATCTCGGAATAAGTCGCCTTTACTATTTCCGTAAATTCGCCGAAGTATTTTTAAAGAGCAATGAAAAATAGTCTAAGTTCAGCAATACAACTAAATAAAGTGAGCACTGTTAATCACTGTTGTATTTCCGTATTGATTTTACCATTATAACTTATTTCGTGGACTAAATGTCATCTGTCAATATATAAATCAACCACAACAGTTACAATCAGATAGTACTAAATGTGATACACTTGCGTGTTGATTTAATACTGGCCTCATAATAAACCAGAACTCAGACTCAATAGAAACGTAGTTTCGTAGTTTAATCTTTATGAAACAATGTTTTGTTTTCGAACATTTAAAAAAAGAAAACTATTACTGTTATAACAATTTATAGCGAACAGGTTGTAAGCATGGGCGGGTAAAATATAAGATAGTTTGGCTCTACATATTATGTGACATGAATTAGCACCAGTTTCTTTACCCTATTAAGCCCTATTCCTCTAATGGTTTTGTTTAGCACCAACTCTCCCCGAGCAACGCCGGGTACATTGCTAGATCTTTTTTTTTAAAGAAAAATAACTTACCAGGGTACACCATTCTGGCATCACTGGTAGAGATGAAGTCAAATGTAACCATGGTAACCAAAACTGCGATGCACGTCAAAGACATTACGCCAACCATTTTGCCAGACAATTTTATAATTCGTACTGTAAATAAAGATGCATAGGTGTTTATAAATAAAACAAAATGTGGGAGAAACCGAGGTATAGACACAGGTATAGAGGTAGACATGTGGGACATAGATAGTTAGACATATATATATATATATATATATATATATATATATATATATATATAGAGAGAGAGAGAGAGAGAGAGAGAGAGAGAGAAATTAAGAAGCAGGGATTTAAAAAAATGAAACATAAACATAAATATATAGACAAGTAGTTAAAGACATAGACATGTAGACAGATTTCGACACAATATATCTATATATATCTATATAGACATAGTAACAGACAGAGATAGGTCTATAAAAATAGAGATATAGATCGAACGAGACGTATAGATTTAGACACATAGATTAGTAAAACAGAGATACACAGAGGACATATAGGTCTAAAATAATAGATTACAGACATTTAGATAAAGACATTCAGATATAGACATTCAGATATAGACATTCAGATATAGACATTCAGATATAGACATTCAGATATAGACATTTAGATATACAGCGAAATCTTTGTCATCAATGGTTAATTATAAACAAATGAATATTCATTCCTGAATGAAAGAGAAAGTACCTTGAAAATCTACGGACAGCTTACAGCACAGACTGTCAGGTTTTTATCAGCAGAGTGTGACGTGACGACCAGCGGACTTTATCTCTAGTCAATGCCGGATGTTGATCTACAGGTTTCAATACAGTATCCGGACATTTGTTGGTTGTTTTTGTTTTTAATCGGGACATCAAGAAAAGTGAAACTAATGACACAGAACAATGACATTGTTGACAGTCTCTCTCTCTCTCTCTGTACAATAAACGGACACACCCACGTTCTTTATCTCACTTTCTGTTTTGCTCGTTTTACTTCATTTCGTACGCAGCAGTGTGTGACTGTGTTTGTGTACACGGTTTTGATTTTTTTTTATGACAAGTAAATGTGTGAAATTAGAATTTGGACCAAAAAGTGACTGATGTCCAATACAGATCCGCCGAGAAATATTTGGACCCCGCGTCGGAAAATGCTTTTGAACAGTATACCAAAATTTACAAACACGAGTATTAAATGTATTTGTAGCCTAGATTACTATTTATAGTAAATGTAATATTAAATACATTCAATTTTTAGGAAGAACAAATGTATTTTACTGGCATTCTGAAGTGCCGGATTTGTATCTTCCCAACTGATAAATTTTGCTAAACCAGTGATTTCTGCACGCATGCTGATAGCGCTTGTGAACTTATATATAATTTTTTTGAAATAATTATAAGAAGTTTCCTGTCGATATTTTTTTTAAATTTTTCTTTTATTTTTTTTCATGTTTTTTTTTTTGTTGTACATTTGGGTCGTGAATACCTAACAGTCTCTAATAGGGTAGCGAATTACAGAAATATTGAGAACCACTGGTTTAGCAATATTTTGTGTGTGTGTGTTTGTATATGTGTGTGTGTTTGTGTGTGTGTTTGTGTGTGTGTTTGTGTGTGTGTGTTTGTTTGTGTGTGTGTGTTTGTGTGTGTGTTTGTGTGTGTGTTTGTGTGTGTGTTTGTGTGTGTGTCTGTGTGTGTTTGTGTGTGTTTGTGTTTGTGTGTGTGTGTTTGTGTGTGTGTGTTTTTGTGTGTAACGGGAAGCACTCTACTATCAAAGCTGTCACTGGTTGAAAAAATAAACAAGTTTTATTAATATGTTCAGTTTTAGACTGTGCTAAAATTCACTTGCCTAAGTGTCTTACTGTTCTGTGATCTATTTAAATATTTTCCCGCATATTTTTTTTTCTTGCTCAAAGATTTAAATAATATATACAAACATGAAGGCAAATATGGCTTTATTATACGTTTTGATTTGTTCTATCCACTTAATTATTAAGTTAATAACGTTTTTTTTTTTATTTTTATTTGTTTTTCTGAGCTTCAATAGATGCGCCATTGTTATTAATTGTTCATATACCGTACCTATTATTACTGCACAAGTTCATCAGTAAAAATCTTGACAGATTCTCTGGATTTCTGGAGTGAAGAAACTTAAATTACCCAACCCTCCTCCCCTAAACATTCACGTGTATTTGTATTCTGAGTAGGAAAAACTAATACATGTAGGCCTATAGGCTATATGTTTGACTGCAATGTTAGTAAACATGAAGCTTGACAATTATTTTAGCGGATAGTAGCCATAGGTCGTAAAATGGTTTGAAAAAAAAACAATAACAAACAATCAGATATGTGTGTCCTTTGATGTAATGTCCGTTTAGACATGAACATTTACTTCGCGGATTAGACATGGGCGTGGCCAGGCAATGTCAACATCGGAACACACCCACATGTTGTTGACATGTTGTTGGTGTTATTGTCTAGTTCAGCAGTTGAAAATGTTAGTACATCAAGATAAACGGATTGATCCTCACTTATTTATTAGTGTACCATTCTTAATAAGAAAAAGAAAAAAGAAAAATTTCAGAAAATATTGTTTACATTTTTGGAGTGTGTATTAGGGTGATAACTATTTTCATTTTTTTTCGTAACGAAACTGAAACCCCTTACATTCGAGGAACAATTGTATGAAAATGACAGTAGCAACATTATTTTTTTTTTTAAATTGAAAAAAGTTCCCCCACCTTTTATTTTTTGTTTTCTCATATCGCGCAGTTTGACACTCGGTTTCAATTTCACACTGAATTTGTATATGACTTTCTAGACTGCTTTTAAGCACATTCCAGTAATCTGTTTCCATTTGTTTATAAACAAGGCATTTACTATACTCATCTTCCCTCATCTTCTAAACAGAAGAGGTATCCAAGAATTCTATCTGTTGAAAGGCTAATCAATCTCACATGGATGCCGACAAACCGTCAAATTCTTGGAAACTTCACTTTTCTGTTCAATAGCCAGAAACGGCGACTGGATCAAATCAAAATTATGATTACTGATATAGAATTGCTCTGGAGGGAAATTCTAGACTTTCCACTATTATCCAGCACACTAATCAGAATGAAACTCAATGGTCTAATTGATTTATATGACAAAAACAAAAAGAAACCATCTGATAACACTTTCTCAGTTATTTGATGTCACTAACGTTAATGGAGAATGGAAAAGCACAGAGGATAAAGAGCTCTACCAGAGGCAAGTTCACAGTGGAGGAAAGATTGGTTATTCAATGGTCAAACAAGCCCCTTTGGAATCATTCCACCCAAGAAAACGAATCCGACTATCAAAAACTCAATCTCAAGACAGCTCTTCTCAATCACAACCTACAAAAACACATACAACTGTTTCACAACCTACACAAACACATACAACTGTCTCAAAACCTACACAAACACACACAACTGTCTCAAAACCTAAACAAACACATACAACTGTCTCAAAACCTACACAAAAACATACAACTGTCTCAAAATCTTCGGATTCTGAAACCTCTGCTTCTTCACCCGAGTCGCCAACTATTTCTTAAACGTCATCTTCTGAATGCAAACCGAAATACCAAAGAGCAAGCACTAGAACGGCGGGTTTACTAGTATCGAAAACCATTTCTACACATAAAGCACATGACTTTCTTGCAACCATTACTGAACAGGGTCATGATGTGCCGGTTCCAAGTCAGGCGGGTTTTTGGAAACGAGTAATCTCTGAAGGATGGAAAATGAAAACTAAAATTGTTCAAAAACTTCAAAGCAAAGATCCCTCCAGTTTGATGGTAAAAGAGTGCAAGAGGAAGAGTATCAAGAGTAGGTTTGCTGAAAAATATGACAACCGAAATCAAACTCGGTATTCTCAGATGTGACAGTGGTTCTGCCGCGGCTATTCACAATGAACTAATTGATGAATATGATGGTTGAGAAAATATTTGTATGTTAATTTGCAACATGACCGCAGAAATACTGACCATTTGCACGGGATTGTAAAGCTCATTCAGGATGATGTCTTGAGCAATGGCTTTCAGAAGTCACAATATATTGAACCCACGTTGGCCTTGCATCAGCTGGAATAAATTACCAAATTTACACCAGGCAAGATGGAACTCACGTGCAATATTTACTGTTATAGCATTATTTCTGATACCAGAGTGGCGCAGCATTCTCGCTTCTGCCTGCAACTTCATCTGCTACGAATGGGCAAATGCTTGGTTCGATTCGCAACACTACAATGAAGCATCCTTCAATGAACTGTTTACCTCACTCATCAAGATAAAATGCAAGAAGGCCATTGGTCAGTTGAGAAGTCATTAATTGACATTCCCAGATCTAACCAAATTGCTGAATGTGCTATGAAACTGATGGCAGAACTTCATGCGAAATCGAGAATATTGAATTTTTGAATCTGAAGTTCATAGGACAAAATATGTTTTGAACATTTCTTGTACATTCTGTACATATTACTAACTGTTCTATATATTATTTATTAATAAAAGTTGATTAGTTATTATTAATACTCTTTTGAATTAAGCTAAAAAAAACATGTCCTTTTTTTTGAAAAAAAAAATATTTTTTCACTTTTTTCTTCCAAAAAATGGGGAGGTGGGGGAACTTTTTTCAAAAAAATCAAAAATGCAGTTTATATTCTTAAATTACACATAAAGTTTCCTCGATTGCAAATGGTTTCATAAAAAAAAAAATTTTGTTATCACCCTAGTGTGTATGTAATTATGTGTTTTTTTGTTTTTTTAATTTTTGTCGGCGTCTCATGTTGATCGACTAATACCATCACAACACAGGCGCATGGCATTTATTATAAAACACCAAGCTCAGAAATTAATACGTGTATTTATATCAAAAGGATACAATGTTTACATTTCATTGAATAAAAAAATTGTACAGTATGGGCCTGCAAAAGAATCATTTTTTTTTTAAGTTTCATGCACATAATCATAAAACAAAATCGCTTTATCATAGATGTAATTGTTACTGTTTATTACTCTATTCAGTGAGGTTCGTATATTATTTCAGTTATATGCATAGGTGGATACTGGGATATACTCAAAAAGGGTGTGCTTTTGAGCTTCCCGATACACCAGCCGTTTAATTGGCCTCTGGTTCTATACCCTGTAATGTCCATGTTAGGAAGGCCACTGGTTCTATACCCTGCAATCTCCATGTTAAGAAGGCCACTGGTTCTATACCCTGTAATGTCCATGTTAAGGAGGCCACTGGTTCTATACCCTGTAATGTCCATGTTAAGAAAGCCACTGGTTCTATACCCTGTAATGTCCATGTTAAGAAGGCCACTGGTTCTATACCCTGTAATGTCCATGTTAGGAAGGCCACTGGTTCTATACCCTGTAATGTCCATGTTAGGAAGGGAGATGATTTACTATCGAATCCGCGACCACCGCTGAGACATCTTATCAACGCCCCTTTCTGCACCCCCTTCAACTAGCAACGTATGCATCATAGAGGGCGTAAAGTGCCCGACGTAGGTAGGTGTTGATCCCATGATCTGTGCCACTCCTACCGTTCCCACGTCATCATTGAGGGTCTAACCTAAAAAAAAAACTTTGATGTATCTGGTTTTTCAATTCAGGCAACAGCTATCATTAACTGCAATTAAAATGTAATGTTGTACTAGTATATGAATTTTTCATTGTCTGGAACCTTTTTTTTTTTTTGAGAATTTTGTTTACTTTTCTCCTTTTTACCTGAAGTTATGCGGTTTTAGAAAATTTCGGAACGTAACCCTATTTTTACAAGGCTTATAAAGTCTTGTTTTTTTATGCGTTTTTTTATTCTTGTTTTTTTTTTTAAAAATAAACGCACTTGCGCATAACAAAGTTTATTTATTTATTTTTGTAATTCCTTATTTAACTAACCTACGCATTATTTCAATTCTAAACAAACTACATCTGAAAAAATAAATGTAAATACATTTAAGAAAAAATTATTTTTGAAATAGTTTTGTTTTCTTCATGGCTTTTTTTTTATGGACATTAAAAGTTACAATGTATTCTCCGGCAGCCTAGTCTGCGATTGGTTCGCTAGTCCGTCAAACATCGGCAACCTACGGAGATGATACTCTCGGTCTTTCGGTGGAACCCAGTAGGAGCTTTCATACGATATGTTCTCGCAGAAAGGAACGAGACGACAGACATCAATGAGTTAAAACAAAATTTCACCCATGGCTAATTCTGACGCCGTCATTCTGAATGATGGTTTCTTTTGATCAGCTGGAAAACAAAAACCCAATGACTCACACGCCTCCTCTTAGTTTGGTTTATCTGGCTGCTCATTTTTCTTTATAGAACGTATGTGTCTCTTATTTGCTTCGTCGGTGTGTGTTTGTGCGTGTGTTGTGTGTGTTTGTGCGCGTGTTGTGTGTGTTTGTGCGTGTGTTGTGTGTGTTTGTGCTTGCGGTGTGTGTGTTTGTGTGAACACAAAGCTACGCCATATCGATGTTGTTGTTTTTTTTTTGTTGCTAGAGGTATAATTATAGCAAGTCAATCTAATCATCATTTCAGACTTGATTATTAGAGTATCAGAGTTTATCAGTGCAAGAGTATCATTAAAACTATCTTCTGTATTCATGGATAGTGAGAAAAATTAAAGTAGGATGTTAAAATATACAACATATTGTAACACATAACAGCAATCAGCTTTGTGGGATGTTAAAATATACATTTTGTAACACATCACAGTAGTCAAATTTGTCGGATGTTAAAATATACGATATATTGTAACATATCACAGTAGTCAGATTTGTGGGATGTTAAAATATACGACATATTGTTACACATCACAGCAGTCAGAATATGTAGGAGCTTATGAGAATATGTAGGAGCTTATGGGAATATGTAGCAGCTTATGGGAATATGGAGGAGCTTATGGGAATATGCAGGAGCTTATGGGAATATGCAGGAGCTTATGGGATTAGCCAGGAGCTTATGAAAATATGCATGAGCTTATGGGAATATGCAGGAACTTATGGGAATATGCAGGAGCTTATGGGAATATGCAGGAGCTTATGGAAATATGCAGGAGCTTATGGGAATATGGAGGAGCTTATGGGAATATGCAGGAGCTTATGGGAATATGCCGGAGCTTATAGGAATATGTGGGAGCTTATGGAAATATGTAGGAGCTTATGGGAATATGTTGGAGCTTATGGGAATATGTGGGAGCTTATGGGTATATGTAGGAGCTTATGGGTATATGTAGGAGCTTATGGGTATATGTAGGAGCTTATGGGTATATGCAGGAGCTTATGGGTATATGTAGGAGCTTATGGGTATATGTAGGAGCTTATGGGTATATGTAGGAGCTTATGGGTATATGTAGGAGCTTATGGGTATATGTAGCAGCTTATGGGTATAAGCTCCTACATTTTCCCATAAGCTCCTACATATTCCCATAAGCTCCTACATATTTCTATAAGCTCCAAATATTCTCACAAGCTCCTACATATTCAAATAAGCTCCTAATATTCCCATAAGCTCATACATATTCAAATAAGCTCCTAATATTCCCATAAGCTCCTATATATTCTCATAAGCTCCTAAATATTACCATAAGTTTCAACATATTCCCATATGCTCCAACATATTCACATAAGCTCCTTTATATTCCCATAAGCTCCTACATTAGACCGTGATTTAACTATCTATCCTCCATCTATCCACCCATGATACATTCATCCATATGTCTGTCTGTCTGTTTGTCTGTTAATACATCCATCCATCAATCCATTCTACCATCTATCTATCTATCTATCTATCTATCTATCTATCTATCTATCTATCTATCTATCTATCTATCTATCTATCTATCTATCTATCTATCTATCTATCTATCTATCTATCTATCTATCTATCTATCTATCTATCTATCTATCTATCTATCTATCTATCTATCTATCTATCTATCTATCTATCTATCTATCTATCTATCTATCTATCTATCTATCTATCTATCTATCTATCTATCTATCTATCTATCTATCCATCCATCCATCCATCCATCCATTCAACTTTCTATCTATCTTTCTATTCTAATCTATTCTATTGTGCAGAAGTACGGGGGTGCAATGACTCAGGAGGCGCCATAGAGCCCAGGAGAAAGATGTGTTGACGGAAATAACTGACACCATCCATACCGGGGCCGGCCACGCGCGAGATCAAGAGCAGCATTCTGGTTTTTTTTTTTAAATAATACAAAATACCGTTATTTTAATTAATTTAAAGAGCTGCTTTCCGGTGTCTTCTGTGATACAAAATAACGGTATTTTAAAGAGCTGCACTATTGTCAATGCATCAAAATTTAGAGGAGCAAAGTTAAATTAAATAATAAAATTGTGTCATTGGGAGCCGCACTAAAACCGTTCTCAATGGACATGCAAACTAGGAGCCTAGGTCTGTCATTGTGATCGAGACCATTCGGGTATTTATTAATTAAAACTAAAATTGATGCTTAGTGCTCCAACGTGTAAATTAGCCTTAGTTCCCCAAACATTTCTGGATATCTCCATTTGGGGCCTCCAACAACCTTAGAAGGGCTCTGGCAACTCCTAGTCCATCAAAGAGCCATGACGAGCCGCGAATGGCCACCATTTTTTTAGAGCACACGCTTGTCTGTGCAGTAGACTTGATTAGAAAGAACGGTTAAGAAGCGTCGACATGTCGTCAGTAAAGAATTTCGTTAAAAAGAACTTTCTTATAACAATATTTTTGTTTCTCCCCTTTGCTTTCTAAACTCTTACTTTTGCATCACTCGACGTTGGACACATACCTACAAATCTGGACCAAAATCAAAATCGAGATGCAAACAACATTATTGAAATGCTTCACTCTTCTTGTTATAATGAGATTTAACCGGCATATTATTTGAGAAATATGCATACAGTAAACAGATGTTTGAAAGACACTGAATGAATGTTATATACAGCGAACATCAGGAGGAAAAATAGAAATGCAAAGTTATGAATGTGCGAATGAAGAAGGAACGAAAAAGATACTGAATACATTCGAGTGTATAAAAAAATTGCGCTGTTGTTAAATGCAACATATTACTGACAAAGGGCGGTAAGCAAGCTACGATGAAACAAAAGCTTACAGCGTTGTCTCCCAGTCTGACTTATTTCTAAAATTTGCAATGCTGATTTTGTGTTTTTTTAGATGCTTTCCTAGAATCATTAATGAATTGTGCAGTCTGTCTGCAAGAGAAATAACACACACACACAAGCTAAAACAGGCACACCCACGCTAATACACAGACACACACAGACATTCATGAACCTTGCTCTTGGATTTTGATTTGTCTTATCATTTTTTTGTGTTTGTTTTGCAAGTATAAATAAATATTTTCTTCGTCCTTGTTCAATTGTACTTCATTTACCGCACACATTATACGGCTGTATTTGTATAAAGTATTTAAAAACAAACTCAATCAGACAAAGATCTGAAATTTCGGAGAGACGATAAGGTTCCTTAGACATTTGACAATGGACTTAAATGTGTGGATAGAAAGGGAGACAGAACCATTGTTAGGTATTGGGGGCGGGGGCGGGAGACAGAACCATTGTTAGGTATTGGGGGCGGGGGCGGGAGACAGAACCATTGTTAGGTATTGGGGGGCGGGAGACAGAACCATTGTTAGGTATTGGGGGCGGGGGCGGGAGACAGAACCATTGTTAGGTATTGGGGGCGGGGGCGGGAGACAGAACCATTGTTAGGTATTGGGGGGCGGGAGACAGAACCATTGTTAGGTATTGGGGGGCGGGAGACAGAACCATTGTTAGGTATTGGGGGCGGGAGACAGAACCATTGTTAGGTATTGGGGGCGGGAGACAGAACCATTGTTAGGTATTGGGGGGGGCAGAAATATTGTTAGATAAGGGGGAGGACAGAACAATTGTTAGGTATTGGGAGGGGGAGTCATGGTCAGATATCTAGAGATAGCTGATATTTAAGAGATAGCTGATATTTAAGAAATTTAATGATGTAAATATTTATCTCTAATGTGATGAACTCAAAATTTAATTTGACTATTATGACAAACGAAAGTTTATGACCAAGTAAACTCAAACGAAAGTTTATGACCATATAAACTCAAACGAAAGTTTATGGCCAAGTAAACTCAAACGAAAGTTTATGACCAAGTAAACTCAAACGAAAGTTTATGACCAAATGAACTCAAACGAAAGTTTATGACCAAGTAAACTCAAACGAAAGTTTATGACCAAGTAAACTCAAACGATAGTTTACAACCAAGTTAACTCAAACGAAAGTTTATGACCAAGTAAACTCCATTTCCTGAAAGCGGTACTACGCCCCAACAACTTTCTATTTATTTTTCCAAGTTACATTAGTCATTTTTTTTGGGCACATGCAAACATCAGGCGATAAAGGGAGAAAAAAAATTTAAATCAATTTTTTTTTTTACTTTCTTGGTTGACAAGTTCTATTTTTTGGACACATTTTCAACGTGTGGCTCATTAAAACTTATTTCCATGCATTAACCAACATATTCAGTTTGATAAAATGTTGAATACTGGTATTATAAGTTAGAATATTCTTTATAATTTAAAGAAATCACTTTCCATACCGGTACACTACTTATGAATGAACGCAATATGAGAACCCCTGTAGACAGTCAGCGTTGACTGGTATTACGTAACGATCAGTTCTGGTCAGTAGGTGAACCAGTTTGTACAACAGGACTAATGGCATTATATAAATATTTAATGAGAAACTAGCTGTACCCTGCAAAATATTTGCATAGAGTTATATCCCCTTAGGCTTGATCGGCAGGCGAGGTTATTTTTTGGTTTCGGGCAGATCCGATTTTTTTTTCCATGATTGTATTTTAAACTGGAATACTGTTATATTAATTCTTTACTTTCGATTTAACGCAGCGCCCAAATCGCTATTATTATATTATATTTTCCTAAAAGAATGGGTCATTTTTTGAACACTCCACTTTGTGACCCACATCTGATGCAATGTGTAGCCCTGTAGCTCGCCTTTACATCTCAATCCACTAAGGGAGTTAAAAAATTACTCTGTTTATGGATGAAGGGTTGTAGCCGTGTTGAAGAACATAATCCAATAATATATTAATTATCGCTATATTCTTTTTTTTTTTAATTTTCATTGTGACGGGGATTTACAAAGAAAGAATGCCAGTCAATGCTGCAAAGTTTTTTTAAAGTGACTTCAAGATTAGTGTTGGAATAAAAATTAATGTAAAATAACATCACATAGTAGCATTGCTTTAAGTTCATTCTTTCGTTAGTATATGCCTAAATGTGGATGTTATTGTTTGTGCAATTAAAATTATATTTTGGCTAAGATCAAAGTGTAGTATCGGTGGATATTTGCCATTTAGCTATCTTGGTCTTGGAGACATATCCTGGTCTATACTCTATAGGGAAAATATCATTGGGGCTCTCCTAGCCAGGAAAAAAAACCTTTTGAGACTGTTGTGGTACTGTGGTTGATGAGTAAAATCCGAGACCGTAGTATTCACATCTGGTGGTGGTGACGTATGTGGTCAGCACACAACACCCTTCCACTCTGTCCCACTCCAGCACACCTTCGCACCCTGCCATTTCGGGTGGGGGGGGGGTTCAGGCACTTTATACCCTCCCATCTATCCGAGTGGAAGAAGAAAAAAAAAAACTTTGTCCTGCCATTCTTGACTATCAGCAGTACACATCCCCTGCCGGCAGATGTTAACGGGTATACTCACTTCGCCGCAGACAAGCTTCAGCATCGCAAACAGAGCTGGTGTGTTAGGCACACGACACTCTGTTATGCTGGCAGTGATGGCGCATAAAAAACATACTTTAACATTCCTACTTATGAAGGCAGCGTAAAATTGTTTCTTTTTATTAAGGAGGTGGGGTGGGGGGGGTGGGGCAGCAGTTTAAAAGAAATGTGTTCAATACTGGTCTAGATTTGATCAATTTAAAATTTGTCAGCAGTAAGATGCGGGATTTTAAAAGAGAAAAAAAAATGCCCGCATGTAATGCATAGTGAAGGGTGGAAGTTTAGGCTCCAGTAGACACCATCTACTTACGACCTACTGGACATTACTATATAAACTATATATATATATATATATATATATATATATATATATATAGTGGCCATTATAATATTTACTCAGGGTGTGGGTTAAACAGATCACCCCTTCCACTATTGAATCAATCCATGGTAATGTGTTGAAAATGGAATCAATGGGTAAATAATGTTCACTTCATATTCACAATCTTCTCACTACCCCCGGCCAATAGCCACAATTATCTATTTGAACTATCGAGTATGTATGAATAGTGTTTCGATTCATACGTTCACTCTCCTGGTATATGACCCTAAACAGAAAAGAATACATGTTGTAAAAAATACAAAGATTGTCGGACACCACCGCAACGCGGAACAAGAACAGCATACATTCTAAACACAAACAAAGCGGGTAAGGGTGGGAAAGAAATCTGGCGCCTACACAAAATAGTTGTTACAGATAGGCGATCATCGTTTTCTAAGAAACAATAATTTTCAATGACATTCTGTTTCAATCAAATCTGTGTATCTTATTTTCTCACAGTGTTTTGTTTTTTTCTCTGACCTCAAACTTTGTGACTTGCATATTTAAAAAATTTGCAGTAATCGAAATTTGATAAACTCTTGAATCTATTAATTATATTGTACCCGACCCTCCCCCCCCTCCTTACCCAAATATCGTATTTCTAAGAAAAGTGGAAAAGTTTTACCAAAAAAAAAAACTGTCATAGAGGGCAGGACTTACTTTGCCCCACAGCTACGGTGGCAACTACCGGACTTAACTACCTTTGGATTCGAATACTGGCTCAGAATAGTCAGTGTCTGCTATGTGCTCCACGTACGCTATTCACACTTACCGTGAAGCACAGATAAGATATAATGTAGATTGCGCAAGCCTCGTTTTGAAACAATGTTTTCATCGCCGCCATTAATGATATGTACTCTCTTCAGTCCATTCATTGAATAGAAATGTTCATCATATTCATAAATCTCCTAAAAACCCATGAACTCATGAATTAAATAATATATTATTACTTTTTTTTAATATTTATAAAACAAATTGACTATTTCTTTATTCATAGTTCATGTCTTGAAGAAAAAAAAAACAGACGTATAAATATTTCCGTGGGTTTTTTTTTTTTTTGAATGGAAAGCGTCCTTGGAAACAAAAACGAATAACAACAATGGCGCGAGGGTTTTTAACACAAAACCGACGACTATTTATATAGAGATGCGCTATCTGTATAATATATAATATTTGCCGTGAACTAATAATATACAAAGGAGGAAGTAACTGCAGGCGCTTAGGATGCGCTTCTGGCGGTTCTCAAATTTTGATTGATTGAAACATCCACCAACGCTATTCCCCCCCCCCCATATTATTATTATCAGGGCATTTTCTTTTATTTTAAGGGCCCATAATTGCATTCTTCGAACGGAGCACCACATTCCTATACACTTATAGATAGATAAGACAGCTGTTAAAAAGTTTGTTATAGATGTGTGACTCCCAGGTTGAGGCTGCACAAGCAAATATTGGGCCCTCTTAATGAAACAGAGGCATACAGAAGCGCACGTCTTTAAATCTGCCCCCCATATCCCAGACTGGTCTATCTATGAAGATCGTTGTCACAAAGCAATAAACTGCACCTCCACTCCACCCACCCCAATCATACACGCGCACCTCTTGTATGTTAATGTTCTTCTATAGAACCCCCTCCCCCCCCGTTCTCCCCCGTAAAAAAAAGTTTCTTTATTGAATTTTTATTTTTTGTTATGCTATATTTTGTCTAGCGTGCATTATTAATTTTAAAGAATGTCTTACCAGAAACAAAACAAAAATAAAAACAAAAAAAAAAATTCAAAAGCTTTATGATAATCAATCAAGTTTTAGGGACGGGTGGAGGTGGTAGGGTGTGTGTGTGTGTGGTGGTGGTCGACTAATGACATTCTAGGAAGCGACGCTATGGTGTGGGGGGAAAAAAATCACTGTCCAGCGATGGCCAGTGGTGTGGTATAAAAGACTTTGGTTTAATGTTCCAGGAGGCTTAGAGAGGAAACCAAGCGCAGGCGGCTGAGAAGAGATTCCATCGTTAAACAGATCATTAGAAATAAAGCGACACCTTTGCTTTTTGTTCAGTTTCCCAAAGAAAGAAAGGTAATCGAATCATACATTTATTTGGTAATCGAATCATATATTTATTGGTAATCGAATCATACATTTATTGGTAATCGAATCATACATTTATTGGTAATCGAATCATACATTTATTGGTATTCGAATCACACATTTAATAGTAATCGAATCATACATTTATTGGCTTTTTTTTTTTACTTTTAGAAGTTTTTCTGTCATTCTTTAACTTTTAGATACACGTACATAGATAGAGAAGACAGCTAATTAAGAGTTTGTTATATATGTAATAATGGATACACGTAATAGATAGAGAAGACAGCTAATTAAAACTTTGTTATAGATGTAATAATGGATACACTTATAGACAGAGAAGACAGCTGTTAAAGGTTTGTTATAGGTGTAATAATGTCAATTAGTTGGACTACGTAGACGGGTTATGACCAGAATCTTTCTTATGGATATGCAAAGAACGCATCCACCTAGGTCCCCTACCGTCTTTCAGGCCCCTTCCAAAATTAGCTCATATAAGATTTGTACTGAGTGTCCCCCCCCCCCCGGGTCTGGTACTTTTGCTTAGGGTGTCATAATATCGCTGGAAGTCTCTGACTAGGACCCCCAAATATCTCTTGATGTCTATGTCTAGGGCCCCTGAAGACTCTTTATCTAGGGCCCTCAAACATCTCCAGGAATATTATATTCTGGTTATTCATTTTTTTGTGTATTGCTTTTACAAATAATAAGTTCATTTTAATTAAAGGCCGACGTTTCTCTTTTTTTAAAAAAAAAAAAAAAACTGCGAAAGACGATATCATATAACTCGCTCAACTCCACCGTAGCGTCAAAATTTTAAATTTATGTGAACTTATTACTATTAAATACTATCATACATAATACAGTTATGGTCAAATTACTAATAAAATGTTTTTAATACATTTGTCAAGTTCCTAATAATTATTGTCTCATTCATCAATAGAAAATGTGAATTTTGAAAATCCAACGAAAAAATTTGTTTTGTATTTTTATTCATATTTTACTTGTCAGAATTCTGTCACTGGTGCATTTCCCAATCATCTCCCCTTACGTGATTGAAATGTCGTCATTTACGAGTTACCTTCCCTTGTGACATAAGCCTGCACTGTCTGGCTCATAGACAATTAGATTTGTTTCCCCCCTTATAAATATATTCATGTGATCCCCATTACTTATAAATGTTAAAACTGTAGTTTCGAATAGATTTTATACATTTATTGTGAATACAATAAACCTAGAATTTAAAAAAAAAGCTATAAATAATTATATAAAAAAAAAATACCCAAAAGGAGTAAAGAAGAAAAAATGGCAATAAATTATTTTTTTAACCAAACGACATTTTCTCGCTTTTTTTTTTGGTACATTTTTATTAGATTAAAAGTGAAAATACATTGTAGAAATTGAACATTAAAAATTAAATTTAATCGAACCACTTTTGTATTTAATCAAAAACTAACAAACTTAAAAATTTATAATAATAAAAAATAAATAAATGCCTTAAAGGAAACAGTTGAATGAATCATGCCAAACGAACAGACATACAGACTGACGAGTAAAAAGGTAGATAAAAAGATGGATACAACTTACTCAAAAAGATATTGTTTTGAAAACATGTGGACTTGTTGTATCCAATTATAGACAATTATGTGGACTTGTTGTATTCAATTATAGATAATTATTTTAATTTCATATTTAAAAAAAAAAAAGAACAGACTGTATTATTTTCAAATTGACATCAGACTGTCTCTTTGTCTCATTTGACTCCATACAATAATAATAATAATAATAAAACATTTGGACATTTTGCATGCCAGTCGTATTCTATTGTTATGTATGGTGGTGGTGGTTGGCAACCGGTGGTACGCGGGTCCAAGGTGGTCCGAGAGAAAAAAAAATTTGCAGTTCTGCAGAAAAAATTTTTTACACAAGCAAATTTACTTCTTAAAAATTATGTCACGTTGATTGCTTGTTTTCGATAATTTATGACGCCACTGTCTAAAATCAACTGGTCAGTAATGTGGATCAACTAGAAACGAATGTATGGACTTAGCTGACCGGAGTAATAAACATAGGAAATTTGGTGGTCAGTTTGACTTGAACGGCTGCTGACCGATGATGTTAAATAATCGAGTGGCGTTTTATGTGTCCAGTATATTGATCATTTCTTTTTTTTAAATGCCCGTTGCCCTATTTGGCAACCAGTGGTGTAGCGATTGGGGGGGGGGCATCATTACCCGAGCGCTACTCACTAAGGAGCGCCAATCGGTTTTACATTTTATTTTACATACAATATTATTTGGTTTTCGAATGGGGGGGGGGAATGCTAACAAGGTATTGTGCCCCGGGCGCGAGTCTATCTGGCTATGCCATTGCTGGCAACATAAACAATTTACATTAAATAAACAGAACAGTCTTTATCTAATAGTGAACATTAAAGCTAGGCTCTATAGGGTTAAATTATTACTCAGAGTCATGTTGTTGAATATCATAGATGTTGCGTCATGGTACGTACCTCCACTCTATTTCTTGACTTGATATGGACTCATTCTAACGTGTAAATATAGTTTTCAGACAAGGGCGTCATGACTCGAACTCGACTGACTCTATTTGCTGACTCGATATGGGACTCATTCTGACGTGTACATTTAGTTTTAGGCAGGGGTGCGAGTCTACATTATTGTAGTGAGTACTCTGGGCTTACAGCAGTGTTTCTCAAACTTTGAGGTAACGACACACTAAGAACATTCTCGAATTTTCTCGACACACCTAAGTAATTTTAACTTATTTTATTAAAAAGATAACATTTGTTTTTTACATATTACAGTGATGTATATTACTGTGATGTATCAGTGTGATGGATGACACTGCGTTAAGGGGAACACAACATATTCTATCGGGGCTCTGAACTTTCCCTGAACTTTCCCTTAACGTTCCCTGAACGTTCGTTTGTTTTCTTTTCTTTCATTCTGGACGTTTTTTTCTTTTTGAGTAGAAGAAAACTTGTCCATGGCTAAATTAAAAAGTTTATTTCTTAAGAAGCATCTAAATCAAGAAAATATGGTTAACTTACTTCATAATTCTAAACCAGAACCAACAAAACTTGAATGTTGAACAAAATATTCATTTTATAATTTTGATAGTGTCGTTTTGTGGTGGGTCCTTGGGGAAGTTGACACGGAGGCAAAACGTGGAGTGAATGAACCTGACAGAGTTAGACATTGACTTTATTGCTTCAAGTTTTGTTCAAGTGAATGAACCTGACAGAGTTAGACATTGACTTTATTGCTTCAAGTTTTGTTCAAGTGAATGAACCTGACAGAGTTAGACATTGACTTTATTGCTTCAAGTTTTGTTCAAGTGAATGAACCTGACAGAGTTAGACATTGACTTTATTGCTTCAAGTTTTGTTCAAGTGAATGAACCTGACAGAGTTAGACATTGACTTTATTGCTTCAAGTTTTGTTCAAGTGAATGAACCTGACAGAGTTAGACATTGACTTTATTGCTTCAAGTTTTGTTCAAGAGAATGAACCTGACAGAGTTAGACATTGACTTTATTGCTTCAAGTTTTGTTCAAGTGAATGAACCTGACAGAGTTAGACATTGACTTTATTGCTTCAAGTTTTGTTCAAGTGAATGAACCTGACAGAGTTAGACATTGACTTTATTGCTTCAAGTTTTGTTCAAGTGAATGAACCTGACAGAGTTAGACATTGACTTTATTGCTTCAAGTTTTGTTCAAGTGAATGAACCTGACAGAGTTAGACATTGACTTTATTGCTTCAAGTTTTGTTCAAGTGAATGAACCTGACAGAGTTAGACATTGACTTTATTGCTTCAAGTTTTGTTCAAGTGAATGAACCTGACAGAGTTAGACATTGACTTTATTGCTTCAAGTTTTGTTCAAGTGAATGAACCTGACAGAGTTAGACATTGACTTTATTGCTTCAAGTTTTGTTCAAGTGAATGAACCTGACAGAGTTAGACATTGACTTTATTGCTTCAAGTTTTGTTCAAGTGAATGAACCTGACAGAGTTAGACATTGACTTTATTGCTTCAAGTTTTGTTCAAGTGAATGAACCTGACAGAGTTAGACATTGACTTTATTGCTTCAAGTTTTGTTCAAGTGAATGAACCTGACAGAGTTAGACATTGACTTTATTGCTTCAAGTTTTGTTCAAGTGAATGAACCTGACAGAGTTAGACATTGACTTTATTGCTTCAAGTTTTGTTCAAGTGAATGAACCTGACAGAGTTAGACATTGACTTTATTGCTTCAAGTTTTGTTCAAGTGAATGAACCTGACAGAGTTAGACATTGACTTTATTGCTTCAAGTTTTGTTCAAGTGAATGAACCTGACAGAGTTAGACATTGACTTTATTGCTTCAAGTTTGTTCAAGTGAATGAACCTGACAGAGTTAGACATTGACTTTATTGCTTCAAGTTTTGTTCAAGTGAATGAACCTGACAGAGTTAGACATTGACTTTATTGCTTCAAGTTTTGTTCAAGTGAATGAACCTGCCAGAGTTAGACATTGACTTTATTGCTTCAAGTTTTGTTCAAGTGAATGAACCTGCCAGAGTTAGACATTGACTTTATTGCTTCAAGTTTTGTTCAAGTGAATGAACCTGCCAGAGTTAGACATTGACTTTATTGCTTCAAGTTTTGTTCAAGTGAATGAACCTGACAGAGTTAGACATTGACTTTATTGCTTCAAGTTTTGTTCAAGTGAATGAACCTGCCAGAGTTAGACATTGACTTTATTGCTTCAAGTTTTGTTCAAGTGAATGAACCTGACAGAGTTAGACATTGACTTTATTGCTTCAAGTTTTGTTCAAGAGAATGAACCTGACAGAGTTAGACATTGACTTTATTGCTTCAAGTTTTGTTCAAGAGAATGAACCTGACAGAGTTAGACATTGACTTTATTGCTTCAAGTTTTGTTCAAGTGAATGAACCTGACAGAGTTAGACATTGACTTTATTGCTTCAAGTTTTGTTCAAGTGAATGAACCTGACAGAGTTAGACATTGACTTTATTGCTTCAAGTTTTGTTCAAGTGAATGAACCTGACAGAGTTAGACATTGACTTTATTGCTTCAAGTTTTGTTCAAGTGAATGAACCTGACAGAGTTAGACATTGACTTTATTGCTTCAAGTTTTGTTCAAGTGAATGAACCTGACAGAGTTAGACATTGACTTTATTGCTTCAAGTTTTGTTCAAGTGAATGAACCTGACAGAGTTAGACATTGACTTTATTGCTTCAAGTTTTGTTCAAGTGAATGAACCTGACAGAGTTAGACATTGACTTTATTGCTTCAAGTTTTGTTCAAGTGAATGAACCTGACAGAGTTAGACATTGACTTTATTGCTTCAAGTTTTGTTCAAGTGAATGAACCTGACAGAGTTAGACATTGACTTTATTGCTTCAAGTTTTGTTCAAGTGAATGAACCTGACAGAGTTAGACATTGACTTTATTGCTTCAAGTTTTGTTCAAGTGAATGAACCTGACAGAGTTAGACATTGACTTTATTGCTTCAAGTTTTGTTCAAGTGAATGAACCTGACAGAGTTAGACATTGACTTTATTGCTTCAAGTTTTGTTCAAGTGAATGAACCTGACAGAGTTAGACATTGACTTTATTGCTTCAAGTTTTGTTCAAGTGAATGAACCTGACAGAGTTAGACATTGACTTTATTGCTTCAAGTTTTGTTCAAGTGAATGAACCTGCCAGAGTTAGACATTGACTTTATTGCTTCAAGTTTTGTTCAAGTGAATGAACCTGACAGAGTTAGACATTGACTTTATTGCTTCAAGTTTTGTTCAAGTGAATGAACCTGACAGAGTTAGACATTGACTTTATTGCTTCAAGTTTTGTTCAAGTGAATGAACCTGACAGAGTTAGACATTGACTTTATTGCTTCAAGTTTTGTTCAAGTGAATGAACCTGACAGAGTTAGACATTGACTTTATTGCTTCAAGTTTTGTTCAAGTGAATGAACCTGACAGAGTTAGACATTGACTTTATTGCTTCAAGTTTTGTTCAAGTGAATGAACCTGACAGAGTTAGACATTGACTTTATTGCTTCAAGTTTTGTTCAAGTGAATGAACCTGACAGAGTTAGACATTGACTTTATTGCTTCAAGTTTTGTTCAAGTGAATGAACCTGACAGAGCTAGACCTTGACCTTAATACTTCAAGTTTTGTTCAATTTCATAGAAATTCTTAATTTTACAATTAAATCGTCTTAATAATGTTATGATTATTTTATCAGATAAACTAATTTAGGCCGGCATTTTAAGCAAGTTAAGATAAAATTATCTTTACTTGCTTAAAAAGCCGGCTTAGCCTAATTTAAAATAATATTTTATAATTCATTCTCTTATCGAATTAAAAAAATTACAAGCCAACTACAACGCTAGAAAGAATGAAAAAAAGAAAATGGCGGACACAGAAGCCAACCTAATCTAATGTCCTGCCCCTCACACATGATAACTGATTTCGTTGTTGATTTATTTAAACAAAAAAAAATTGTTTTGCTTTATTTTTGTAATTTCATAACAACTTCATAGCTTAGAAGCATAGCAATTTTAAATATTGTTATTAAATCTCGCGACACACCTGTAAATCTCTGTCACGTAATCTGCCAAGTTGTCTGTCACGTAGACTATCACTGTCACGTAGTCTGCCAAGTAGTCTGTCACGTAGACTATGACGTAGTCTGCCAAGTAGTCTGTCACGTAGACTATCACCGTCACGTAGTCTGCCAAGTAGTCTGTCACGGGGACTATGACGTAGTCTGCCAAGTTGTCTGTCACGTAGACTATCACTTTCACGTAGTCTGTCACGTAAACTATCACGTGGACTATGACGTAGTCTGCCAAATAGTCTGTCACATAGACTATCACTGTCACGTAGTCTGCCAAGTAGTCTGTCACATAGATTATCACTGTCACGTAGTCTGCCAAGTAGTCTGTCACATAGACTATCACTGTCACGTAGTCTGCCAAGTAGTCTGTCACGTGGACTATCACGTAGACTATCAGGTAGACTGTCACGTAGACTGTCACGTATACTACAACCACAGGAATTTACAGTCTTTTAAGTAAAATGCCGTGGGTTCCGGGTTCGAATTTAAGTGCCGTCTGGCATCATTATTGAGACACAAACTGAAAAAGCCAGAAGAAAGTCATTGTTAGAATTTCATTTTTATTTGATGAACAAATGTAAAAAAAAAAACAATAAATAAATGAGGGAAAAGAAAAAAAAAATATTTCTCAGTACAACCGTTGTCTGGTTTTTTGGTTTACAAAACAAAAACAGAACAAAAAAAAATAATCAACACAAAGGGACTCAGTTATCAAATGACTCTGTTTACATCACAAGACTACAAATATTTATTGGGAAATGATGGCCCTTGATACAAAAGTTTGTAAGTTTTTAAATAATTTTTTTTTTTGTCTTTTCTTTGAAAAATGTAAAGCTTCATCGCCCATCATTTATAGTTGATACATTTCTAAGTGAACTCCGATGAAAAAAAATGTTAGGAATGTTTCTCTGTATTCATGCAGATTGTAGATCAAGGAACAATATGTGTTTTGTGAGTGGGAAGAGATTATTGCTAAATAGCAGACTGTGTTTTGTGGGTGGGGAGAGATTTTGTTTAATTTCTGAGTCCAATATCATGTGTAGCAATGTTGGTGATTCTAGTCCAGGACGTCTTCCATCAAGATGACGTTAAACAAACAACATAAAAAGCCCCTGCTGTTTTATTCGTTGTCCATTCTGCCATCCTGAAATGCCGTCAGACAGTTGTTGGACCATGAAAATCTCCTTTAACTGGGGTCTCCCTGAACAACCCTTCCCAACAATTGGTTAAAAATTGTTCCATGTTTTTGAGTTGACCCCCCCCCCACACACAGACAAACACACAGTTACTTCATCCCTGACCTATCTGACTCATCAATAAATGTGTGTGACGTTTTCTTATTAGCCGTGCATGTACATATTAAAGTATACACACACATATGTAATTACATAAACACCCATACTAGAATGTATGACATGCATTGCGTATAAATCAATTTTGAAAGCTTTCGTTAAACCCACTAGTCCGAAACGCACTTATAAATACAGTTTAATCTAAGGACATAATTATTTCCTGAATGAAAAATAAAAACGTATAAAAATTGTTTTGCCCACATTCCGTCCCCCCCCCCACCCGTGGTCAACCTCCCCCCTCCCCCACTACCCAATGTTCTTCAACACAACCCCCCCCCCTCCCCTGTACTCCCTCTTTCGATACAAAAAAAATTGATGTACAGAGCCCCCCCCCCCTTGTGGTGAGATCCAGCAATGCGCAGCGCATACATTGTCGTATTGGCCAATTTTAGTTTCACCCAGCATGCACGGCGTTGCTGCGTCACTCTGATTTCCTCTCGTCTGCGCGTGCTTCAATGCGCGTGCGTCTGTTGGTGTATAAGCGTGTGAGTGTGTGTGTGTGAGAGAGAGAGAGATAGTGTTTCTGTATGTATGTGTGTGTGAGAGAGAGAGAGAGAGAGTGTGTGTGTGTTTCTGTCTGTATGTGTGTGTGTGTGTGCATGAAGACGCTCTCTTTACGAGGGCGGTCAAATTACTTTATGCGTCTCACTGCCTAGCCGCCCTGACTCTTCCCCCCTCCCCCCATCCTCAACTAGAATGCACTCCCCTGCCCCTCCTCCCCCACTCGCCCTCCCCACCCACTCATATGATTCCCATTCCGTTACCCCCTCTAAGCAATTGACAACGTCATATGTTGGACGATGTCAATAAAAATGATTCACTGCGCATGTGTAACGGACACTGGCTATATTTACAACATTATCAAAAGTTTCCTTTTATTTAACAAAAAAAAAAGTTCAAAGTAAGCCGTGAATTTGATCCGTACAATAAACATCTTATCAAGCGTCAATTAAAGGTGATAATAAACACAATTAATTACACGGAAGTCTATGTGTGCCCCTAATAAAAACAAACAAGGGAGCTTATCTGACTCAGAATTGAAAGAAACAATGATTTAAGAAGTTATCTTTCTTGTGTCTGACACGTGGCGTATATTGTTGTTGGGAGGGTGGGGGTTGTTTGTTATTCCGCCCATTTTCACATGGAGAAAGTAATAAAAATACAAGACAACTACAGAGGGTATTCGGTTAATGAACAGTTCGGACAGCGAACAAATCGGACAACGAACACTTTCAGGAAAGATTTTCGTGTTCGGACCACGACCAAAATTCGGTTAGCGAAAAAAAATAATTCTAACGAAAACGTCTCGGCTTTCGGAACACCCGACACCAGTCCACACTTTGTCCTGAAATGGATGTGTGCGTGCGCTGACACGTCATCATTCATAATACTACATAGCAGTGAGGCAGCACCGTACGACGCTTAGGGTAGTGTACGACGACACAGTTTTATTATTGTACCATACATGTGTAGTTGGTTTATGTCCTTGTGGTTTTCGTATGTACTTCTCTAAACGCCTTATAAAAAAAAAAACCCTGAAAATTTGACAATATTATGGGACCTAAAGAGAGTGGAGTCTCAAAAACTGTGCTAACAATAAAAACCAAGCAAAAGATTATAACTAAAGTAGAGAGTGGACAAAAAATGACTGATGTTGCTAGGCAATACGGCTTGAACAGGTCTACTGTAGGGACAATCCTAGCTAAAAAAGATATCATCAAGAAGACTCAGGCCGCTTAAGGAGTAACGAAAATTACATCTGAGAACCAAAAAAGTGTCATGCATGATAAAATCGAGAATTTGCTTTTAGTTTGGATAAATGAAAGGGAGATGTAGCTAGTAGGACCATCATTTAAGAGAAGGCCGGAGAAATTTTGGGGAAATTGAAAGAACAAACTCCTGGCTCGTCCTACGAAAATCTAGAATTCAAGGCTACCATTGGCTGGTTTGCAAAATTTAAAAAGAGGATCTGGCATTAAACAAGCTGATGTCAATAGGGTTGCTGATCTCTACAATTACATTGCTATTTATCATTTCCTTGAAGTCCTGAAAGAGAGAGAAAAATAACCCACATTGGACATATTCTTTAACGCCCAAAGAAAGGTAAAGAACTGATTAATAAGCAAGACTATATGTATGTATCATATCTGTAATAAATAAACTTATGAAGAAATTATTCTTGTACATGACATTTTTTTGTTCAATTTAATTTTTAGGATCTCCAGAACGAATTAATCGAATTCACATTAATATGTATGGTACATATGCGATCGGTTAAGGAACAATTCGGACAGCGAATATACATTTGGAATGGATTATGTTCGTTAACCGATTACCCACTTTATTGTTTAATCTTACAAAATCAATTAGTCTTGATGTATTTGAATGAATAAGTCTTGATGTATTTGAATCAATGAGTCCTCGAGTATCCAAATGATGAACAATTAACTAATGTTATCAACTGGTCATCAGATATCTGAATCAATAACTCCAAACAGATCAATGACACAAGGGTTAGATTTACACTTCTACTTAGTTAACATTTATGGTAACTATAAAAGCAAGTCATGTCATTTTAAAGCGATTATAATAATCGCTTCAAAAAACCCTTTTTTTTTTTTTAACGCCGCCATTGACAGCATGGTAGGGTTAGTGTGCCCACCACACCAACACCGTTGGCGGCGCTGATGCACGTCTGCCATGCCTACAGAGCGGCGGGGTGAGTGTGCCCGCTATCATCTGCAGGGATTGCAGAAAGATGGGTCCCAATCCTTGCCCAAACCGGCCAGACCAGCAGGGTGTGTGTACTGCCGGTCGGCCAGAATGGCAAGGAAAGGGGTTTTTCCTGCCACTCCGACAGAGGGGAGGGTGTAGTGTGCCTGTACCCTCAGCCGGAAATGGCAAGCTGCGCAGGTGTGCTTGAGTGGGACGGAGTGGAAGAGTGTTGTGTGCCGACCTCATCCGTCACCACCACCAGCTGTGAATACTGCGGTCTCGGATAGTCCTCATTGACCACAGTACCACCACCCTCGCAAGTAATGGTTTTTTTTCCTGACTAGAGAACCCCTATGATCCATCCCCCGTGGACCATGGTATGTCTCTGAGACCAGGAAGGAGAGATCACTTCAAAAAACACACTATTTCTTTTACCAATGTTGCCTGCATGTGAACATTTTTTTTGCATATAATATAATATCACTTGAAATCTAAGTCATTTTTGTATTTTTACATGTCTGTTAAATTGGTTCTAATTTAATTCAATTTTTTATTAACTTTTTTTATTTTTTTAACATAAATCTTTTTATTAATTCATTATATACAATAAATTATAAAGTATTATTTATTTATTTTAATATTGTTGTTTCTATGACTAATAAAAGTATAATACAAATTTTTTTACAGTTACCTCCCTTATAAAAAAATATCGGTGATACCTAGTGTGATCGTTGGGATCCGGCTTTCGTCAGGGGTGCTAGGCATTTTTCTACTTAGCATGTGGCTAATGTCAGTTCTTTTAGACAAAAAAACTAGAGGAGGTTTTTAAGGTGAAATAAGACACAGGGCGGCCATACAAACGTAGCCCCCCCCCTATGACAAAATAAAATCAAGTGTAATGTAGGTCAGGCGTTGGTGGAGGGGGGGGCAAGAACCTGTTGGATATAAATATTGATGGGATTTGTCTTCTGAGCTAGAAAATTGGACGTAAACAAATTATACAGAATGCGCCATTTTTGTTTATTTTTTCTATTATGTATTGATTTTTCTCTACCCTTCCTACGCTACTGGTCTATACTCATCACCATCACACTCTATACCCATCACCATCATACTCTATACCCATCACCATCATACTCTATACCCATCACCATCATACTCTATACCCATCACCATCATACTCTATACCCATCACCATCATACTCTATACCCATCACCATCATACTATATACCCATCAACATCATACTCTATACCCATCACCATCATACTCTATACCCATCACTATCATACTCTAGACCCATCACCATCAAAATACTCTAGACACATATGTGCAACATCATACTCTAGATTCATCAACATCATAATCTATATCAGGGGTGGGCAAAAGTTTTCTTAGGAGGGCCACATTGAAAATGTATTTGTTATCTGCGGGCAGCATGTACCGGTATATATTGTCTACTTCAATTACAATTTACAACGTATGAAAATATGAATTAAAGATAATAACTATGTATTTGTCAATTTATTTAACATTCACACTCTATTGCACATTCCAATTAAATTTTTAAAATACGAACTAAATCAGATCTGTGCTAAATTGGTAATAAAACTTTACTATTCATATTATTTAAAAAAAAGTTTATTGTTACCTGTCAAAATAATCATGAAGACAAGGGAACTTAATTTACATACAAGCTGACAAAGAGAACAATTACAATTAATGAGAAGTATATATCTGTTCACAATTTTGGATTATGTTTGTGAACTGTGGAACCAGTATTCTGGTTGTGACTGGTTGTGATTCGCATGACTGAATATAAATTGCAGTCAGTCAACATCGATATGTTCTTAGACTTATTTATTTTCATACAAGACAACCTTTGCTCACAAATGTATGTGAACCTTAATAGTGACAAAAGCTTGGCAGCACAGTTTTTTAGGTGTGGAAAAGCCATTGCTGGAAAACATTCTTAAAACTCCAGCAAAAGAACTGACTTGAACTTCTCCTTCAGGTCAAAATTTGGTTGTAGGTCAAGCAGCTCTAACTAATATTCTCGAGCCATAAAACCGATTTCATATCCCTAGTTTCGAATCAAATAGTCAGGATAAAATGTTTAAAATACAGCGAAAACTTAAGCAAAGAAAATTACCATCGACAGAGGATCGCAACATGCATTCGGGCCGCATAATATACTCTTGCGGGCCGCATGCGGCCCGCGGGACGTAGTTTGCCCTCCCCTGGTTTAATGTATCCTGCAGGGCCGTGTTAATGTATTGGTTCGTATGGAACTTACCCAGAATCTAAATGAGGGTATGGCTTCTAGACCGAAAGAGTGTAGGACCAATGAATAGGACATTTGAGCCCAGCAAGTGTAGAGACTTTAGAGATAGATAGATGGATAGATACATACATACATACATACATAAAAAGATAGATATATGGATAGATAGATATACAGATAGATAGATAGATAGATAGATAGATAGATAGATAGATAGATAGATAGATAGATAGATAGATAGATAGATAGATAGATGTATACTTATATTTTTGATGAACTTAACCAGAGGGGCTCTACTTTTAGCATCAGATTTAATAGAAATCTAGACTGTAAAGGGGGAAAGGGCCTTTTGTCAGTGTGGGGCTGTCGTCTAGTCTGTCTATTGGCAGTGTGGGGCTGTAGTCTAGCCTGTCTATTGGCAGTGTGGGGATGTCGTCTAGTCTGTCTATTGGCAGTGTGGGGATGTCGTCTAGTCTGTCTATTGACAGTGTGGGGCTGTCGTCTAGTCTGTCTATTGGCAGTGTGGGGCTGTCGTCTAGTCTGTCTATTGGCAGTGTGGGGATGTCGTCTAGTCTGTCTATTGACAGTGTGGGGCTGTCATCTAGTCTGTCTATTGGCAGTGTGGGGCTGTCGTCTAGTCTGTCTATTGGCAGTGTGGGGCTGTCGTCTAGTCTGTCTATTGGCAGTGTGAGGGCTGTCGTCTAGTCTGTCTATTGGCAGTGTGAGGCTGTCGTCTAGTCTGTCTATTGGCAGTGTGGGGCTGTCGTCTAGTCTGTCTATTGGCAGTGTGGGGCTGTCGTCTAGTCTGTCTATTGGCAGTGTGAGGGCTGTCGTCTAGTCTGTCTATTGGCAGTGTGGGGCTGTCGTCTAGTCTGTCTATTGACAGTGTGGGGCTGTCGTCTACTCTGTCTATTGGCAGTGTGAGGCTGTCACCTAGTCTGTCTATTGGCAGTGTGGGGCTGTCGTCTAGTCTGTCTATTGGCAGTGTGAGGGCTGTCGTCTAGTCTGTCTATTGGCAGTGTGGGGCTGTCGTCTAGTCTGTCTATTGACAGTGTGGGGCTGTCGTCTACTCTGTCTATTGGCAGTGTGAGGCTGTCACCTACTCTGTCTATTGGCAGTGTGGGGCTGTCGTCTAGTCTGTCTATTCATAAAAATTATCGGTCTTATCATTATTTCGCTGATTCAACGTTGTTTGTAAGTTCTCAAATTTCAGCTATTCTAGTCTGCAACAATATTTTTAGAGGTTTTCCGCGCTTACAGTGAACTATTGTTGCAGTGTTTAACTACATAACTTTGTTTAATGTGAACTATTGTTGCAGTGTTTAATTACAGAACTTTGTTTAATGTGAACTATTGTTGCAGTGTTTAACTACAGAACTTTGTTTAATGTGAACTATTGTTGCAGTGTTTAACTTCTGTTCTTTGTTTGATGTTTACTTTGCACATACTATTGCATTAGTGAAAAATAAAACAAAAAGTTTATCTATGTATGCAAATATACACAGACCTGCCCTCGCCGGAGTCATCGGAAATTGGATTTTAACGAGATTTTGTGACTGTGAGTTGAGACATTATGTAGCTATCAGCATTTTGTCTACCAAGTGACTGATTATACATTCAAATTATACACAACTACTACACATACCACTCGCAATTTCACGGGATAATTGAATTTCGGACATTTTCTTTTTAAACAGAACGTTTCCATGACAAATGGTTGTTCTTTATTCGTTCTACACAACTTTGTGATTGTATGCACGATGTGACATTCCAACAGCGAAAAGCAGGGGTGTCGACTTATGTGGGTCAATGAGCGCCACAATCCGGTTACATATATACATGAGGGTGCACAGTAATGGGCAACAGCAAGAAATATTATAGCCCCTGAAAAACTACCCCCTCCCCCCAATTCTGTCCTCCTAATTGTGTTACAAAATATCAAAATTTAGAGAGCGAGGTTCCTCCTACAAGGGGGGTGAGGACCTTTAACAAGAGTTCCTCCTACCCGAGGGATGAGGACCTTTAACAAGAGTTCCTCCTACCCGAGGGATGAGGACCTTTAACAAGAGTTCCTCCTACTCGCGACGCCTCTGTTCCTAATAAGCAGGTTTGTTGTTGTTATTGTTGTTGTTATAATCTATTGTTAATTTCGTTGACTAAATCTTGATTAATTGCGTCTCTTTATAATATTTTCTACTGCATGAAAAAAAAAACACAGAATGTGAATCTCATTGACATCAGGCGTGGCCTCCCCCCCACCCCACCCCCCCAGTCCCTCGGGGATTTTTTTAAAATCAAATCCAGTGCATGTTTATGATGAAGGTAGCAGAGAAACAGACAGAAATTGATTTGAAATTCTCTCACATGTCCCGCGAAACGAGGACTACGTGTATAATAATACAATCTAATTTATTTTAATTTAACCTAATTCATTTAATAGAGAGAAAAAATATTCCATTCAATTCTGAGTCTGTTTTAAAAAAAAAAACTATTAGCACACTCACATAAATGAACTATTGGCACACTCACTTAAATGAACTATTGGCACACTCACTTAAATGAACTATTGGCACACTCACTTAAATGAACTATTGGCACACTCACTTAAATGAACTATTTGCACACTCACTTAAATGAACTATTGCCACACTCACTTAAAGGAACTATTGGCACACTCACTTAAATGAT